>JAGXJF010003681.1:0-272824 GCA_019208055.1 Stipa capillata | reverse complement strand
AATGGCCTGAAACTTTCTGAGCTGATTCTGCATGCACATCTTCTTAAAAGTCTTCATCAGATCTTTACTTCTGAACCGAGTAAAGAAATTGGCAGCTAGATGCCTCATGCACCACCTGCTTTCAAGATCACTCCACCTATAAGGAGCTGGAGCAGTGTTCTTCAGCGTATTGATTGCATTTAGTAGGCCCGCATTACGGTCACTTATGATGCACACGTTAGGCCTATCTTGCACAACAGACGTCTTCAGATTCACAAGGAACCAAAGCCAGCTATCCGTATTCTCATTCTCCACGATTGCGTAAGCAACTGGAAGGACTTGATCGTTTGCATCCGCTGCGACAGCTACTAGTAGCGTCTGCTTGTACTTTCCCGTAAGGAATGTACCATCCATGCAGAGCACCGGTCGGCAGAACTTGAATGCCTCTATAGTTTGGCTGAATGCCCAGAATACACGATCGAGTATTAAACGACCAGGTATTCCATCAGGATGTGGCCTATCAAGCTTGTTTATGTAAGTCCTAGGGTTTGCTTCTGCTATCTGATGGAACATTCTTGGGACATAGTTATACCCATCTTCATATGTCCCAAACATTCTCTCTATCACCTTCTGTTTAGCTCTTTTGACATTGCTGTAGCTGACTGGAAACCCAACTGCATCAGCCACGTCAGACATCAGTGCCTTTGGGCCGACTGTTATGTCCTCAGATACTAAGTGGTACACTTTCTCCGCCACATATGCAGCAGTGACATTGCGGTGTTGTGTCAACGGCTCTGATAGCTCACATGTGTGATCTAGAAGCACAGTTATCTCAAAATTCTGCATAATCCCGACTCCTTGCGTTGCACGGACTCTTGCTGGACAACCTGGACGTGTGCATATAGCCAGCAAACTTGTTGGGTTTGACCTTGTTATTTTATACTCTCGACTGATGGCAACAGCATGCCTAGTGATGGCCGTCTGCACGACATGCTTGCTAGGGAATTGCTGTCCGACCATGAGCGTGCAGTCATCAAAGCCCCAGTGCGAGTTGTCCTCCTGCGAGATGGCTAGGCGTTGTATACTCAGTTCATCCATTTCGGCCGCTACCGCTATTTGAGAAGGACCACCACCCCCTTCGTCTTCGTTGTCATCAAATTCTTCGTTAGTATCTTCATTTTCATCCAACTCATTCACCATGTTTGGTATGATTTCGTAGCAGTCGATACGACTTGGCCAAAACATACCAGCATTTTCATTCATGAGGAACTGATCGTCAACCACCATGGGATTGGCATCTGCCGCCGCCACTGCTTCAGTTACTTGATCTATGGCAGCAAGTTGTCCCTCTCCAACTGCACTGCAGCCTTCTTCACCGGTCAACAGCAGAGGCCTCTCAACAAAATTAACGTACACCATCGGTCGGCCGTACATCGCGACTCCAGGAGTGCTGACAAGCCGCATGTACCCACCCCATGATGCATTGCCCGTCACCTTGTGTAGCTCCCAGAAGGGGTCAGAAAACCCATCATCCGGACTCCTACACGTTACTGCCTCTATCACAAGCTTCTTGCGTGCTGTCTCTCGATCGAACTCACGGCGTATGCACCTCCTCAGGTCCAGCAGGCTTATCTCCTCCAACCCTTCAATATGTGCAACCTTGTATTGGCATTGCAATAGATCTAGCCCACAAGGCCCATCCCGCACTACGTTTGCACCATAGAAAACTAACAACTGATTCATCGTACCTATATACACACGCAACAGATTTTAAATAACGACCATTTGCTACTTTAACATGTAAATATTGAATATTCTTAACATGTTCTCTGATGTATTGGCATATATAAAATATTCATATATAGTATTTCTTCCATTTTCATTTAAATTTTTACTTCTATTATTTGCACATATAAAATATCACTACCATGTCTAACATTGATATGTAGCTAATTTTTGACTACGAAAAATCTAATCATTATTATCATGCAAATAAAAATTACCTCCATTTGAAGCTTCTCACTTTATTAACAATTTTTGTACCAATAGAACCACTGATATGCTTCTCACTTCATCAACAATTTTTGTACCAATAGAACCGTTGATTTGAACTATGATAACACCATTTCCTCTTCTCTTCTTGCTATCTTCTTGTCCTAATATTAATCATTACAGTATGAATAAAAATAGCAATATTAACTATACTTGTCCATAGTAATTATATGACACGAAATAACAGCGTGCCAAAGTTTACAAATTAATAAATAAGCCAGTATTATTATAGTTCTCCATATCAATTATATCACATGAAATAACAGTACGTCAAAGTCTAGCATTGTTATTTACCTAATTTTTTGACTAACATAACAACTTATCATTATCATTATTGAAAAAATTACCTCCACTTCAAGCTTGTCACTTGATCTACAATATATTCTACTAAACGAAATGCTAATTTTAAGTTTGCTTACCTCATTTTTGTTTGAAACTTGAATATAATATCATAAATAAAATAAATACCACTATAAAAGGTAAAACGGTATTGTAAAGACAGATTTCTACTGCTCTTTGGTTGACAATTTTGGGGCCTAAACTCCATGTACTGCTTACATGTACTCACTTATCTCATTATCAGGGAAGTTGTACAGGTTAAGGAACCAAAGCAGAAAATACTTGGCCTCTTTATCAGTATATGACTCTTCGAACCCAACAAAAGATTGGGTTTTCCTGACATATATGCCAACCCTGATAACAATTTACACAACCAGTCAACTGCACATTGCCAGTCTGAAGTTGCTGATGAATCTTCTATCAGAAGAGGTGTTTCAGCTGCTAGTGACAAGGCAAGTTAAGATTTAAAATGATTTAGCTCATTGCCATTTGCTGAAGTATTGCCCATCCTGTTTCTGTTCCAACAATTCATTGAAAGGCAAACCCATCTGTTGAATTTATGTGCCTTCTATGTTCTGTTCCCTTTTCAGGGACTTTAAGTTGGTTTTCACAATGTTTCAGTTTTGTGCTATTTTCATCATTTCAGTGAGTGTTGAATTATGCAACCTATTGGTTTGGTAACCATAATGAATTGGGTACCATATGATTGAAAGCAATAGTAAAAGGTGTAGAAGAAAAATCAAAAGCTAGAGAAATCATAGAGGCTTTTCTGTCTACTACTCCTAGGTCACAGCGTGAATAGCCAGAGTTAAACTCAAGGGGTGGATAGGCACTGATTTATTTGTATTCTATGCAAGAGACGCTTCTCCATAGAAATAAAATTGTATTGATATCTTTTTCGACTTTGTCTTACAGCAGTTTTATGGCTTATGTACATTATTTAGCCCTGATTCTGGGTGTTGTAAATAATGCAGTGCTTGAAAAGTGCTTTGGATTGGCATATTATTGCTTCGAAACTCTAGTTTGCATCCTATAATCAGGAATTCACCTGACTCCAGTCTCCATATCAATTATATCACATGAAATAACAGTACGTCAAAGTCTAGCATTGTTATTTACCTAATTTTTTGACTAACATAACAACTTATCATTATCATTATTGAAAAAAATTACCTCCACTTCAAGCTTGTCACTTGATCTACAATATATTCTACTAAACGAAATGCTAATTTTAAGTTTGCTTACCTCATTTTTTCTTCTATCCTTTTCTCCTTTCTGTTCTTTCTCTAGACCACTTCTAGCAGCAAATGAATGGAGAAGAGTACAACAAGCTACTAGAGAATTGAAGTGAAGTGAAGAGAGTGAGATTTGAGAGGCGCAGGGGATGATGAGAGAGATAACAATATGCTAAATAGAAAGCTAAATTAAATTTTACTTACCAATTTTCTTCTTCTTTATACTTCTCTTTCTCGTAAGAAATCAGGAGCCGGAAAGAAGCACCGACGCGAGATTGAGAGAAATGAGCTGCGGGGGTTCAGGTACTCTTGGGAAGGGAATAAATTCAAGTGTTCTACCTTTTGCCTCTGGACAAGAACACAAGAAATCAAGAGCCGGGAAGAAGCACCGACGCCAGACTGAGAGAAATGAGCTGCGGGGTTCAGGCGGGGGTTCAGTGACACTCGGGAAGGGAATAAATTCAGTGCTCCCGTGATCAATTTGTCTGACAAAAGCCAGGAAAAGCTGAGACAAATTGAAACAGTAAAAGAAAAATTGAAACAGTAAAAGAATAAAGTGCTGAGACAAATTGAAACAGTAAAAGAAAAATTGAAACAGTAAAAGAATAAAGTGAAGCCGTCGCGTGTGCGTCGCATCGGGGTCGCCCGTCGGACTCGGTGGATCCGACGCTTGCCTGTCGGAGTGTCGGACTCGGGCGGTCCGACGCGCCCGTGTGTCGGACTTGGGCAGTCCGACGCGCCTGTGTGTCGGACTCGGGCGCTCCGACGCTCGTGTGTCGGACTCGGGCGGTCCGACGCCCTCGTGTCGCAGCGGGTGGGTCCGACTGCGATGCGTCACTCTGAGCAAATCCGATGCTAGCCACGTGTCGTTCGTCCCGCGTGTCGCCCTGTTATTTTTGTCATTGCGAGAAGAGCCCGACTAGATCCGGCATTGACCGGAGTCGCCCTGCCAAATATGCCATTTCCTCTTGCATTTTGCACTACGTGGAGAGGGAAGGCACTAAGAGAGAGAGTTGCAATAGATGTGGAGGAAAACGGAGGGCGCGCATGAGGGGATAGAGAAAAGGGACATCCAAGGGGAAGAGGGTTTTCTTCGTAAAACATGCGTTCAAGTGAGGGGACGTACGCCCGCCTCAATCTAGGTCATCCAGCACGGATCCAACGTTCCGAATCGCAACTTTCTAGATCTTCACCAATTCACCATTTTTCACCTCATACGTTTGCCCGATTATTCAGTTGGTCATGGTCATAGAAAATTAGCAATTCGTCTTCCCTGTCGATGATTGGCATGCATGTGTTGCTCCTGCAATCTATCTTACCTTTTCACCGTGCCGTCCAGTTTCCTTTTGCCATGTATGTACGAGGTGCGCGTGCACCCCAACTAAGCCAAGAAAGAGGCAGCACGGGCACAAAGGCCGCATAGCTTGAGCTTGGATCAGAACCCAGCAAAGCAATGGATGGTGGATGGTGCCTCGCTAGTACTCTCAAACCTGACTACCTCATAACAGGAACCTTCATGGACTCCTGAACTGGTACCGAAAACCTCAAGGGGATCAACTGAAGTTCACAAGCCAACCAGCTGTCATTTACGGACTACAGATGCTAGTTCTCCTGTTAGAGACCCAGGGTACAGCAACTCCAGGCGCAGAATTGAGGTCCCTTTTTTGATGGTGCAAGAGCAAATTCAGACAAGAGGACGCAAACTAATATACTATAAACAATGACATCTAAAGAGTTACATTCAGCAATAGAAAGACACCATCAATGCTTCAACAAGGTACTGTATTGATTCTTTGGAAAATTCACATAACTTATATAAATAATAAGCTGGTATTGTAGTAGTTCATAACCTGAAATTCAGAATCTATTTATGCTTTTAGCTCTGCCATTCATTGTCACGTGCCATCTAAGCTCAGTATTTCAGCAAGATGGGTCTTTTGTACAAGATCGGGTACATTTCAGTTGTAATGACACTACCAACAATACATTGCTATAATTGACAGACTTACCAAAGCCTCACAAGTCAACTAAAACAAATCCTGCAGTTAACCACTTCCATCGAGCTGGCCATGGGATAGAAGGTGTGACGTGTATTGCTGAAAAACACCGTAAAGATAAATATAAAACTTGCCAATTACGCAGGAAAAAGTAAATCCAAAACAAAGAACATAGATGTTTTCTAATGCATATTTGCAAGGTTGCAAGGTATTAAAAAAGCATAGCACGCAGATGAAAGGCAAGTAACTCCTTACAGCATGGTAGGCATATGGTGATTTGCCTTGCCGGTCAAAATGCTTTGACATGATGGAGAATTCTATTGGACCCCAGTCATCTATTTCAAAATAATTACCTAATGCAACCTTGTAAAGCTTCAAACAACCAAAAGAAATAAGATATCAACTCTCTGAAGCAAGTGAGCAACTGGCATGAAATAGACCTAGTGACAACTTTTTTTACATCTTCATACTGTTAAAAAGTTGTCATAGATTAATCACAAGATATCTTTTCTGTTTCCATACCTTTGCAGTATCAGTTAGTAGCTCAGTGCCAGCAGGGTAGGAGGCGTAATACTGATCGGCCCTCGAAATGCCAGCCCTTGTCCTGCAATAAGCTCGAAAAGAGAAGAATATTGATGGGTAAGAACAATAAGTGACAAGATTTTGCATGTCAAGAGGGTACTTCAGCAGTAACATACGTATTGCTTGTGTAAGCATAGGTAACAAGGGTAGTGAACAAGTAGAATCCAGCATAAGAAACCAAGCGCCTAAGCTTCTGAATCTTCAAGATCTCCCTGCACTGATAAAGAATATCCATCTCACAGCAGCTTGACACTGGTGATAGGAAAAGGATAAATCAACTGGAGATAAACATAGGTCTACACAATATACAGTGATTAAAAGAACTTCACTCAGTGTAAGTACTAAAAGTCATCTGCAGCCACAAGCAAAAGTTGCACTATCTTAGATTGCTTCTACAGATTAAATATTCCGAGGTGATTGTTAATGGTGATTGGGGAAGGCAAAAACATTTGCATTTTTCTAAGCTTGACAGAGAAAACAAGTAAAGAACAATATAAGTGTAGTTTCTTGAGTAGATCGCACCATACTGCATCCACATGAAAAACAATATGCTTAGAGGTTGAGCAGTGGTGGTAACACAAATAAATTTACAAGTTTCCCATGTTCCTACAAACAATTGTTGAATATGGGTCCAGTATTTTTGGCATACTATCACAAGGCCTACTGACTAGCTGTTCAAGAAGTTATATCAGGCCAAGTCAATTTGTATATGTAACTTTTCAAGGACAAGTATCCAAAATTAGCTGAATTGCTTCATGCGCCTACGAACAACGACATACTCTCTTCTCAAATAACCAAAGAAGCATCCCACGAACAAATGTAAACTCCACTGAGTAAGGGGGTTCATTCTATTGGCTAGCAGTTCATAGAATATGGTTTGACACCAATAACTCAACTCACCATCATAATAATTTAAGACAACACACAGAAAGCTAGGCATTAAGTAATCTTGCTCAACGCCTAACACTTGCAGGATATACCCAGGCGCCAAAACCACACGATATCTCATCCTGGCATTTCCACAAACACCTCTCCTTCCATTACAACAACACCTTTCCTGCATTCCCCCAAACATCCCATCACACCAGATGCTACCACTGCGTGTATCTTAGGACCATAGAATGCATACGAGAACTGCAGTGAAGTTAAGATTACGCCACCAGACGTAACCTCACAAATTCCCCGGGTATCTAAACCACAGTAAACGAAGTAACAACTCACAAATGGCGAACAATAACAATCAACATTCAACATTCAACAATTGTTTCATGTGGGTATCTACCTCTCCGAGTCTGCACTGGTCATGCTCACACTAATTAACAGCATGCATATATGTCACAGGTCACTGCATATGCATGTATGCATAGAGCTAGCAGGCGTCACAGACCACAGGCACCACGGTGCGTGGCGTCACGGGCCTAGGCCGTGATACCCAGCTTGTCACGGGCCCCGGCCATGAGAGTGGCTTGTCAAGGTGCACACGCGGGCCCGCAGCGTGTCACGGCCCCCATGCACGATTCCTTTCCATTGTGGGTCTAGAACACGATTTCGCCACGTGTCTTCTATTCGGTGCATTGTGGTGACATTCTTACTGTTGATTTTTAAAGGGGTCTACATCTGGCATTGCAACTAGGTCGGAGGTTACATTTGCCTTTTTTCCCGGATCGAGATTGCCCTTCACCGGAGGAAAAATGACAAGACGCTGAAAACAAGCAAGGAGCCGTAGGATGAGTGGCGGAACCCTAGGCCTCCTGTGCCTTTTGCCCCGTTAAAGAAGATGCACCCTCACCGTCCGACGAAGGACCCACAATTGGTCTTGGCTGGTAGATGCGACTTACTCGAAACAGACCTTGCTAGGCCAAAGCCTAGCCAAGCCGCGTTTGCTGTCGTGGCACGCCGCGGCCTGGGCGCCTCCCCAAGGAAGGCTGAGGCCCGCGGGACCGTGGGGCGCGCCCACAAATCAAAGTTGGGCCGAGGCACACTTTTATCATGGCAAAGTGGGCCAGGATGGGCTCTCGCTCTCGCGCCGCCCCTCCCCCCTCACCTCCGCCGGAGACCCCCCCCCGCCACCCGCCGCCAGCACCCCCTGCCTCCACCCGCCTCTGAGCCTCGCTCGCAGAACCCCAACCCTCGCGCCCACACCGCCGGCTCCCCAACCTGCCGACAGCTCCCCAATCCCAGTCCAAGATCCAGATCTGCAGTCGCCGCGCTCCGTAGATTTTGTTCCTGACTCGCAGCCGTCGCCCGCTCGCGCTGGCCCACAGGGACCCCAGATCTTCAATGCCGGTGAGACTGCGCGGGGCAAAGCGCCCCTGCTGTGTTACCAAATCCCATCGAAGCAGCTGGAGCTGCCCCCTGCCCCCCTAACGGCAGTAATGGCACCTCTTCGCGTCAGACAGAGATCTCGGTCAGCCAAGGCCTTGTGCGCCATTCTTCACAGGAGTTACAGAACATTGATGACAATAACAACCCATGGATTCAGGTCACAAGCCGCAAGTACAGATCGTGCCAGGCAAACAGCTCACGCCCACCCCCAATCCCAGTCGCTCAGCGGCGCAGACAAGACAATTCGGCACCTATTCAAAGCAGGAGCGGCCGCGAGTACGGCGGAGTCATGGAACGCCCCTTCCAAGGGCGGAAACCACCTACCGTGGCGCAGACCACCAGCATCTCAGCATTATTCTTGAAGAGAGCCCAGGGTTGTTGCTTTCGCTGCCTCAGTCCAAAACATTTCATCTCCGCCTGCAGAGAGCCGCCACGTTGTTTGCTCTGCAACCGCTCCGGACATTTAGCTCGCCGGTGCTCGGCATATCAGCACCGCCGTCCCTAGCAGATCAGGAAACCAGCACAACCAGACAGTAGCAGCTTCCCCCCGCTGCTCCAGAAGATGGCGACAGCAAGCGCCTGGAGCACCAGGCCCGACAACGTCCGCTGCTACAACAGGCTAACCACCAGGATGATGCGCTCGGAAAGAGACCTTTCCTCCACAGGAGTAATAATCCTGCTGCTCAACCAACATCTACAGAGCTCCAACAGGCAGATACGCCGTATCCTAGCCGACTACTTCGACATCAGGAGGGATGACGTAGAAGTCACCATGCTGGGGCCAAAGGAGTACCTCGCCGTCTTCCGCGACCCGATAGCTCGTGACGAAGTTCTCGCAGAATCAGGCTTGAATGTCGAAGAGCTCCACCTGCGCTTTCGTCCCTGGTCCCGGCTAGCCACAAGAAATGTTTATCAGGCGCGTTTCCAAATGCGTCTCTGCATTGAGGGTGTGCCACGCTCGGAATGGGGACCAGAGGCGGTATCAGCCATTTTAGCAAACACAGGTATCCAGGAGGGAGATTTTGACGAACCGCTTGCGGACAAGGAGACGGCTTGCATGCGCGTGTGGATTTCGGCGCACAACGTGGGCGTCGTGCCACGCTCCGGCATTTACACCACAGAGCAGGCTGCCAGGGCTCCCCCTCAACCAGTGGAACAAGGCGCATCCTCCCGGCGCTTCGCAGGACAGGGGCGTCCTCGCGGACCACCGATGAGGCTCATGTCACACCCGGTGCTGATCCACATTGACCAGGTTATCGACTTCGAACCGCCGGTGAGCAGCCCGCCATTCCGTGCTCAAGACCAGGCGAGTCCAGGCAGTGGAGAACCCTCTCCACTTTCTTCCGACGACGGGGGTCCAGTGCATTACTCCTACCATTGGGAGCTTGGAACAGGAGATGGTCCCCTGCAGCTGCCAAGGCGTTCCGTTCACGACAGGATAACCCCTCTCTCAGATGACAGTGATGATGAACGCGAGCGTAGCAGGAGCCCAGCTCGCGTTCGCCACCCCTCCGGCTGGGATGTGCCTCCATCCCGCAGCACCTCTCAGGGAGGACCTCGTCAGCACAGTGGAAGCAGGGGCTCCAGCAGGGGAGGAAGCAGGCACAGCGGCTATAGACGCGCAGCAGTCCTACCTGAGTTCGCAGATGGAAACAACTCACTAATGCTGGACAAACCAACATGCAAGACCATCAAGGATGGAGAGCGAGAGCGCTCCCGCTCCCCAGAACGGTTTCAGTTCAAAGCCCAGCTAGCCCCACAAGAAGATCTCTTCCAGGTCTTGTCACAGGTTCGAGACCTAACACTGGATAACGATAATGGAGTCGACCCGATGAGCGATGAAGCACAAATCCCACCTCAGCCGCCGATCACAGGACCCCTAGCAGACACGACCGATCATAACGATGGGCCACTGCCGGACACTGACACAGGAGGATCCGAAGTCGACGATGAAATGACCCTCGCGGCTTTTCGCAAGTAGATAACCCGCCAGATTCCAGCTCCGCTGATCCAATCAATCCCGCAAGCGCCAACAACAAGGAGCAAAGCTAAAAGAGCTGAAGCGGAAGCAGCCCTTGCTAACGGCGCAAGCGCCTCCAAAGAAGCTTTACCAATCATGGAAAAAGCGCGCTTGCTGCTCATGAAGAAACTGGGGATCCTAGCAGCCAACTCGGAACCAGGCATGGAGGACTTTGCGAGATACAGGGAGCTGTTCAAACAGCCGCTAATAGAATCCAATGTGATAGCGTTCGCTACGCTCGCAGGCGTGCTGGGAAAGATGGACATCACCTCGGTGCTTAAGGCCACGGCCTGAGCACCACTGTTCCGCAATAAACCAAGTAGTAGTAGTCCTTATAATGTTTGCCATGTCTTGTATCCCCAGATCTATGCGTTGTTTCACCGCAGATGTTAGCCCAGGTTTAATCACAGGAGACCTCGCTACCAAAGGCCCCTGCTTTTTTCGTCCCTCAACCAGCACGTCGGTGAGCGTTGGCTGACCTTTCAGAACTTATGTAATCTTTAGCGATGGGTGGGCGATGCCCCCGGGACCTAACTCATGTCTGTTGTTTGCATGTTTGCTCGGTCGTTCGTCCAATCGTTTCTGAACGTGATCATCGAGCACGCCCTAAGGTCTAACCGAAGAAACAGGTTCACCATAGATTGGTCGCCCATAGTAATTAAATGACGCAGCATCAGCTACGTCTGCTGTCCTGGAACGTTAGAGGCCTAAACAACATTGTGAGAAGGAATGTAATCAGAGAAGTGATTAAGCAAAACAAAGCCACGCTGATCTGCCTACAGGAAACAAAATTGAGCTCCGTCGACGACGCTTTCATTCAGCATACACTAGGAACTGAATTCACAGGAAATTATTGCATACTGCCGGCCAATGGAACCAGGGGAGGTATAATTCTCGCAGGTTCCAGCAGATTTTTCTCTATAGGCAACATTTCCCCGGCAACCTACTCGATCATAGCAGACATTAGACACATCGAAAATGACCTACGCTGGTCCTGCACAGCAGTTTATGGACCGCAGTCCGAGCAGGACAAACTAGCCTTTATCCATGAAATAAAAAGCATCAAGTCCAGGACATTGCCCAAATGGCTCATTGTAGGTGATTTCAATCTCATCCTCCGAGCGACGGACAAAAGCAATAGCCAGATCAACACAAGACTTCTCGGAGCTTTTAGGTCCGCGGTTGATTTGCTTCAGTTGCGCGAGCTTCACCTCCATGGCCGCAACTTCACATGGTCAAATGGACAGAGAAACCCAATGTACACCAATATCGACAAATTGCTGTGCACTACAGATTGGGACATCGAATTCACCAGAGAAACCCAACGTACACCAATATCGACAAATTGCTGTGCACTACAGATTGGGACATCGAATTCACCAACTCCCACCTACAGGCGCTGTCCACCATGATCTCAGACCACTGCCCTTTATTGCTTAATGGCTCCCTCAAGTCAGCCTCAATCAGATCATTCAAATTTGAGGATTGGTGGTGTGACATACCCGGAATTCAGCAAGTGATTCAAGGCTGTTGGCTGAGGGATCTAACTCCTACTGACAGTATAATATGCTTGCATGCTAAACTCACGAGGCTCGCAAAAACATTGATGAAATGGAGCGGAAATCTCTTTGGCAACTTAAGGATGCAGTTCGCAGTAGCTGCCGAGGTCATCCTGCAGCTGGATACCGCCCAAGAAACAAGAAGCCTAGCTGATTTGGAGCTGGATCTCAGTGCAAAGCTGAAAACACGGCTCCTTGGTTTGGCTGTCATCCAAAAAATGAGGCTAAAGCAGCGCTCGAGAACGCAATGGATAAAACAGGGCGATGCAAACACCAGGTTCTTCCACCTTAAGATCAACTCTCGGAAAAGAAGGAACGCCATAACCAGCTTCCTAATCAACGGACAGGATGTATACAACCAGAATGAGAAGAGAGATTTCCTCGCCCAACATTTCAAAGCTATACTAGGGACTAAAAAACAGAGAACAAGCACTATAGACTGGGACCTGCTGGGGATACAAAGGCATAACCTCATGCATCTGGAAAGCCAACTTCACCGAGGAAGAAATCCGTAACGTGATCAGATCGCTGCCGAATGACAAATCCCCTGGACCAGACGGATTCACAAACAAATTCTATAAAAGCTTCTGGGGGATAATTGGAGAGGATATAACCCAGGCGATTAATCAATTCTGCTGTCTCCGCAACAACAAGCTATACCTTCTAAATAACGCGGACGTCGTGTTGCTCGCAAAGAAAAAATAGGCCACATAAGTTAAGGACTATCGCCCCATCAGCCTGATCCACGCGTTCGGCAAGATAGTAACGAAAATTATGGCTAACAGACTGGGACCAGAGCTCGACAGAATTGTCTCCACGGCGCAAAGTGCATATATTAAGAAGCGAGGAATACAGGATAACTTCATATTCACCCAAAACATCATCAAAATGATGCACAGGAAAAGGATCCCAGGAATACTTCTGAAAATAGATATTCAAAAAGCATTTGACTCGGTTAGTTGGGAATATCTCATTGAAATCCTTGAACACCTGGGGTTTGGCCCAAAGTGGAGAGACTGGGTTGCTTGTATCCTAGCTTCTTCTTCAAGCCGATTCATCATCAACGGTGAGCATACAGAGAACATCCAACATCGTCGAGGACTCCGGCAGGGAGATCCCTTTTCGCTCCTACTCTTTATCCTTGCAATCGACCCCTTACAGAAGCTGCTAATGCGAGCACTACAGGCCAACCTCATCAAACCAATCTCAGGTCTCGATGACGAGCTCAGAATTTCCCTTTATGCAGACGACGCGGCAATCTTCGCGAACCCAGAAAGACTAGAAGTGCTAGCAATTCAAAACTGCCTTCAAATCTTTGGACAGACAACAGGTTTAGAAAAAAACATTCAAAAAGTTGCATGTACCCTATCAGATAGATGTTCACAGATTAACCTCCAAGACATCACGCAGAGGTTTCAAGCACAAGTAGCGCAATTCCCTTGTATTTATCTGGGACTACCATTGCACACCTCAAAGCTTCGCAGAGCAGATATGCAACCTCTTTTCGATAAGCTCTCCTCCAGGTTAGCCGGATGGAAAGGCAAGCTTCTCTCCAGAGCAGGAAGACTCACACTCATAAACTCGGTCCTCTCGCCATGCCTAGACTACTTCTTAACAGCCTTTAAGCTCGACAAGTGGGTCATCAAAAAGATTGAAAAGACAATAAGATCCTTCTTCTGGAAAGGCGAAGACGCATGTTCAGGAGGACACTGCCTTGTAAACTGGAAACAGGTTTGTAGACCGAAAGAGTTAGGAGGTTTAGGAGTCAAAGACATCCAACGTTTTGGGGCAGCGCTCCGGCTACGATGGCTGTGGGGGGAGTGGAATACAGTGAAAAAGCCGTGGTTCGGCCAACAGGTACCATGTGATGAAACAGATGCAATTCTCTTCGCAGCCTCAACGAAAATCCAGATAGGAAATGGGCAAATAGCTAAATTTTGGACATCCAGATAGCTCCAACAAAGCGCACCATATGAGATTGCCCCAGACCTCTTCCATCTAGTCAAAATAAAAAACAGATCCGTAGCATATGAACTGGAGGAAAACAGATGGGTAAGACCTCTTCGGCGCCACATCCATACGACGGCTCGAATACACCAGTTCATTGCCCTTTGGAACCTCATCCAACAAACCCAGCTCCTGCAGACGCCAGACTGTATTATCTGGCGATGGACAAGTAATTCACAATACTCCACCAAGTCAGCTTACAGGCTACAATTCGCAGGATCCTTCTCTAAATTCGACGCTTCAACAGTTTGGAAGGCCGAGGCAGAGCAGAAATGCAAAATACATGTTTGGCTTTTGATCCAACAGAAAATCCTTACCGCAGATAAGCTAGAGGAACGAGGATGGAATAACCGAAACGCATGCATCTTCTGTGGAGTATACTCAGAAACTGCCCTGCACATTTCAACCGAATGCGCTTTTGCTAGACAAATCCTACGCAAGGTATCCTCCATGAACGGGCTACCTCGCGACGCCTTCCTGAGATCTACACAAGGAGACTTAGTGGAGTGGTGGCATTCCTGCGGTACAGGGAGAACAAGAAAAGATCGAAGCAAGGTCTATGGTTTGATTATCTACGCGCTATGGCATATTTGGAAAGAAAGAAACGCTCGTATCTTCAACAACGTTTTTACGGATGTCGACAGAGTTGCACTTAAGGCGCAGGAGGACATCACAGCCCGGAAGCTGGCTTTCGGCCAAACCTCGAGCGACACAGGAGACCCTCATCTTGCCCTTTGAGTTCTCCTTCCTCTCTTCCTCCCCCTGCTGTTCCTTCTCCTTCCCCTTAGTCCGGTTTCTGCTATCTTAAGGCACATTACTTGTTTGTAAATAACTTTCTTATTTTCGGTCTTCCATCCAATCTATGAGAAAGGCAGTGCTCCTGCCGTATTTTTTGAAAAAAAAATCATGGCAAAGTGGCAGCGTCACGGCAAAAGAGCAGACCAACGAGCGATCGAGTCCGTGTCCCCTTTTCGCCCACACATGCAACTTGCGTACCGACGAGAGGTCACCTTCTCGACCGAAAGATTACAAAACGAAGCCACAATTAACGAAGCCATCACGCGCCACAATTCACAAAAGCCATCGTATCATCACCACGCTAACCAACCAGAACCAAGAATAGAGAATAGCAACGTACGTGACATGGTGTCATTACGTATAGTTCTTGCACTCGTAACGGTTCACCAAACTAATTAAAGGACTACCACCACACTTAAAAGCATCCGGCCGGAATTAATTACTACTCAAAATCTTTTAAGGCTAGAATCTCGCCGGCCGGACTAGGCTTGACGGCGGCGCTGCTGCCAGTGAAGCTTATCTCTCGACGGTGATGGAGACGTTGCCGCCGCTGACGGTGTTGTTGTTGACGACGGTGGGCAACTCGACGTTCTTCTCCTTCTTGGGGGTCGACTTGTAGTAGCAGCCGTACAGGATCAGCTGGACCACCCCGAAAACCGTGCCGAGGCCATTGGGGATCTGCAGCACGAGTCAGCACTCACGGTTAGAGATCGAGACGCTCTCCAGTTATAAAAGGTTGGGTTGAAAACCTGAAGATGGAGATGTATGTACTGACTGTGACGTAGAGGTCGAACTTGATGAGCGCGTAGGACGTCCAGCAGCAGCCGTTGAGTAAGCTCACCAGCGACAGGAAGAAGGGCATGTACTCCACACTCTTGGTCTTGATCACTTTACCCTGCACGCACGCACACAAGCACAATTATTTTCTTCATCAGTTCCAAGCACACGATCGAGATGCAATACATTATATGATCTAGCTAGATAACAAGTATTCAGTGGTAAATAGCAGGTAATTCTACACCTGGACCTCATGACCCATGAGAAGGAATCACGTGATCAGTTCACAGAGTTGGCAAAAGTTGTAGGATCACAAAAAGCAAAGATTGGAACAGGGACATGCACTAGCTAGCTGGCTCCATTCCAAATCTAGCACACCAGAACTAAACAGGATATCCCCTAGGCATCGCATGATCATGACCGGTTCCTTCGGATCAATCCTTCCGTTCCGGGCCCGTCACTCAACAGCTAGCACGAGAGTTTGGCGAGAGCAACAGAAACTTTGGTTGGCTAATCCAGTGCGCAACAACAACAAACAGCTACCTATACGGAATGCCACTACAGGTATACATACCAGATCCATGAGCGGAGGACACGTAGGGGATGCGGCATCTATTGATGTAGAAACAGGCCATAGGCTTTTTGACCAAACATATGTATAGGGCAACATGTTGTAATAGAACCTAACACCATGACAATGTGGTCTAAAAGACATGGAGCACGTTGGTTTATACTGGCAAAAGGCGGCAAAAAAGGAAAACAGATTTGACACGATGGCTAAAACAGGACTGTGGATGCATCTTTTAGAGATGGACTTTGTTCCAAAATTGGCTTTCCCGTCTAAACTTCCAGAACAAACAGCAAGCATGGTATGCTAATTGTGCATAATAAATGCATCAACTACTACATCATGATGCACTTGCCCTGAGTAACCTGCAAGATCCTAAACAAATCTCTTTGTGTCTGGATCGATCATGCAACAAGTTTAAAGATGATGGCGACCCATGACTAATCAGTAATTACATCTACTAGGCAACAGCATAAAACCTGGAGATAGGAAAGATGAAGATGACTAATCTGATCTGAGATAAATGTTCCAGCTGTAAGTGACCATGCAGCCAGACTTAACCTATCGACCCGCATCCACACACAATAACATCACCGCCGAATTATCAGAGGAACGCACGCCTATTCCTCAACCGTCTCACTGACAACTATCAATATATCTCTCGCCAAAAACGAGAGAAAAGAACAACTATCCATATAGATCTAAAATAACCATCTATACAAATGAATTACCTCGCGTACATAAGTACTCACAGACATGTGGGCCCGAGACCAGATCCATGCAGATTAACAGCGCAGATTACCTAATCAACGCATCCTAATCTCACCACGTACACACCGGCGAGATTAGCCACGTGCGGCAGTCAACAAACAACAAACAAACGGATCGATCGATGCGTAAACTTACCATGATGGTGAGCGGGGAGGCGTACATCGCCGATCCGAAGATGACGCAGAGGATGCCAACGATCATGGAGCGCTTCTCGTGGGTGTGGGCGCCCAGGAGCACGCCGACCACCACGGCCACCATGAACACGGCCTCGATGCCGAGCACGCCGAGCATCTTCAACTGCATGCATGCAGGGGCGTGGGTTAGACAGGTCTAAACTGAGAATAGCACCGAAAAAGATGGAAAAAAAATTCTTCAAAAAGGATCAGTGCATCAGGGGAATCAGGGTACATACGCGTTTATTGTTGGGCGAGTAGAGGAAGAAGATGATGAGATACGCGGCCTCGATGACGAGCCCGACTCCGTTGATGGTGACGACGAGGATACTGTTGGGGTGGACGATGGGAAGGCCGTAGAAGACCCAGAGCATGCAGTTGAGCAGCGTCGCCAGGTACGGGTCCGGCTTGAACTCCTCCACGTCCTTCTTCTTGCAGATCCGCCAGAACGTAGGCCTGCACATGTACAAGCGAGTGCATACTCGTCAGAATCAAACCCTAATTACCAAAATCAGGTTCCATAGACAACTAGACAAGCTGCGGCAGCTTACACAGGGGAGAGGAAGAGACCGAAGGAGATGACGTTGCCGATGATGCCGACGACGTTGCGGGCCGCGTCGCGGGAAACCATCTTTGCTCGCCGGGAACACGTACCACTTGGGAAGCTAGTTGGGGAGATTGGTTTCGATTTTAGGCCAGGAAAACGAGAAGAGTGACAGAGCCAGTACTTATATAAGCGTGGGAGCGTGGCGGCGGTCGCCTTCCCCAACTTTTCCGATTTAGTTGATCGAGTTGTTAGATTCAGGGAGCTGGTCCTCATGTACAGTTCTTCTCCTATCCGTCAATCTCTATAATTAAATACTGTCTTCACGGTGGCTTTTACTTGGAGAGGAAAACGTAATTCCCTTCTTTGTGCACGAAGTGAATTATTTTAAAATGTCCCAAAAAGAAAAACGGAGACCTAAAAGTTACATCAAAAATTGAGATAGGAAAATTTTACACCACTCGTTTTGATGAATCTAGATTATAATGGTGTAAGTTGATCGTCCATAGGGGTAAAATCAGAATGGATAAAGATAATACAGACAATTTCAACATTGGATAAGTGCTTCTATACTTTTCTAAAATATTTTTGTAGAAATCTCAAAGCGTGGTGAGTAACAAAAAACCCACGCGCTCACTTCGCTTCCCATTGCATCGCTCGCATGCACGGTCAGTCCATTCACACATTGCGTGACTCAAAGCTAGCTAGCTAGAGTCCACACACCATAGCACGACATCACCATGCACGCTCCGGCGAGCCTGCTCCACCCTGCCGCCCCCAGCCCCGGCGAGATATCGTCGTTGTTTGCGCCGCCTCCTCCGGAGTAGCGGCAGCAGCTGACGCCGATGCTGGCTGTGGACTCCAACATGGTGGTCATCCTGGCATCGCTCCTCTGCACGCTTGTCTGCGTCCTTGGCGTCGCCCTCGTCTCCCGCTGCGTCGCTGCTCCTACCGCCCCCACTGCAGCAGCAGTAGCACTGCCACCTCGACTGACCCGCCACCTAAGGGCCTCAAGAAGAAGGCCATTGACGTGCTCCCCACCATCTCCTTCAGCGCTGCCACCCCAAAATCACAGCAGTAGCCTTGTCACCATTGTCATTGGAGTGCATGATATGCCTGGCGGAGTTCACCAAGGGGCAGGACTTGCACGTGCTCCCGTGGTTCGGCCATGGGCACCACGCCGCATGCGTCAACGCTTGGCTCTAGACACGCACCAGCCCGTCCTGCCGTGCCACCTACATCGCCGTGCAGGCGGCTCCGGTGGTGGTGGTGACCGGCGGCAGGTACGGGAGGTGCGGCGAGGTGGCGCCAGCCGGTAGTAGAGTTGGTGGTGGGGATGACTGCTACTCACCTAGGAGAGCTTTGAGATGTGTAAAAAAAATTGAAAGAGCATAGAAGTACTTCTCTTTAATTTAAACTTCAATAAAAAGCTCAAAGTATATTATTTTGGGTTTGCCATGTTTAAATTTATATATCTAAACTTTGTAGGAGCTTGTGGAGTTTATTTTTGCTAATTGTTGGAACTTATTGAATCATCTGTGTTCTCTTTAAAAATTATTATTTTTACGTATTTTTTTCTCGTGAGCCGAATCCTCTATGGTGCATTTCTCTCTCTCGTTCCCACTTAGCAGTAGCATTTGTTTTCTCCCCTCTCTCTTTGGGCCACCGTATGTTGTAGCTCATAGCCCACGGTTTGGATATCTGATGGAAGGTTTTAGATAGTGGCTAGATACCCGAGTACAGCTTTCGTGCACCCGGGGTCATGTGCACCTATTAGGTTTTTTTGATTTTTTTAATCACGCATAAGTTTCAAAAAAATCTGAAAAAATTCATACCGGTTTATGATGGAATGAAGTATACATAGGTAAATTTTCATAAAATAATATACCCATTTATGACCTGTGTAAAAAAAATATGTGTACTGTTCACGACTACATACTGTTTACTACTGCTCACAACTCCCAGGGTGTTTTCTTCTTTTTCTTGCACAGGTCACAAATGGGTATATTATTTTACAAAAATTTAACCATGCATACCTCACTCCATAATATACATGTATGAATTTTTTAGATTTTTTTAAAACTTAAATGTGTGATTTTCAAAATTTTGAAATAATGGGTGCACATGACCCCGTGTGCACCGTGGACTTTCCCCTAGATACCCCTAGTACTTTGCTGATCTAGGTGTATGCAAGAAGGAAGAACCATAGTTGCTGTTGGTGTTCCATTAAAAACCAGAGATGCATATGTTGCTGAATACGTCCATTTCTAGAAACACGAGGAAGAAGCCGAAGCTCTGGCTGCAGTTACTGTAACACACTGGATAGGTAGCACTAGAGAAGGGTACACGCACCAGGTGCACCAGCTGGAGAGGGGTGTGGCAATCAATTTGAATGCAATGCAATCGGCATTGTTGTGAATGCCGTTACATAATATAAGCGCACGCATGAAAGTCGCATGAAGAGTCCATGCTACATGCCGTACATCATTTGTTTTCTTGAACAGGATGATATAGTTGGGATTCTGTTTCCAAGGCCCTGATAATCGCACTCTAGGATTTAAGCTGGTACAAGCATTTAGATATTCAGATGTTTCAATTCCACGCAGGTAGGCAAGCCGTCAAACAGTTCCGCAGCTCAAAATTCTTCCAGAGTTTTTAACAGTTTACAGGTGCTGGAACAGCAAATGACAACACTAATAAGCTACAAAATTCTGGAGGAACCGTAAAAAAAAATACAAAATTCTGGAGGATAACGGGCATGTGCAACAAGCGGGGTAGAGGAGATGAATGCAGAATGTCCTTCAAATTTCTTTAACCAACATAACAGGTGCGGATAACCAATGGTCTTTACAGCAACACTCCGGGTGTCCTGAACAGTTCTCCAGATCACAATTCCTTCTGTTTTCCTTTCCTTGTTCCCATCCCAAACATTTGTACAGTGCCTAAAAGTTTAAGCATAAATGTTTCCATCGATCTGGTATTCTGATTGCATCTCAGACATGGCTAAACTGGCTCAACCCGAATTTTGGAACAAGCCAATACAATTCTCAGCTCTTCTCTGTGTGATGTATCCTCAGCTTCTTGGAAGGCGGTGTCATGAAAAGCTTTCTAACAGATGTAACGGGATCATCCTCCTGAAATCATAGAAACCAACTGTCAGGTCACGATTAAAAAGAAACTACCCATGATTCAACAAAAGAACACTACCTCATTGCGAAGGCTGATCTGAGCCTCCACTTGTGAATCTCCATCAGTTTTTTTATCCTGAGCAAGTAACGCCAAAAGTGTCAGCCTCCATCCAGGCAAGGCTTCACCATCATCAGGGGATACCCAAGGGCAGAATGTCCGGTGCTGCTTGATAGGATCAAACTCATTCATTTTGTCATACAGGCCTTGTTTTCCTGTCATGGAAAGATGGTAAATGAGAGCAGTGAACAAGAAACATTATGCGTGTATGCAGAGTCTTCAGCCTAGATTCTAAGAAAGTAATAATAAATAACGAAATTTTCACCGCCGCAAGAGGGGCCAAAAACTCAGCACTGTTCTTGTCGATCAGTATGTGTTAACTGTTAGGCAGCTATTCCTGCGAAAGCAGTCCATATGCTAATTGTTGTTAGAAGTTCCCAACTCTTACGACAAGTTACTCTCTACTTATTTACCCTACTTTTTCATTCCCTTCAATTTTCGGTATAAGTAAAATTGTACCAGCAGCACAGGATACTTAGCAATCAAACTATTATTACCTTACGTTACAGTTTAAGCAAAAGAAACATAAATGAATTCCTTACCTGATGGTTGTTGTACACCTTTTTCCGTGTTGACAGATGATTTTGTGATTGTGACAACCTCAACTGGCTTCGAATTGTTTGTGTGTGCCTGTTCACTAGAAGGTTCTTCTCTTGCATCCTGAACAGGTGGAGACTTAGGATCTGATCTGTGTTGATCAAGTTTCGAGTTTGTACTTGTTACATTTTTGCTTGTAGCAACACCTGCTTCAGGTTCTTCATTGCAAACTTCTTCCATATTCGTATCCTTACTTGTATCTGAATGTGAACACCCTTCTTTGTGCTCAGTGTTTACTCCCAAGTTTGATATGTTCTTTTCAGAATTATCACCTTCATGATCACGCTGTGCCCCTTTGGCAGATGCATCAACATCATTGGAGGTTGTATTACCACCTTCCAACATGTGAAGCTCATCCATGCTTCTTTTGCGTTTCATGGGCCCTGAAGCGTGCAAAGCAACAGGAACCATGTGGCTGTCACTTCCAGATGAAAATGATTTTCCACAGGAGTTCAAATCAGCTTTCAAGTGTCGACTGACAACAGGAAATGAAACTCTTGGTCGAAAACTCTGTCTAGTCGGCGGAGGACCACCAGCAATGGTGAAATTAAAACCAACATTTGCAGACCTTGAAGGTTCTCCACTGACTAGGTTGGCATGCCCATTATTCTGTTCATCTTTTCTATTAGAATCCAATACCAGCTTAAAGAGTTGAAGAGGTCGTTCTACAAGTGAAAAAGGCCACAACGCGACACAGGCTCCACAAAATTGACAATCTAAAACAATGGATGATGGATCATAATGCTGGCCTCCCTGATTAGCATCTGCAATTGCTGGAGAACCATTAACTTCATTACGTGAGTAAATTATGACCCGATCTTCCATTGTGTTATTTGTTTGCTCTGGTTGGGTCAATATAGAGGTAGAGTTTGCATCTGAGTGAGATTTGGTTCCACAATCAACAGCATAGTGAAGTAGGCGGGGTTCCCATCCACATAAACTTATTATCTTCAGTGCCTGCTAGCCAGTTATGAATTAAGTTGGGACGCATAGACTTAATGATTTGATGCAAAAGAATGTGCGCAGTGAAAATGCAAAATGAAAAGACACAATATTTAACAGTAATCCAACTGTCCAAGATATCTAATCAAAGAAATTCGAAATACCTAGCTAAGTACAAGGATATACTGCCAATAGAGACCAGGCAAATCAGATTGTAGCAAAATGAAATTAAGTTACTTAAACATGTATGCAGTTGGAACCTAAATGTTTGTTGCAGTTGATTTGATCAAGACTACACAAAGGGTTTTTAATATTACGTGACAATACTTCTAGGTCTAGATTCTTTTTTGACAAAGACATGGATCATTTTTCAGTGCAGTGTGCAACTGGAGATTAGATATGAACAGTTGAACATGCTATCCAGTGAAGACACATAAAGGTGCAACCTGATCAGAGCTTATTCAGTTACATAGATGGCACCCAGATCAGATATTAATCACATAAAAAGTAATCACAATGAAATACTGAAGAGTAATCAATAGAAGAAAAATGGACATGGCTAAGATAAATCCCAAAGCACTGCAAACTCCACAAAGAGACGAGGACGAGCAATTGCGTAAATCAAAATCTGACCTGATAATATGTGTCAGCATCTTGAAAAGTGCCATCTAAATCCTTAATGGTTGAGTCTTCAGTAAGCATAAATCCCCCTTTCAGGACAATTGATGAGGAGAACGGTTCCAGTAGGAACTGCTCTAGCTGTGGACACCTCTTCTTCATGCTATCCAGGGAAGAGCATGAAATTCTTGGAAGTGCTGAAAGACGTAGCAGAGAGGAGAAGAACTCATAGTAATTCTCAACTAAAATAGGAGGAGGTGTGGGTGGAAACAAGGCAAGTGATTCATCACATATGTTGTCAATCCATGGACAGAGTAGTTTATGTCCAGTGTCCAGCTTCAAGCTGAAAACAGCAGCAGCCTTTTCAACTGCAAGAAAGATACCTTTCGATGTAAGAACATGAATATACATGGGGTGTTCAAATCAAGGATGTCACTGATGCCTGTAGGCAAGTCTCTCACAGATAGAAATGGAATATGAGCTATGTTCATCCAATAAATCATCATTTCTTGAATGTTTAAAATATTAAATTGCTTAATATAAAGTGCACATAGAAGTGTATGTGCATGCTTCATTTAAGTATATCTAATGAGAGAAGACCAAGATAATTGCCTCATTCAGTCATAGCTTGGATGAAGATCACGGTAAAACAAAATAATGCACGCACCTTGCTGTGGTGTCCACGAGGAAGGAGTGGAGAACAGGAGCCGTGCCCCACATGCCTCGCACGTTATAATGTCTGGTTCAACATTAGTCCACCCTCTTCTAGCGCAGTTAACAGGACTAACAACCTGAAAAAGGCAACTCCATATCAACCATCAACAAAAAAGTAAGAGATGCTTCAGCTGAAATGCTCAGCCATCAACTAGAGACCCTTCAGATTCTCAATCCAAATAAAGAAGAAACCATTAGCGAACCGAGTCCTTCCATAAATTGGGGATAACACACAATCATCCCACAAACTCAATTTTGTACAAGTCCAGAACATAACGAAACCTTCAGTCACATTTTTAACTGGTCTATCAAGAGAAATCACGGCAAACAGCCCTTTCGTTCTAAAAGTTTCCACTCATTAACCATCATAAATCCCTTAGATAGCGTGCCAAACCATCTTAATTACGAGCAAGAAATTTCCTAAAGCAGTGGCCAGCGACCACCCTCATGCCACCAATCCACCAACCAATGCAGAGAACGTATGTATTGCAAGTAACATGAAGGGTGAAACTGGGTGTACCTTGGGCTTTGCGAACCAGGTCATGGCCTTGAATGACGCGAGCCTCCGCACAAGGTCGGCGCGGTCCCACGGGCGGCACGGCGGCGGCGGAGAGATCGCCGACATGGCCGCCATCTGCGGCGGGAGCCGCGACCCCCTCACCACCCCGAGCCTCCTCCCGGCCTCCGCCGGCTTCCCCGCCCTCCACGAGCTGCCACACCAGATCAGATCAAAACCACGTCACAATCACACAAAGGGGGCACATGCGAGAGAAGAGGCCGGGAGCCTGGAGCTGACCTGGGAGCGGACGACGAGGAGGGTTTGGAGCCGGGGGTGGGGTTAGGCTTGGGCTTAGGGAAGTGGTAGAGCTTGTCCATGGCCTTCTTGAGGCGCCGCTCGGAGTCAGCGACGATGTCCCCTCCGCCGCCGCTGCCGCTGCCGCCGGCAGCCATCGGGGTGGCGCGAGGCGGGGGATCGGTGGAGATGCGTGCGTGGCTGGAGGCTGCCGCT
The DNA here is from genome assembly GCA_019208055.1 of Stipa capillata. Lineage (NCBI taxonomy): Eukaryota > Viridiplantae > Streptophyta > Magnoliopsida > Poales > Poaceae > Stipa > Stipa capillata. The sequence goes on along the minus strand of JAGXJF010003681.1, from coordinate 247,972 downwards.
ACTGCGGGGCGTCGAGACTTGCTGCTGCCATTTTAGACGGAGAACGGGATGGACGAGTTAGGGCGTTTCACTTGGGCTTGGGCAATATCCTCTCCAGATTCACGTTCGGTTGGGTTGGATGCTTATTGGGCTTATGGGGCTGTTGGGCCTAACTGGTTTTAACATGGAGTTGGGCTTACTGAGCTGGCATACCCAATGCACGTCTGAAAGCATTACTTCCTAACAGCTTGGTTGGAGGGAATTAGAGCTAGAGAATGGGAGTTAAGGTGATATGGGACTAAACGTCATCTATTTGGTTGGGGGGGATGAGAGTTTAAGGGGAAAGGGGAAAGGAAATTGGTGAATGAAACTCTCATCAATCTCTTCTCTGGTTAGGACCTGGTAATTCATGAGAGGAAGAGGGAATTGATATTAATCTCTACTCACCGTCAAACGGGGGATTGGGAGTAAATAGCTATTTCCCTTGCCTCATCCCTGCACTTACTTCCACCTCTAAACTCCCATTCCCCATCCATCCGATTGCCAAACACGCTATAAAAAAAAGAGTCTACATCATGAAGATTGGTACTGTCGGAGTATTATTCCGGCAATACTAACTATGGGGCGGCGTGAGCACAACAAATCAAGATGGGTGCACACGGGAGACAGGATTTAGACAGGTTCAGACCCTCATGGAGAGGTAATACCCTACGTCCTGTGTTGGGTGGCTAGTATAGCTTGTATCCCGAGTGCCACAAGCCCTAGAGATTCAATCTCGAGGTTGCTTGGACTTGGCAACAATGGAGGTTGTCTATGACCTAGAGAATACTTGAAGGCTTACCGATCGGAGATCCCCTACCAAGCCTTATATAGGTGATCGGGGTAGGGTTACAAGAGTCCGAATCGGTTAACAGATTGATTTTCTAACTTGTTACAACTGATCCCGGGTATGCCGGACAGGTATTAGTCCTTGTCTTGTACTCCACGTTGATGAGACGCCCCCGAGTTGTAGTCAGACTCTGAGTAGTCGGCCTGGCCCACCCTATGTCTGGATGGCCAGTTTTGTCCTCCTTGACGATACCCGGGTGCTATGTCATCGTCAGTAGCCCCCGAGCCTTCGGCCGACTGAATTAGTCGGGCAGAGGCTGCTTCTGTAGACTTCACTCTGGGGGCACGAACAGTGCACCCAGAGGGTGTAGCCCCCGAACCTCTACTCGGTTCGAAGAACCGAGTGGAGGGTCCTTATGTCTTTTCCCGAGTAGCTGATTTTTGTCTTGGTTACGCTGAGTGCTTTTGCCTTCTCCCCTGGGCAAGCTTCCCGAGTGGCATCCGCCTGAGCGGGCCTCGTCGTCACTTGCAGAGAGAATGTGAGGGACTTTAGAACCTCATGAATCCCGACTGAATTACCAAATGGTATCTGGTTTCCCGAGCGGCTCAGGTCCAGCTAGTGTCCCTCTGGGGGAATACCCTTGGAATTCGCGTCAGAACCAGAATACAGGCTGTGGTGCTTCGGTCCCGAGTTGTTCGGTGTCCGACTAGAGCAGTCGGACGGAAATTCCTTGTTGTCTTGTGGATTTCACACTGGGGGCACGAACAGTGCACTCAGTGGGTGTAGCCCCCGAGCCTCCACTTGGTTCGTGGAACCGAGCGGAGGGTCCTGATGATTTTCTCGATGCTGATGGAGGAGGAGGAGGTCCGTGCTGCAGCGAAACACCTTCGCCGACCGCGCTAACCTGTGGAAGTAGGAATAAATATATGAACCGTTCGCAAATGCATGTTAAGTACTCGGGAAGTCCGAGTGTGACTCTGCATGTTTTGGTGAACTTGTGTCATGTTTATTAATCTCTTCTTTCGTAAAGATTCATTCATGTGTAAGTTAGCCCTTTGTGTGTGCTCTTGCCGACCCGTCGTATCCCCCATTGCGTTGAGATTAGCCGTGAGCTGTTTCCCGTGTAGCATAGGGTTGTGGCGTAGACCGGCGATCGAAGACGAAGAGTTACGCGGGGCTGTTTACACTGTACTAAAATAATTATTGAAAGAGAGGAGCCCGAGTGCGTTTAGGCGCACCCAGTGTGGTGTAGCCCCCGAGTGTCCGCTATGAGTAGCTGTGGGCGCGCATAGCGGGCCAGTCGGGAACCCCAAAAGTTACTCGGATGGAGCAAAGAAATATTTATTCACTTATTCATAATTAAAATATAGAAATACAAAGCTTAAGCATAGAAACGACTTAGCTGTTCAATGTTCCAAGCGTTAGTGATGAGGTTGCCGTTTTTATCCTTCAGTCGGTAAGCCCCCGGGCGTAGTCGGGCGGTAACGTACGGCGCATCCGAGTCCACCATGAAGTCCTCCCGAGAAGGATTGTGGCTTCCCGAACCCTTGAAGCCGTCCGAGTCGTAGTCGAGGACGGGTAGAAGGGACTTGATTGTACCAACCAGTCGGGATCTCTATTCAACGGGTGAAGACCCGTTCCCGAGCAGTAGATCCGATTGGAGCGCGATTAGGTTGTTGGAGTTGATCGCCGAAGTAGTCAACTCGGATGAGGTTCCGAGCACTAAAGGCAATGAAGCCCCCGGCAACTGGCTGGAAGCCGAGTCGCCGAGGTGGAGCTTGCCGAGCAAGTCGACGATGAAGTCGACGACAAAGCCCCCGGGCAACTGGCTGGAAGCCAAGTCGCAGAGGTAGAGCCTGCCGAGCAAGTCGGCGCTGAAATCGAGCTTTCCGAATCGGAGAGCTTATCCTGGAGCGGCGGCAGAGGTCCAGGGGTCGAAGCTCATGACCAGGCCCGGAACGAAGTCACCGTCGTTGTTGAAGAAACCCATCTGGATCTGTTCAGATGGATCTACGTGCACGACCCCTACCTGGCGCGCCAACTGTCGGAGTATTATTCCGGCAATACTAACTATGGGGCGGCGTGAGCACAGCAAATCAGGATGGGTACACACGGGAGACAGGATTTAGACAGGTTCAGGCCCTCATGGAGAGGTAATACCCTACGTCCTGTGTTGGGTGGCTAGTATAGCTTGTATCCCGAGTGCCACAAGTCCTAGAGATTCGATCTCGAGGTTGCTTGGACTTGGCAACAATGGAGGTTGTCTATGACCTAGAGAATACTTGAAGGCTTACCGATCGGAGATCCCCTACCAAGCCTTATATAGGTGACCGGGGTAGGGTTACAAGAATCCGAATCGGTTAACAGATTGATTTCCTAACTTGTTACAACTGATTCCGGGTATGCCGGACAGGTATTAGTCCTTGTCTTGTACTCCACGTTGATGAGGTGCCCCCGAGTTGTAGTCGGACTCTGAGTAGTCGGCATGGCCCACCCTATGTCTGGATGGTCAGTTTTGTCCTCCTTGACGATACCCGGGTGCTATGTCATCGTCAGGTACGTCTGCTTCATCCCATGAGCTAAAATATTGAATATTCTTCGCTCAATTCTGAGGTGCACTTGAGAGTGGTTAATCCCGAGGTGGTTTTGAGAATTAAGAGTGAGTTTGCCACCATAACACGTGATGTGGATGAATACGCAACAAATACTCAACAAAGGAAACTAAAAAGATTTTTAAAAAACTTGGCCCATGTGTCAATATAATTTTCTCTCTCTTTTTTTCCTTTTTTTCTTGCTCTCCAACCTTCTCTGGCTTTTTGCTTCTAGTTCTTCCTATCTAGCATTTCTCCCTCAGTTTCGTCAGCGTCTCCCAATCAGCAGCGAGCAAGGCCACATGCACCAACAAGAAAGCATATAGTCAAAGAGAAGCCACATCACAAGAAGTAAGAGGACAATTAGGCACTATAGTGACTATACAAGTACAACATATCTTTACAGAACACAGCCTTGCAGGCGCTTCTTGCTGCAGCCCCAGAGTGCATCTCCATTACTGACATGCGCGAGCTCCACCCCTCTATCTCCCCTCCACTATCCCTCTCACTTCGGAGCCCGAACTCTAGTGGAGGAACTTGTCTTACCATGGCTCTAGGCAAATGACTGACACGACCAATCTCTCAAATTCAACAGACATGCTTGTCAAGATAAGCCTCCTATAGCGTATCTGTGTAGGACTCATGTATAGCTAATTAACCACTAGGATACTGATCTCCTTTAATATAGGATCGGATTGTATCATCCATGTAACACCTGATGAGTATAAATGTATGAGGAGGCTTGCACAGCAGTGTATCACCGAATACCCCAAAGCACTTGTGTTTAGTTTATATGGTATCAGAGCATAATGCTCTTCCACAACACATCCACGCCATGAATTCCAGCAGCTCTTTTGGATCGGCGGCACTAGCGTTCGGCTTCAACAACCTTGGCATGGTGAAGCTCTCGCGGGAGAATTACCTCCTGTGTCAGGCACAACATATGCCCATCATGTGCGGCAATCAAGTCCTTGGCTTCGTCGATGGGACTACAGCCACGCCGACGATGACCATCATGGTCATGGAAATTGTCGACGGCAAGCTCGTCGAAAAGACTCTTCCGAATCTGGAGTACACCGCCTGGCAGGTCAAGGACCAGTAGGTTCTCGGCCATCTCCTAGTGTCCCTGGAGCTAGACATCCTGGCACAAGTTGTTGGTGAGACATCGGCGGCAGGCGTGTGTACTGCCCTTGCCTACATGTTTTCTTCACAGTCCAAGGCCTGCATCATGCAGCTATGAGTGCAGCTCGCCCAAACGTGCAAGAAAGACCTCGTCGCCACAGAGTACTTCAACCAGATGAAGCATCTCATGGATCCGAGGAGCGGCAGCAGGCCATCCTCTCGACGATGATGAACTCATCGGCTATATCATGGTTGGCCTTGATCCGGAGTACAACCCACTGGTGTCATCGGTCACCATGAAGGCCGGTGCAATCTCCCTATCAGAGTTCTATTCACACCTCCTCTCCACCGAGGTGCATCTCAAGCAGCAAGTCTGCATAGCTAGTTCGGCTCCAGGGTCAACCTCGCCTCTTGTGGCTACCAGGGTGGCGGCTCCAACAACCGCACAGGTGGCAATGGTGGAAATCACAACCGCGCTCCATAAAAGAATCATGGCGGCAGCAACTCCTACAACCGTGGCGGCGGTGACTCCTCCAGAGGGCAGAAGCACAATGGCCCCAAGTGCCAGGTGTGCAGCAAAATTGGACATACCACGCTCAAGTGTCGCCAACGATTCAAACACTCCATTCAGGCCGTCGACGAACAAGTTGCTGCCTACACCAACACCCACGGCTACAATGGCGACTCTACCTGGTACACCGACACCGGTGCCACCGACCACACCACCTCCGAGCTCGACAAGCTGACGGTCCGTGACCAATATCACGAATGTGATCAGGTGCATACAACAAATGGCACGGGTATGTTTATTAGGCATATTGGCCATTCTATGATTAATACCCCGGTTCAACCACTTTCGTTGAAAAATATTCTCCATGTTCCTCATGCTTCCAAGAATCTTGTCTCTATTCATCGCTTAACATTAGATAATAATATCTTCCTTGAATATCGTCCTGACCATTTTCTTGTGAAGGATCAGAAAACAAGGAGAACAATTCTTCGTGGGAATGTAAAGGAGGTCTCTACCCACTCACAAGTTCTATAGCAACGTCTACTTGCTTGCCTATTTTGTCGTGATTCCAACTCAAGAGTTGTGGCATCGTCGTCTCGGACATCCGCCCTACTCCACAATTTGTCGTATTCTGAGTTCCAATCGTCTTGCTTGTTCCAATGAGTCGCATAAAATGTCGGTCTATGATGCATGTCAATAGGCCTAAAGTCATCAGCTACCTTACACTAGTTAACATGAAGTGTCATCATCGCCTTTAGAACTTATATATTTTGATGTCTGGGGTCTGGCCATTACTTCTGCCGGTGGATTTAAGTATTATGTAAGTTTTATTGATGATTTTAGTAAATTTGTTTGGTTCTATCCTCTCCAAAGTAAGGCTGATGTGTTCTCTATATTTGCTCAATTTCAATCCTTGGTTGAACGCCAACTTGGTAGATAAATTCTTTGCATGCAGACATACTGCGGTGGTGAGTATCAAAAACTCCACAACTCCATCTTTAAAAGACTTGGCATTGCTCATCGTGTTTCATGTCCTCATACTCACCAACAAAATGGTGCCGCTGAGCGCAAACATCGTCACATTGTCGAGACGGGTCTTACTCTTCTTGCTTATTTCGGCATTCATCTAAAATTCTGGGATGCAGCATTTAGTACCACCTATTATCTCATCAACCGCCTATCGAGTCCTGTCATCCATAAATTCACGCCCATCACCACCAAGCTTCTAGGCAATGAGCCTGATTATCCTTTCCTCAAGGTATTTGGTTGTGCATGTTGGCCCTTCTTGCGTCCCTACAATGCTCACAAACTTCAGTTCCACTCTCGTCGATGTGTTTTTCTTGGATATAGCATGATTCACAAGGGCTATAAGTGTCTAGATCCTAGTCCAGCCAGGTCTATATTTCTCGCGACGTCATTTTTGATGAAGAAAATTTTCCCTTCGTAGCCTCTTCGCCTAATGCTGGCGCTTGCATTATTTCCAAACAACTTCTCCTACCGGGTGTTGATCTTCGCCTTATGTCTACTAAACCTAACTGTACCTCTACTATGTTGTCACCTAATCTATCTTTGCAGCTTCAGGTGCCTAAGTAGGCCTCGCCAGGACTTCATGCTGCGTCTCACGTACCAGGGGCCATGCATGACACAACAAGTCACGTGCCAGGGGCCATGCATGATGCGCTCGATGTAGCTCCGGCACTCCCAACGCGACGTAGGCGGGCCATGGCACACAAGTGGCCCATGCCGATCTCATGGCTGCTGGTGCAGTAGCCGCCCTCTCTAAGCCGGCTGGGCCAGCTGCTGGTGTGGTCACACCACCGGTCGTGGCCGCTCTCCCTGAGCCAGCTGATGTTGCGGTGACACCGACTGTCGGTGCGGTCACACCAGGTTTTGCTACTCCAACTGCAACCATCGCTGCCGTAGATCTAGACTATGTAGCTCCTGCTGGAGGCCAAGTTTTGGCTCCTACTAGTGGTCCAGTTCCTGTAGACCCTGCTCCTCCCGTCGGACTCACGGCATCAGCACACGTCTTAGCCATGGCATCTGTGGCGTACCCAGTTTTGAGGCCGGATACTCCCTTGTGAATACTGTACCGGTCCTTGAATCAGTAGCCGGTACACACAAGTTAACCTGTATATCATTGTCATACACACTTATTTCAGTATCTGAAATATAAATAGACCATCAAGTCGACGTTCAGATACCTGTAGCCCAACGGCTATAGACTTGCAGCGGAGATCAAGCGATGATGAAGCCCATCAATATGCCATACCCGACAGGCAACTAACTGGGATTACGCCCTAGCTTTCGCGATCGTAATTGCTTCTTCGGAATTGACGTCTCCTTCGTCTGGCCAAATCAACAAGCCAGGTGAGTACATGGAATGTACTCGCAAGCTATTCCCATAGGAGGAGATATACGACAATATTTCATGCAGGGATTAGATCAAGGAATAGCTCTACCCTATGTTGTTGGTTGTGCGGAATGTAAGTTTTCATCGTAAATACGATAATAGGTTTCAAAACTATTTTGAAAGCAGAAGTAGTTCGTAGTAACAATCATCATTCGAGGTAGAATCCGCTACCTCCCTTTTTCCTTTCCTCAGCGTGATAGCTCAGCCTATCACGCCTACCCTTTTTGGCTCCCGCTCGCACTACCCCGGGCAGTGCAGCTAGCCTCCTCTTCTGTAATTCCTGGCTACCATCCGTGTAGCGTAAATTGCACTCTGTGGACACATCATGCCCACGTCCTTAATCTCATTTCCCAGCTTTCACAACCAAAACTTAGTCTAACCAATGTGTGGCCTTGCTAGTTCATGTCCATGGCCGAGGATGCGGCTATTCGAATAGTTTTTAACACTCTACAGAGGTTGTATGGCTTTACCCACAAGATGTAGTTCGCCCTGGGTACACTGTGCACCGTATACTGACAGGGCTAGTACAACGAGACCTTTCGCCCGTGTTCACACTAGAACCGGACCGGCTAGGAGGGTAACCCAACTTTTGCATCCCGGATGTCAAAAATGGGACTCCCCACCTTTGTGTCGAACCATATTACGTGGAACCCACTGAGAGCTTTACCTCCACACAGACGTGGAACTCACTGAGGGCTTTACCTCCGCGTAGTCCCGTGAAGATCCTCTAGGGATCCCAAATCCACCCTAGTACATCTCCCTAACTTCCCACGGTTCCGAGCTCTAGCATTAGACGAGGTACCGAGTCAAGTCCCTCCCATAAGGGACATGTGGACGTACGGTGTGGAACTGATTCAGCGGCACTTAGATTCGGTCCTTAATTGATTCGAGCAAGACTCCATGTCCAACCATCTCCTCAGGTAGCAACCGGCTACCCTACCCTTTCCTGCCTCAAGTAGCGTCCGGCTACTCTACCATCCCCAAACACCTTTAGCATTCTTGCCCGAATCCAAAATCCTCCTTCTTTCCATTCAGAAATTTGGCAAACATTTATTTTCAAATGATACCCCGGGATGCATACGCATACCGAGGGTTTTTAATCCCATCCTCCCAAGTAACCAGTAAAACTTAGTTTTAACTACAGTAGGTCTAAGCACGGCTAGAGCCTATAGCCCTACTAACTCGTCGATCGAATATCAACCGACTCGTTAAGCCTAGGGTTACCAAGGTCGGATATGCAAGCCTATACCACATGCAGCTATTAGGCTTAACTACTCTAGCATAAAATAACGTTGATATTAACATAGCATGCAAGGTTCGCAAACAAAGTAATTACGTTTCACAAATATGGGATTCAACATGTTCAAAGTGGGAATGCTTGCCTGGGCAATATTGGCCGGGGTTCGGTTTTGAACCCGATTCGACAATTGTCCAAAATCCTTCACGCGATATCTCTTAACGTCGGTATCTACATGTCGAAGGAAAGGCGAATAAATCATCGGTGCGAGGTAAAAATCACAACATCGAACGTAGAACCAGAAGAATCAACACATGAAATCATATCTCCTTTGATTAGCTACTAGATTTTAGAGAGCTTTAGATTGTTAGAAGTGGGTGCGTAAGGCTATCTCAACAAGAGGCTTCTATTTTAGGTTTCTATCAAGACGGGGTTTCCATGGCTTGGAAGATCGTTAGGTTTTGTGAAGGAGTGGGAAAGGGTTTCATCAAGGTATACTTTGTCTCTCAAGATGCTAGAGAATTAATTTCTATGCTGGAGTTATTATTAATAAGGATATCAATGCACCGGGACATATCCTTTTTGAACGATAAGAAATGACCTAGGGCTTCATGTATATAAAACCTTGAGATATTAATAATCTACTGGGACAGGTATAGTAGATTTGATTCTTGGAAATGCGAGGGCATTAAAGGTCTGGGTCATGTTCCTATGTTGCCCTAAATTTCCTGAAATTAATTTGAACATGTGATTTTAAAAGAGAACAACAATTTCATAATTGCATGTAGCTTCTACCTATTGTATTCAAATCATTTGGAATTTTGAAAAAGCTTCTTCATGAAAAGGTCAGAGAAACTTTTCATGGTTCCAGAACCGGACTCTCTTCTCAGAAAACCGGCCAGGAACCGCTTGAACTGGTTGAACCAAGAATGTAACCAGCTCTGGGAAAATAAACCAGAAGAAAACACTGTAGAGCCCCTTCAGACAGGTCGAATGCACCTTCAATGCTCTGCTTGTGGAAACGGCGGTCGGGACAGGCTTAGGACCAATCGGTTATCAACCGTCGATCATGTGCTCAGGTTGGCTGTTAGGGAAAACATCAGCGATTAGCCGGTTATTAACGCGCACGGGGTTGGGACACCGGCTCGGTTGCGACTTACCAGCGGCGGGGGGTTACGCTCGGGTCTGCCGACGAGGAGGGCAGCGAGTGGACACGGAAGGCGTTGCAGCGCGGGTCTCCTCAGCGGCTCGGGTGGCCCGTGGAGGAACGGCGGTGAAGAGAGGAGTTTGAATGGGGCAGGTGGCTGAAGCGGCGGGGAAGAAGAGGAAGCTCTAGAGAAGAAAAGGGGGTTCGAGGCTACGGCAGCTCGCCAGAGGGATGAGGCCGAGGAAGAGGAGCAGGGGAAGAGGCGCTCGCTCACGTGGCTGGAGCTGCCAAGGTGGGCGTGGGGAGGAAGGGAGGGATCTCGGCGGTGGGTCGGATGCGCGGGGTTCAACCGGCAGCGGCGAGACAAAAGAGGGGCGGTGGTCATGACTTGAGATGGAATAGCAGGGGCTAAGGAGCTCGAGTGGGCCGAGCTCGAGATGGGGTCACCGGTGCTCCGCCACGACAGGTAGGAGGAATTTTTCTGACGATAGGGACGGCAGGCGCGGGAGCGGGGATTGCAGCGGATTAGCGAGAAGCAGCGGCGACGCGGCGCGGGATGCACGGCTCCTGGCGGCGGTTGTCGTTGGGGCCGACGGGAGCAGCGGCTCCGGTGGTGTTTGTCTCGAGGAGAGAGAGGATGGGGTGGGCGACCGGGACACCCGAAGGGGAGAGAGGGGGCGACGCTGGTGGATCCGGCGGCTTCAATGGCGGTCAGTATTTCTTGCTCGGGTGCTTGGCTTGAAAGGAGGTGGACGGGGAGGAGTCTGCTCACCGCTGCAGCTCGGTCGAATGGAATGGTGGTGGGGCGCGGGTGGATAGAGGAGCAGTGAGCGCTAGAAGAAGAAGAAGGTGTGAGGTGGAAGAAAGAGCTGCTGGGTGTGCTGTGAATCAGAGAAATGAAATGGGAAGGGCAGCTTGAGGAGCGTAGGGGGAGAGGAGCTCGGCAAAAGGGAGAGGGCTCAGGCGAGGGTACAGCGAGGACAATGGAAGCTCGGGGAGAGAAGAGCCGTTGGAAAGGAGCTTCCGAGCTCAGCTGTTGCCGGGAAGGAGCTCGGCTTGTGGGGGCTGGAGGATTGGGGAAACTGCTCGGGTGTGGAAGGAATGGGGCAATGGGGAAGATAGAGCTCTGGAGCAAGCTTAAAAGTAGAATGGGATGAACGGAAGGGCACATGGTCGGGGCATGCGTGGTGACGCAAACGACGGAGGGAACCTAGCTGAGTTAGGCACCGATTTTTTATGGCAGCGATACGTGTTCAGGGAGGAATAGCACTAGCAGTGTTTAGCAGAGGGAGGTGGCAAGGTGCTTGACACTGAGGAACAGTTGCCAGGGTAGGCTACTGAGAGGAGAGAAAAGAATTGGGAGGAAGATGAGAGTAGGGGAGAAGATGGAACTGTCATGCGGGGTCGGGTCCACGTGGTAGGGAGTGGAAAGGAGTTCGGTTGGTAGAGTTTGGGTGGACTTAGAAATTGAGACATGCATTCAACAGTGCAAGGAGCTGCAGATTGATTTGATGATACGTGGCACTGTTTATGAAATAAAAGAGCAGAGACCAATTATAAGCTTTTGCATTGAGGTTGGATGAAACTGAGTTATGTTTTACACTCCTACTCTTACAACATGTGTATCTTGCTCTAGAGGTAGCGAAAGATTACTACATGCAATACATTTCTTGTGCCCATTCTAGCATGGCTAGGCGTGAGGTATTACCACGCTGGTTTGGATTGATTAATCAGATATATGTATATGCATACATATATGGTAGCCTGTTCTATAATTACCCGCATGATAGCTTTGTTATTCCAAGGGAGATTAGCACGTTAGGGTTTTGTTATTAATTTGCTAATCAACATGTTAGGAATATGCCGTTCTGCTGATCCCCACTCTAGCATGTTAGGTTTAGCCGGTGAGGAAGTCAAGGTGATGGCGGATGTAGGAGAGATAAGATTTGGGCGCCCAGGAGAGAGAAAAGGTGGTAGGATGATTATGTGAATGTACATGTTCATATGTGCATACTAAGAGCAATATATGCATATACATTGAGGCATCGGGTGATAGACGGGCATGCACACATGCATGTATGGGTATGCACATGTGCGGAGTTTCAGACACGCGTGTACGGACACGCAAGAAGTCTAGCGGGAAGGATATGCGGTAGAGTTGACGTAGGATTAGTGTTTTGATCCATAATTCGGAAGGAATGGATTAGGGTTTTTTATGTGCATATACATAAAAGCAGTATATTTTTGCACATACTCGCGATAGAGCATGGCGAAGTTGGTGGTAGAATTTTAAGTCATTCAGAAGAGATTCAAGATGGGTATATGTCTCAACTTCGCAAAAGTACCGTGTGGGTACTTTGAGGCAGGTGTGGTTTTTAGGGTACACTAACTAGGAAGGATGGGAGAAGGATGTAGAAGGTGTGTTCATGGCGGGAATGCAAGAGCGAGTAGCCACGTATGGAGGCATGGTATTGAACAGGGTCACTCGTGTCGTCGGTCGTAGATCGGGAAACTTAGGGTTTCAACAAAACGGAGATCGAGAAAGACATGCGCAAGGGTTTTCGTGTTTTGGTCCGTAGTGGCATCGTGAGTTGAATTAAAGTTTTCGGTTAGGTGTATCTTGACTGGCATTATTAGCGAAAATGTTTTTGTTAACCCTAATTTTTAGGTTTCAGAAAATCGGGGTGTGACAGCATCGTCCTTCCTCGCAAGTTCACCGATAGCACCATTCAGTACAGGATGGTGTGCCACGCCCCTGTCGAGCTAGAGTCAGTTATGGAGGCCCTTGCTACTCCACATTGGAAGATGGCTATGAATCAGGAATTTGCTGCTCTCCTGAAGAATGGCACGTGGAGTCTCGTGCCTTCCCAACATGGCTATAACATCATTGATTGCAAATGGGTGTATAAGGTGAAGCGCAAATTTGATGGCACACTTGATCGCTACAAGGCTCGGCTCATTGCTAAAGAGTTTAAACAATGTCATGGCATTGATTATGAAGAAACATTCAGCCCAGTTGTCAAGCCTGCCACTATTTGCCTGGTCCTATCCATTGTTGTTTCCCGTCGTTGGCTTCTCCGGCAATTGGATGTACAGAATGCGTTTCTTCACGGCGTTCTGGAAGAATTTTATATGCGTCAACCTCCTGGTATGGCTTAAAGTAGGCGCCTCAAGCATGGTTTGCTCGGCTCAGCTCCAAGCTTCAGGGGCTTGGGTTTGTTCCCTCCTAGGCAGACACATCTCTCATCATCTTCAACACTGGTGGCAGATGCTTTATGTTTTGATTTATGTTGATGATATTAGGGGGTGTCTGGTTAGGCTTTTCAGCAGCTTTTCACTGAAAAAGCTGCAGTCAACCAAATGGCCAGCTTTTCAACAGCTTTTGTTAATGGTAGCTGTGGGCTTTGCAGTGCAAATTCAGCTGTTTGGAAAAACTGCCTTCTGCCAACTTTTTGCAATGTGTTGAAACTTCAATGCTCATTTTTCAAAATACTGTAGATGGTTTGAATCAACCAAAAGTCATATGTTCACTTTTCCATAACCACATCAATTTTTTCAGACAGCCAACCAATAGCAGCTTTGTCAACAGTCACAGCCTAACCAAACATGCCCTTATTGTCACTGGATCTTCTACCATGCCTATTCAGCGTCTGCTTTGTGATTTGTGGTCTAATTTTGCTCTTAAGGACCTTGGGGACTTACATTTCTTTCTTGGAATTGAGGTTCAGAGGGTGGATGATGGTATTTCTCTTTCACATACCAAGTATGTCAATGATCTACTTTGTCACGTTGGAATGCTCATCTGAAAAGGCGTCACCACCCCCATGTCCTCAACAAGCGAGCTTTCGCTCTCTGATGGGGTTCTATTGAGTTTTGACGAGGCAACCAAATATCGCAGCACAGTCGGTGCTCTTCAGTACTTGGTTCTCACTTGACCAGACATTGCTTACTCAGTTAACAAGGTGTGTTAGTTCTTGCATTCTCCTAATAGCATGCATTGGACGACGGTGAAACATATATTACGGTACCTTAATCACACTACATCGACTGGTATGGTGATACGCCGCTCTGAATCAACCTTGGTTAGCACCTTCTCTTATGCTGATTGGGCAAGGTGTCCGAATGATCGAAAATCTACATATGGTTTTATGGTTTTCTTTGGGTCCAACTTGATCTCTTGGAGTGCACGCAAGCAAGCAATAGTGTCTCATTCCAACATAAAGGCCAGTACAAGGCACTTGCCAATGCTACGGTTGAAATTGTCTGGGTTTAGGAGCTTGGTGTTTTTAAGTCTCTGACGGCATGCCTTTGGTGTGACAATCTTGGTACCACCTATCTCTCAGCGAATTCCGTGTTTCATGCTAGGACCAAGCACATAGAGGTGGATTTCCATTTTGTTCGAGATCGTGTCACACGTAAAGTTCTTGATATTCGTTTCATACCTTCCCAAGATTAAGTTGCAGACGGTTTCATGAAGTGGTTACCAGTACGACAACAGGAAGACTTCAGGCGCAATCTCAATCTTCGATAGTTGTGATTGAGGGAGCATGTTAAGATAAGCCTCTTGTAGCGTACCTATGTAGGACTCGTGTATAGCTAACCACCAGGATACCGATCTCCTTTAATATAGGATCAGATTGTATCATCCATGTAACACCTGATGAGTATAAATATATGAGGAGGCTTGCACGGAACTGTATCACCGAATACCCCAAAGCACTTGTGTTTAGTTTATAGCGCTGAGCTATTCTCCAATCAATCTATGCCATAATCTACTTACTCTGTCTGACCTTAATCCTCCATCCAATATCACAGCTGCGTCACTAGAGGTGAAACACCCAAATTTGCATCCGCAACCACAACTCGTCGTCGCCCACAAAGCAGGAAGATGAGCGTGAGGGGTGACAAAGGATGGGTAGCTATGGGCCACTACGGATGACATGTCCCAATCAACAGGTCCGCTGGCCTTGGGACTTTCCGTTCTGCCACTCGGCCGCGACCACTATCACTCACTCTGTTGGCAACAAGCTAGTCCTGAGCTCAGCCATGGCTCCTCTTTTCTGGAGTGAGAATGTAGCCTTTTGTTGTGCATTAACTAGTGGTCCTTTAGATAGTCTATGATGAGCGGATAACTAGTTAGATTTATGGCATTACAGGCGCTTGGTTGACTAGAGACACATTTAGTCCATCGACATCTGGGCCCAAACATTTATGCTTAGTTAACTAAATTTAATGAGTTATTGCCACTTATTCATCGACATCACCCGTTATTGTGGTAAAACCATTCTTAAAACCATCTCAAGGATTAAGTGAACGGTATTCAATAAAGCTTTAGGGGTTAGAACGACTAGTTTCAAACTTTAGAAAGTAAAGTGGATAAAGTATCAAACTTCATGAAGTAACATAGACTTTCTTTTTTCCAAAACAACCGAGATCCATCCAAACGTCATTCTTTTGGATAGGTTTTCAAGGAGGAGTAAAGAAGTCCCTTTTTATTTCTTATCGTCTCTTTGAAAAGTATCAATTGAAAAACAAGAAATAGAAAATGGATATCATGACATGTTAAATCATTTAGAAATTAAAAACACAAGAGTAATTAACAAAACCTGCTAGGCTATATCGTAGGAAAAACTTGAGCATGTTAGGGATTGAGTGCATTTCGTAGTTGTCACAGACACAATGAGACTTTTAGATAGATCTAATCTCTTGCTAGAAATCACATGAAATTGTAGCATAGGAAAGCAATCCATACAAATTATGGTGGTTGCGTTCCTTTGATCCAAAAAGTTTCTATAAAAAAATTGTATGGATCGAAATAATACAAAATTCATTTGCAAATCTTCCAATACAAAAAATCTCATCATCAATGACTTTTTACAACTAATATCTTTATTAGTACTAAGTAATACTCCATCCGTCTAGAAATGTAAGGCACACATGCTTCTTAAAATTTATCTTTGACTAATAATTTATTCATTAATATGCGGATTACATGATACAAATTTGATATCATTGGATTTATATTTAAAAACACTTTTCAATGGTATTGATTTGTATCATGTATTTCACAAATTATTGAATAAATTCTTGGTCAAAGATAAATTTTCGGAAGCATGTGCACCTTAAATTTCTAAACAGAAGGAGTAGTACTTAAGAATAAAATGGAGGCCCTGTGTAGACACATATCTTGCACATGCCCCTGGTGTACTCAGTAATTTGGCTTGCGCTCCATAGCATGATAGCCTCTTCGTTACAAGGAGAATCATACATGGGTTGACCGGGAACTTGGCCCATTGCCGTCTGATACATGTTGAAGTCATGTAAAGAATATCTGCAATGTCATGGGTTTTTTATGCAACATGCGGTTTTTAGTGCTAAATCAGTCGAGACGTGGGTAGATAACTTTTTCTATATAATGGAAGAAAGTTCTCCCAAAACAGATAGGTGTTGAATTATCTGTGTTAAATATAATTCAGGCACTTTGAATTTAGCAGTAAATCACGTTTCTAGCATGTGGTAGCTGTTGCTAAATTGCTTGTTCCAGTGTGCCAGAATAAGTTGTGTTTGCTCCTTGTAAAGATGAAATTGTCAGCTGTCTAAGAAATTATAAAATTGTCAGACCCGAGGAGATTTGTCTCATATTTAAGAACCTCAGATCTACTAGGTACTGTAGCTGTTGAACCGAATAGGATTCTCATTTGCCCGTTGATCATCATAGAGCCGAATACATTGATTTTAGTAAAAGGTCAGAACGCAGAATTGCATAGGATTCTCATTTTCAGAAGACAAGGCATTTTTGTTTCCCATACAGTATCGGACAATCTAAGAGCAAGATTTCACCCGGTGATTAAAGCATGATTCCATATGTCATTAAAATCCTCTATTGGGAATTATGTCGTTTAAATCTCGATATGAACTTTAGAGCAGAGAGTAGAGTACTACCTTAGCCGCTCATCATGCCCAAATCCATGCATCAAATTCATTGACCCAGTAATAACTGTGGAATCAGCATGGCCATAATCACCCAGCGACATCGCCTCGCACACAAAACACGTTATTCTGAACTCCAAAGCTCGCAGGCCCACAAGTCATTCATGCATCGTCGACGCGTGTAGCGCCGAGACGCGTACGAATAGACTACAACAATGCCACTCGACCGTTAGGACCAGGCAGAGGAGAGAAGCCACAGCCCACGTACGCACCCGACCGTTGCAGCCCCGCGATTTCAAACCCGCGGCCGCGCATCTGCCGTCCACCTCCGAGACTCCGATCCGACGGCCCCCGTCCGCGTAATCCCGTTCCCCCAGCTCCTACTGTTACAAGAGAGTGAGAGGCACGGGACGAACGCCTCTCCCAAATCAAGAAACCCCAACTACCGTCGAGCCCAGAATTCCGTGAGAATTCGAGATCTTGCCCCGGTTCGAGCGTTTCAGTGGATCTGTCTTTCGAGGATTTCCTCGATTTACTGCGCTGATTCGATCAGTTCTCGGAGATTTTCCAAGAAGCTGTGCAAGTGGTGAGCTGCTGGGTTCTTTGGGTTCTTTGGGGGAGCTAGCTGCTGCGTTCGTCGATGCTGAAGCTGAGCTTGTGACCAGATAGATCTCGTCTGTGAAGATGCCGGTCTCCACGCGGTCGCAGGCCAGCGCGACCCGCGGCGGCGACGCGGGCGCCCGGATGTGGAGCTCGTCGGCGGCGCGGGCGCCGGCGTCGGCGCCAGGGCACGACGGCGCGGCGCGGAGGGCGCTGCTGACGAACCCGCACCACGGGCTCAAGGAAAAGATGCGCGCGCTTACCCTCTTCTACGAGCAGCACAAGCAGCAGCTCGCCTCGTCGCAGGGCGCCACCGCCCTGCGGCGCAGCCGAATCGTCCACTGCGCCAACGTCGGGCAGGACAGGGACGAGAACGGCAGGAATGCCGAGGAGGAGGGGGAGGAGGAGCAGGGGGCCAAGCGCCACCGCGACGCCTTTGCTCCGCTCGCCGAGGCGGCGGTGCTGAGGGAGAACATGGCGCCTCCGGAGGCGCGAGCCCCTTCCAAGAACGACAATGTCGTCATGTTCGCACGGCCGGCGGAGCCCAAGGAGAAGGAGAACGTGGTCTACGCGGCCAACGCTTTGTCCTGCCCCGTCAAGAAAGGGGTGCCGGCGCTCCCGGCACCGTCGGCGAGGAAGCTCTCACTAGGAGGCGGCTTGGGTGGCAAGCTGAAGGCCGTAGGGGAAATCGGAGCCGGCAACGCTGAGGCAACAGGGAGCAGGATCCTGGTATTTGTGAGGCTGCGGCCGATGTCAAGGAAGGAGAAGGAGGCCGGGTCCAAGAGCTGCGTCAAGATCGTGAACAAGAAGGACGTGTACCTCACGGAATTGGCCTCCGAGAACGACTACCTCCGCCTTAAGCGGGTACGCGGCCGCCATTTCTGCTTCGACGCCTCCTTTCCCGACTCCACGACGCAGGCCGAAGTCTACAGCACCTCGTAAGAACATCAGTACCATACAATGTCTATACACAAATGCAGTACTCAACTTTTGGTCAGATGCACATGTTTCAAACTACCGTTTGCTTATCTTGCTAAGAAAAAGGCAAAAATTAGTACTCAATTTTTTTTATCTGATGCACATGTTTCAGACTATTATTTGCTTATCTTGTTAGGAAAAATGCAAAATTCAGATCTTTAGGTTCGTGCATTTTGAAATGACAATTATGTGATAATAAATCTGCCGATGAAACATCACAAGTTGATAAGACTAGATTAGATAATAGCAGCCACGTTTCATGACGGGTAAAACAATAGAATTTCTCAACGGCAATTTATAGGCTTCCCTGGTATTTAAAATTCAATCCTTCATTTGTCATACTGCAGAACAGCAGATCTTATGGAAGGCGTTCTGCAAGGGAGGAATGGGACAGTGTTCTGCTATGGAGCAACAGGAGCTGGGAAGACCTATACAATGCTCGGGACAATGGAGAACCCTGGCGTAATGGTACTCGCAATCAAGGATTTGTTCTCAAAAGTGAGGCAGAGGAGCCACGATGGCAGCCACTCAATTCAGCTGTCGTACCTCGAGGTATACAATGAGACGGTCAGGGACTTACTGTCTCCTGGTAGACCTCTCCTACTGAGAGAAGACAAGCAGCAGGTATTTGAGCTTAACCATGTCCCAACTATTGAAGCAAGTTTTGTTCAGCAAATTTAATTTACTCTTGGTGATTTCAAGTTAGTAGATCTTTCCTAATACTCCTGCTGTTCGAACAGAAGGAAAGGTATATTATGTTGCCAAATGACTCCATTCTGAATGTACATGTTTTGTACACTTCGGTATATTTGTAATTTATAGGCCTTCTTGCTATGAGTATTCTAACAGAAGAATGTATTGTAAATTCCAGGGAACTGTTGCTGCTGGTCTTACTCAGTATAGAGCATACTCCACAGATGAAGTAATAAGCTCTTCCTTAGGCATATTAGTTTACAGTTTTCAAAATGATAATAACATTCTTAATTTATATCTTTTTTTATCACAGGTTATGAAATTACTTCAGCAAGGTAACCAGAATAGAACAACCGAACCAACTCGAGTGAATGAGACCTCATCGCGCTCTCATGCAATACTGCAGGTGAATATCTTAACATACACTTCATCCCGCCTTAAAAGAACACGATTCCATAATTGCGTAGATATAAATAGACGTTTGAAATTTGCAGGTTGTCGTGGAGTATAGGTACTTGGATGGAGCTAGTGTTGTAACACGAGTTGGAAAGCTCTCACTCATTGATCTTGCTGGATCAGAGAGAGCCCTAGCAACCGATCAACGCTCACAGAGGTCACTTGAAGGAGCAAACATAAACCGCTCTCTCCTAGCACTCAGCAGTTGCATCAATGCTCTTGTGGAGGGGAAGAGGCACATACCATATCGCAATTCCAAGCTCACGCAACTCCTCAAGGATTCACTCGGGGGGCCCTGCAACACTGTCATGATTGCAAACATCAGCCCCTCGAATCTTTCCTTTGGTGAGACACAGAACACGCTGCATTGGGCTGACCGTGCGAAGGAGATAAAAACCAAGGTCTGGTAATATGGTTTTATGAACCTTAATATTGCAAAATGGATAACATTCTACATTGTACTGAGTAGAACTCTTGATAAAGTTAAATAATCTTATGATTTTGTAGGCATTGACCGCTGCGAATGAGGAGGTTTTCAAGGTACCAGATTGTGAAACTGATCAGGCTAAGCTAGTATTGGAGCTACAGAAGGAGAATAGTGAGCTGAGGCAGCAGGTGGTGAAGCAGCAACAGAAGCTACTGACTGTTCAGGCTCACTCCCTTGCTCCCAACACCTCACCACAACAATCTACTGCCCCCTCACCTCACATTGCCACGCCATGCTCAACCCAAAGAAAGGCCAAGCGGTCCATCTTAGAGGGGAACTGTTTCAGCACACCAAATCCCAAAAGGCCAGCAGACAATGCAGTGGTCTGGGATCTGCAGAGGAAAGTGAAGGCCCTGGAGGCCGAGATCGAGAAGATGAAGAAGGAACACTTTCTGCAGCTCAAGCAGAAGGATGAGTTCATCCGTGGTTTGATCAACAGGAAGAATTCTAATGACCCTGAAGCAGCAACAGCTGAGAGAAGAGTTGTCACGAGGGCGAGCCTGCGAAAGGCACAGAAAGATGCAGCAGCTGCAGGTGAGCTGAAGAGCCCAAGCCACCGGTTCACGTCACCTACACCAACTGCTAAGAAGCGTACCTTCTGGGACTTCGGAGGCGATAGCCCTTCAGTTCTTGCTGTCAATGGAAGAAAGACTCGGAGCCATGTAGCTGCCGAAACACCGCCCAGGGCCCCTTCAATGCTACTTCAGGTACAGTCCTTCAGTTCATATCACAGAAAGAGCTTACAGCTGCATATGAGATGAATGGTGCAGGCCAGCATATGAATTATGTTTCTGTTCTCTTTGAGGCCTCACCCTGCATTTCACTTTGTTTCAGCCGGGATTCACACGGCAAAGAGCCTAGCACTGAGACTATAGCGCTCAGGAGACGACTGCCTACAGCGGATAGAGATGTTCATATTATTTTTCTTACTTTTGTCAGCTATGGGAGTCTGTTGAAATCCATGTATTCTATTGATTGAATTCAGTTTGCCTGGGCTAACTGAACCAGCATAGAGTTTTCTTAGCTTCTATGTCCATTTAAATTATCGGAACTGTAAAATATTTTATCAGGAGAGAGGATATGAGCTGATTTTTTATTTATTAAAGACACAAAATTTCCTTTCTGGTATAGCTGTTAATATTTTCCATTTGAATGTTGCTCAAATTTGGCAAAACAGTTGACCTTAAGGTGACATTTGAATTATGTGCTGACTTCAAGGGAATTTAAAGAATCTTGTAGAAGTTGAAGGCATATATAAGTTTAAGGGAAATTCTGTTCACTTATGCCAGTTCTGTTGTTTGGAGCCAATCTGAATCTGAATGGAGGTCATATTCATTTCAGTATGAACTTGTACAAGTGAACCACAAGATACAAAAATTTAACATCCTAGATATTCAGGAACAGAAGTACCATGCATAACAAAGCCAGCTAAATCGTCTTGAACATCCGATTTGTTGAGTTACATCAGTTAGTTGAAGACAGTTCTCCTCCGCTTCAGCCACATTCTCTTGGTGGGTGCACTACCCCGCTGTATGGTCCCCATCAGAAATTCTTGGGACAATGATTCGCTACTGCTTTCCCCTTGCACATACAATGGATTTGTAAACAACCGATACATAGATTCGGCATCTGTTGGGCATTTGTCTTGAACTCCCTCAGCAATATCTGCAGTGTTGGAAGGTCCAGCCTCCAATTCCATACCTCCAGAACTACTACTGCTGCAGCTCCCACTGCCACTGGAGTAGCTGCTGCTTGTTCTATCCTCGGAAGTAGAGGTGTCACTTAGTGTATTAAAAATTGTAATGCTTTCTCTCTGTGCGGCGTGAAATGAATGACTCTTGTGCTTTCCATTGTAAAGCGGCAAGATGGAAGAGCCTTGCCTCAAGCCCAGGACATCCCTGCCAAGGCTGTATGATGTGTACAGCTTCCTCTCAACACCTTCCTTGGCTTTCACCATTTCACCCAGCTGTTCCAGAGTTTCGTTTGAAGAGGCGTCTTCGACCGCCTTCTGCTCTAGCTCTGAGATCATCTTGCCTAAAATTCTCCTCTTGCTGTGAAGAGAACGCTGCATTTCAGAAGGTAGAGGTCAGACTAGGTTCAGTTGAGAAGTCATCCTTAAACTATGTATCTAGTGCACATACCCTCTTTTCCAGGAAGTTCTGCAAGCCATTGTTTTGAAGCTTTTTCTTCCTCCAGAAGATGCAGCAAAATCGTACGATTATTGCTTGTATCACTATGACAATGAGTTGGAAGAAGAACAACAGAAGGACATGGTTGTGGTCACCTGATGGACATAGATCATTCAGTCGGTAATGATGCATTTCTAACTAAACAGCAGCAGGAAAATAAAAATGACACAACTTGAATTTCACCTGGATCACCATGGACAAACTTGGGTTTTGCTTTTCTGCAAGTCCAGGCAATCTTTTGCCCTTGCAAAACAAAGAGGTGAAGTCCTCAGTAAGATATTACAGCTTTAGGGGTGGAAAACCAATAAGACACCTGATAAAAGAAACATACTTCTCGTGTAGCATTGCACAGTGCTGCCGATTCCTGTGTCAAGAAATTTCAGGGGTTCAAAGCTTTGCAGATTAGTAGAATGTCAGGTATAATTTTACTAGTTTCCATGTTATTGTTTCTCTGTTCAGTGAACTTGAAGTGTAATAATTGTTTAATTGAGGATCCCAGAGCTAAACAAAACTTACTTGCAGCAGATAGAGCAGTGAGAAGAATGGTCTCGTCTAGTGTAAAATAGTTCAGGTCACTACTGGAGAACAAATTTGATAATTCTCCTAACAAGGAAATGAAATACCATACAATAATCAAATTAAGCCGATATTTTGGAGGGGGGAAACACATTCATGTAAAGAAAGGAACAAACCAGGATACTTTTCAGTCCAGTAGATTGTTCCAGTTGCTGGAGCCAACAAAGTAAACAAGATGCTCGAAGGATTCATCGCTGATATGTAGGTATGATCACCGATTGTTTGGCTTGATTTTGCCTCCATTATGGTCTGGCTGATGTACACTGAAAACCCTGAGCAGTCAAGGACTGGACTTGCATGGATCACTGAGTCAGGTGCTGTTCTTTGAAGAAACTTTCTGATGTCACCATCAGGAGAGATTGAATACAAGGTCCCATCTAATGAGCCAATTGATATCCAACCTGTTACAACAGTCGAACAAACTAGCATGAATGCTGATATATTACAAATTATCAGTTTATCACGCAAATAGGTGTTGGTGAAATAAGAATGTTGAAGAGTATGCAGTTAAACAGTGCAACTACTGCCCCATGAAAATTAAGTAGCTCCAGATGTGAACTAGTGAAGAAACAAACATGTTCCAAAATCCAAATAAATGATGTTAGAAAGATATTTTTCCTTTACCATTGGAATCCACAGCTGGCAAGCTTTTCTCATTACCAAGTGGACCAACACTCTGCTGCCATAAAATATTTCCTGTCAAAACATCAAGCCCCGTCACAATTGACTTTCTTGGAAGGACAATGTATAGGCGCCCATTATTTCCTGGTGCAATTGTCATCACTTTGTCAGTGGAGCTCAAGTCTTGGACCCATCTGTACTGATGGCTATGAATGTACACGGAATAGAGCTGGCCTTCGGTATTCGATATCTGTTTAGTCATATGGAATTAAAATGGTAGGGTAAAAAAGGTGAGAAGACAAAACCATGGGAGTTGGAAAACAACTATATGCAGTGAAATGAGGCCTTCTTACATAAAGAGTCCCCTCGCACTGATCAACAACTGGAGCTGAATTGAAGTAGCAACCTGAGATGTTTCCTTTGCAGCCTAGACGGTAACCCGAGCGATCGACCACAGGTCCGGCACTCCACAGTAGCTGCCCGTTGCGCAATGAGAAAGAGAAAAGGCCGCGGTTCATAATGGTGAGGAAAAGAGATGAATAGCTGCCGCTGGTCGATAGACCAATGATTTCCTCGGACCTCCCCGGTGTTGAGTTGTAACTGAAAAATACTTCTGATGCTGGGTCACTATTCTGTAAGTTTTGTGGAGTTATCTTTATGACCTTATCTTCTGCCACCAAATATATCTGCACAATCGATATAACTCAATTCTCTGATAAGGTGCACCAGTATGAAAGAATAATGTAACAGCAATGCAGTCCATGCATCTAAATAGGGCTTTCTACAAATTAAAACTACGGATCACCATAAAATGTAGGTTGCAACTGCCAAAAGAAGAAATCAAACCCCTGAACTGTTGAAACCCAAAACGAGCTGAAAAGGAAGGTCTGTCTGATGCATTTCATTTTATGTATTGCCAAACTCATGGACAATTTGGCAGAGCTTAATCATTACCTTCTCCCTCTCTGTAACTGGACTGATATCTTGTTTACAGTTGTATCCGAGGGGAACAATCCACGCGATGGATCCGTTTCGCTCGAAAGCGAGAAGGTTCTTCCCGGAGCAAGCGATGAGACGGCCGTCGTGCCCGATGAGAGGGGCTGAGAGGGCACGACGAACCCCCGGTGGTATCTGAGCTGCAAACAAAGCCATCCAATCAGGCACAACCATGGACAATTTCTCATGGCAGGAAATACAGACAGTAGAAACCAAGCAAGGAAAACAACAATCAATAGAAAATTACAAGGAACCATGAGGAATTGGTCGTACCATTTTCAGCAGTACTTGCGCCGAGTCTCTGAAGCACCGGCGACGCCAAGCACGCTGCACCGATCAGAGAACAAAGGAGCAGGCATAGGCGGCGCCGCAGCATTCCCATGGCCATGGCCGCGCGGTTCCAGAGAGGAAGAGTTTGAGTAACTGCATGCGTCTAGTGACGGAAGAACGGGGTGGTTACAGACTTAATGGAAGTAACAAGTAACCGCCAAGATGTTGCAACTTGCATGAGACTAGTAATCGTGCACGTGCCTTTTTTCTCAATATGCAAACTTATCAAAAGTTTAAAGCCACATCAACTTGTAAAGATGTGACAACCTAAAGTTTGCTAGCTTAGACATATTAAATATTTTAAAAGTGTGATTCTTCTTGTAGCTCCCATGTACAAATATAAATCATATGGACTATTTAACCTCCTAGAAGAAATGTTGGAAATGGCCTGAGGTTGACCCTTACTACCCACACAATGTGATGATATAACACACCCGCTACACCAACTACCATTGATACAACACTCTTTAGTTGTTATCCTAGCTACCACTCTACCAAAGACTATGCCACACTCGCTAGTAATCTATTCTACTCATGGTGGCTCATGGTAGCTTCACTTACTTGTACATGAGAAAGGGGTGGCACCCCTATTTATACTTGTACAAGACCGTTAGATGCATGACAACTGTCATCCTCCTAACCATCATACTACAAATATCTCTATTCTAGTAATCTCTACAATATTTGCAAGTCATAGATACTTTCTTACTTCATAACTTCTCTAGTACTACACTTAAAATATCTTACTCTAGAATCTTTCCTAAATTCTAGTGTTCTCTAAAATATCTTCACCATACTTATCCATAATATTTTCTAGTGTCTTCTTCTCAAATATCTTTCTCTTGAAATACTCAAAGTCTTCTAGAGTATTTTAAAGTATGCATTGCTCAAACAATAATTAAATTAAAGCGATTTTGGGAAATACAAGCACGTTGCACGCCAGGAAATACGAACCTTAATTAAGCTCAGACACTACAACCCAAACCCGCAAACGCCGCAGAATAACAAGCGCACTCCACGAACAGTATGGATCCTAATTCGACTAAGCTCGGAAACCCTAGAATCCGGCCCCCGAATGCGCAGGCAAAAATTCCCCACGCACGAAGCCAGAGACCCTCGAATTCGAGCTCAACAGCCTCTCCCCAACCCTCGCGAACCCGACCAAATCGCGACCAGAGCGTCCAATTTCGGAACCGAAGCAAAGCCGGAAGCAGAGGAGGAGGTGCAGACCTTCTTCTTCCAGCCGGAGGGCGCCGGGAGTTCGGCGCCCGCACCTTCCTTCCTTCGACCGCCTTCCTCAACGGCGTCTGCGAGGGCGGGCGGCGGGAGTGTGCGAGGGCGGGCGGTGGGGGCGTGCGTGGACGGCCGCAGCGTGCGAGCGCGGGGGGCGGGCGCGGCCGCCCGCGAAGGCGAATGGCGGGGGCGTGCGCGGGTGGCGGGCGCGTGCGAGGGCAGCCGGTGGCGGGGGAGTGCGAGGGTGGCGGGGACGTGCGAGGGTGCAGGGGCAGTTGGGATCGAGCGTGAAGGGGAGGTTAGAGCGGACGTGGTTAGGGAGAGTGGTTAGCAGCCATCCGATCGTTATTAGAAAATTAATTAATTGATATTGGATGGTTGAGATGATAAGTATTTCACTCAAACTGAGACTTTTAATATTGGTACAGACATACAGGCACAGGTAGACGGGACAGGGGCGTCGCCTGCGGCTAATAGCACGACGCCGGAGAAGGCAGCGTGAGTTCGCGCAGGACGGCGGAGGGCCGGAGACACGTGTCTGCTAATGATGAGAAGTCGGGGCAAGCAGAAATCATCGGAAGCAAATATAACTGCCAATATCGTTAGAGTAGACAAGTAAAAAGGTACCATTAGCAAGGCAAATGCGGTTCTCAGTTCTTACACTTCGTTTCCAATCAGAATAGATGCTACCACAACAGTCTCCTAACGCCCCCACATCATAGGGCGACAGAAAAATTAAAACGTGCATGATCTACCCAAAAACAGACAGAATTTACTAACAGGACATTTACATCTTCCAAGGCATATTTATTGGCTGGAATTAGCTTCTTAGCTTTCCAGCCAACCGTCTCCTCATCAACGATAAGCTTGATCTTGAAGGTCTTTTTTCATATTCATCTGCGCTATCTTCACTATCTGAAACAACAACATTATCCATAGGTGTTGCATTTTGTTTGATGGAACAATTGCTTTTGCTGACATTTTTGTGTGAATCAGCAAAGCCTAGATCCGTGGCTTGACATTTGTCTGCTCTATCTTGACTGTCTAAAACAACAACATTCTTGATAGATGTTGCATTTTGTTTGAGGGAACAATAGCTTTGGCTGACACTTCTCTGCAGATCAACAAAGCCTACATTCATGGTCTGCAGATCAACAAAGCCTACATTCATGGTTTGACTTCTGGGGACTGGAGCTGACAATGGCAATTCATTGGGCTTCCTATCGTTTTGAGAACACTCAGGTGGCTTGTATCCCTCGTTCTTTGTCCTATCCATTTCAGGCAGCTCAGATTTCAATGACAGACTCTTACGTAGTAAATGAAGCTTCTTTCGACCTTGATCACATTCTTTATTTGGTATCGACTGGGCATTTGGAAGCACATGTTCGCATTAGAACTTTCTCGAACCAGATTAGTGCCTCCGATAGAACTTTTCCCTGAAACAACATCTGAGGACTTTTTCTGCGGATTACTGAAGCCTAACAGTGAACGAAGATGATTTGGTGCCATGTTTTCCTTCTGATCATTGCTTTTGTTTTCAGGCTTTACCAATTTCAGTGACATCTTCTGACCAAGTGATCTCACATTTGTTCTATTTCCTTCTGATGCTTTATGCAAACTATCTGACGATCCATCGATGCTCTTTGTCATACTCTTCACTAAAACATCATCAGAAGATTGCATGACATGGTCTTTAGTATCAGATGCTGATGTTGGAAGATGATCAGGTAACTTATTTACCACATTGCCATTGCTCCTTTCGTTAGGAGCCTCTGATGGAACAGAAAGCCTCTGCCCTAGCAACTGCAAGTTATTTCCATTTGCTTGGTATCCCTTCTTTGAAATCACTCCACTATCTGCACTGAGAGACATGTTTTCGAAGGTAGCTTTCTGTTTCACAGAAACGTCAGACAAGCATGCAGCAGGATAAGTGGATCTTGCAGTAGATGCTAAGTGGCTTGCCACCACATCCTGTTTACTAGCGGTGGTATTCTCTTCAGAGCCTTCTGATTTTAGTGATAATTTTTTACTCAGTAACCGCATCTTCTTTCGACTCCCTTCACAATCTTTATCAGAAGCTTTTGGCAAAGACTCTATATTTTGTATTTCCTTCATTTGTGTGTCCTGTGCCTAAAAACGTTCAGAACACACGATAAGCTCAAGTAGGCATCAAAAGAAATTTCTAATACTGCTTGAACAAAACCCTGCAAAATGGAAATCAGAAGCTCAGATGCTTGTTTACCAGAACTGAAACATCTAAAGAGCTCCAACCACTAGCGCCAATTGCTGCAGGATTAGCGTACTTCTCTGTCCATGAGCGAGCATTTATGTCAAAAACTTGCTTATTGTATTTGTACTCTTGACTCTGTCACAGAAAATAACAACATGGTTGGATCATGGAACACAAGTTGGTTATGTTATGATCATTAAGTTTCAGGCTATTGCCACAGAAATGTACTTATATTTCCTTGTAAAAATACTTACTATTTCAGCCATCAGCCCATCATCAGGGTTTGGCTCACTTAGCAGCAAACCGATGCTTGTCAAAACGGTAGAAATGTTGAGCGATGGTTGCCAGGCACCCTGCACATCAGTGCTTATTATCCATATAACAAATATTGTTGAGATTTTAAGACTGTGAATTGTTGATACTTTAGGACTCATTATGTGCAAGATAATTCATCTGATCGTAAATTTTTAATTCATATAAATTACCTTTGGAGGTAAATTTAGAATATCAAGGCAAATGCGTCCTCCATTGTCGATGTTGGGATGATAGATGGGAGTAACAAAAGTCACATTCGGTGGTTGAAAAGGATACCTGCGTCTCAGCAAAAGCATGACTGTCAGAACATGTAAATAATAAAGGGATGATGTTGGTTTCATCATAATCACAACAAACCTTTCAGGAATTTGGATCTTCAGTACAAAAACTCCTTTAGAATAAACTGTCCGCTCGGGCCCTTCAATCCCTTGATTAAGTGAGTAGGGAAGCCACATCAAATTGAGGAGAAAAATAGTTGGAAGAGTAAATTTAGCCATTGTGTAGGCAGGGGGTCAGGGGAGGATGCAGTAAAGAAAAAAAAAGAACATACTGGTCTCAATGCTCGATAAAGATGACAAGGCACTTTCATCTTCAGATAGATTAAGAGAGACCCCAGGAGGTGGATCGTTCAGCAGAAGTTTAATCTCTTTTTGCATTCTTAGATTTAGCCTTGCAGCTTGAGCCATCTAGTGATTTTAAGGGAAACTCTAGCCTGGAAAAAGTACATATTACCTTTCAATATTAGCATAACAAATTTGGAACATTTACCTCAATCACATCAGGTAAGACGAAAAAAACAAGCACAAATTATTTTGCACAATACTCGTAAATCATACCATATTTTGTAATCTCATATACTATCTCAGTAGGTAAATAAACCAAGACAACATGGTACGAGATTGCAAAGAAGAGTGGTAGTGGCTTATCAATTTTAATTTGGAGAAAGTTATGAACCTGCTATTTTGCAATGCTGGCATCAGGTAAGAATGTAAGATCAAACCATCGTAGATCAGAAATAAACTATTTTGCACATTTTTTTATTTGAATGCAGATGAGCTGAAGTATATTTCACTAACAGAAGTTTAGAAGCACCAGTCCAAGGTGGACAACACCTTAAACATAAAGTAAACAACACCAACATGACAAACAAGCGCCTCAATACGTAGAAGTAGTGGCAGAGCCGGAAATGGAACAAGAGGGTGCTAAATTATGACACTCCAGAAGTCTCACTAGATTGCAATCAAAATGTATCATAGCAGAAGTACATTATCACCTTCACAAACACTGATATAGAAGTGAAATAGACAAATGACAAGAAAAAAAAAGTATCCTAACCAGGTAAATAGACAAATGAGTTTTGAATTCAGAAGACATCCTGAAACAGGGGCGGCTATATAGCTAATGTTGAGGGATTTAAGATGTCTATACTAACCTAGTACGTCATCTCTCTCAAAACTTCTATAGTTCAGTGTCCTTCATCGGTCCGGCCGCTCGCAGGGGCCTAGGGTTAGCAATGGGGATTTTGGGAGGAGAGGAGAGGAGAGGAGGCGCCGCACTGTTGACTGCTCTCGTCGATGGCGATCGCTCGAGCTCCTACTCTTCCCTTGGTCCCCCGCTTGCGCCGCCGCCGCGTGGGAATGGATGGCGAGCTCCCGTACCCGCTCCCGCCTCGCGTTTCCAAGAGAGGGAAGTGGGGAGCGGGAAGAAGCAAAGGCATTAGCGGCGCCGCGAAAAGGAATCGGGGGATGTGAAATGTTTTTTTTTCCTTTCACAAGAGTTTTTCTTCTTTTTGTTGAGAATTATTTTTTTATTTTTTTCTCTTTTCTTTTAAGAACTAGCACGATGTCCCTCACAATTATGTAGAAAATATTTTTAATTATCTTTAATATTTTAGACTTTTACGTGATATTAAATAAAATCTAATATCACAAGCCAGCTAGCCAGTCGTGTATTAAGCTGGTAGATTGTTTGTATAGAATATTATATCAAATTGAATTAAAAACCTATCAAATGTGATATGTTTAAGTATATTTATGGAAATCTATCAATTGTGATAGTTTAGGTACAATTATGATGATCTATCGGCAGTGATTTTTTTAGGTATAATTATGAAGATCTATTGGTTGAGATCCAATGACGGATCCAAAGAATGTCTAGGATGGGGATTCATGTTGGCCCATAGACCATAACCCCAAAAAATAGATTCTTTTAATACTACTAGGTCCACCATAAGAAAGTTTTTTAATGTCAAATTGGCCCACTCTTGCTCAAAATCCTGGGTCCACCACTACTGAGACCTATTTAGACATTTTTGAAGATCTATCGGCTATGATCTATTTAGTACAGTTGTGAAGATCTACGATTGTGATCTACCAATAATAAGAGGGTCAATCAGATTAATCGCCGGATGTTTTGCATTTTTATATAAATTTCTAGTTTACCTCTATTTTTTATTGTACTTTTTAGTGATATATGAAAATGGTTTTTTTTAAGAGAAGACGCACATATTTATTACAATAAGATGTTCAAAGGTACGATTGATGTGAGCAACCCACACATGCAGGCCAGGTTCCAGACTCACGAGCATGCTTAAGTAAATTATGAGCGTCAAAATTCGACTTCCTTCCTTCATATCATATCTGCACTTCGTCGAATAGCTTCATCAACTCTAAAGCTCCATCAAAACTGAGTTACATGCACACCGAGTACTTGACACCACATTATTAACCATCACCTGACAGTCAGTCACAGCGTTCCTGGCATTGATATCCTGCGCCAAGGCCAACTCCTAGCAAGTGCTTCCGGTGTCCGGGGGTCGGAGACAGCTTCGAGAAATGCGAAAATGGGTAAGCTCATTCAAGGACATTTGGGCCTAAAATACACGGCCCAAAGATTTAGTTTTGGGCCTTCTTTTCCCGTGCGTTTCGGCAGCCGACGGCACACGAGCAAACGCGACGAGGAAGAGGAACCGAAAGCGAAGCAAAGCAAATCCAGTAGACACCACCGATCGATGGCGACGGCGTACGGCTGCTCGGCGGTGGCGCTGCCGCTCGCAGCCTTTCCTGCCATCCCCTCCCACCGGCGCTCCCCTCCTTCCCGCGTATCCCTCGCCTCCTCCGCGCCGGCTCCCGGGTGCGCACCGTGCTAGCTTCTTCTCGTGGGCTCACCTCGGGCGTTGATGCCTAAGTTTGTGCCGCTCTCCTTGCAGGCTGAGGGTTTCGCACCGTCGTAGGAGGCTGTCCGTTTCTGCGTGCTCCGGCGAGGCTGATTCGGACGCGGCGGCATCGCCGGCGGTATCATCCCTCCCTCTCCCCTGCTTTTGATTTGTTCATGTTGTTAGGGATGAACTGGGTTGGATTTTTCCTGCTTTTTGTGCTCGTCGGGATTGGTCAAAATTGTAGTGGTTTCTGATGGTAGTAGTAGAAGCGATAAGGGATTCAGCATAATTGGATTAGGCAACCAGCATCTATGTGAATTAGTCAGCTGCTTAATATATATAGTAATTACTTAGGATTTTGGACTGAAATACAATTCGCCTATATATTGCCTAGTATAACATAGAGATAGCATCATCCATGTGTGTACCTGATGTCCCTCTTTTTTCTTTTTCTTTTTCTTTTTTGCCTCGGCTACTGTAGGCCGAAAGGCCAGCCTGAACATTTTGTATTAAGCATGTCCACAAGCAGTTCGAGATTACAAGTCATACAAAGACATGGGGGGGATGGCGAGGATGTGTATCTGATGTCAACTCACAACATTTTAATAGGCAGCAATTGGACAATACCTTGCAAAGACTCGCTAGACCGCTAGTTTCATTGATGTACCTCAACCTGGTGTGTTGATTTGGATTACTAACTGTGAATATCAGATGTGAACTTGTGAGATTGTGGCTCTTTTCCATTCTCAGAATAAGGTGTGGTTTTCCAGTATTTATTTTTATTCACTGGTTGACATTATATGCCTGCGCAATCATATTTTGGTTCACATGGAAATGATAAACATGTCATAGATATCAAATCCTTTTGCATTCATTTTAAGGCATTTTAAAGATTAGTTATGCCAGCCCCCACATAACACTGATACAACCATGCGGCTTTCATAAAACAACAGAAACGACTGAAAGCTTAATGATGTGAAGATTTGGTTTTTCTTTTTGGAATATCGTAATTGCAAGTCAGATTGTATGAAAACACACTTCTTGCTGCATTGACGAGTAATTGAACAGAAATAGCTCAGGTTTTGTTCTGTATGGAGGTTATGGCTTTTTGAAATGGTTATACAATTTTGAAATTGTATTATTTTAGTACCACTCACCATATTATTGAAATTTAAGCATCCTTCTGCAGATTAATCGGTAGGTCAGGCTGGCTTTAAAGCAACATACGTTTTTCATTTGATGTTGCAGGAAACGACTTTTGATATAAAACTTCCGAGAAGAAGCTTGCTTGTTCAATTTACATGTAATAAATGTGGTGAAAGGACCAAGCGTTTGATAAACAGGGTAGCCTATGAAAGAGGAACAGTTTTTCTTCAGGTAAATTGTTTAGTGTCTTTATTTATTTGCAGGTTTCAGACAGCAGCTTTGCTCATATTGCTGCAAACCTTATTTGCCTACTGCATTCTGTCTTTTT
Organism: Stipa capillata; assembly: GCA_019208055.1. Lineage (NCBI taxonomy): Eukaryota > Viridiplantae > Streptophyta > Magnoliopsida > Poales > Poaceae > Stipa > Stipa capillata. Next base: position 214,878 of record JAGXJF010003681.1, on the reverse strand, counting down.
GATATGAGACAATACCATATCGATATGCTCATTTGTGTTCTGATATACGCTCTACATAATTTGATAACATGTCCTGCACTCATAGTGTGCAGGGTGCCAGGTGTATCACAAGTTTGTTGACAATCTTGGTCTAATTGTTGAGTATGACCTACGAGAAGAAAATGGGGTGAACACCTCTATTGAAGACTGATCTGTTATGAAAAGCCATGTCGGTATGCCAAGTTTCCTCTAAAATCATTAGTTTTAGATAACATTGATTATTTGGACATTGTAGACTGTTTACAACACCAGAGTACCTTATTGTTCCAAAAATGATCTCTTAGTATAGCAAAACGATACATTTTTGTAAGATGTTCCTGGCACATTTTTGTAAGATGTTCCTGGCACTAATTGTATGATATTCACACTATATAAGCATCATTCTTTGCTTGCATCTTGCTGATTTTGATTGTCTGGGACATCACTTTTCGTTGTCATCTCTTTCTCTTGTTCTTCCTCCTTCACCACCTGGTCCGCATTTTCCTCTTTGCCGTCCTTAGCACCATCCTTCTTTCCCTTGAGGAACTGGATAAGGCCTTCAAGTGCGACATCGGTCTCTTCATTCCTCATGAGCACCTCTGCTACCTCTGCTGGAGTCACCATGACCTCCTTGATCAACTCTTCTATCTCTGGGTATGTGACATGGTGATTTATGGAGTGGTAGTTGAAGGTCAGGATTCTAAACGACTCCGGGCAGCAGTAACCCATGTGGATGTGCATGTCCATCCTGCCAGGGCGCAGAAGCGCAGGATCGAGCCGCTCCTTGTAGTTTGTTGTGAAGATAATGATTCTCTCCTCCCCACTTGTTGACCAAAGCCCATCGACGAAGTTGAGTAGCCCGGATAGTGTCACCTGCTCAACATAGTACCCAAACACACCATCAGAATTGGAAAGAAGGCTAAGGAACAAAGAGATGTAGTGTATGATTCCAAGTTTCTATCTAACCTTGTCCTCTGAAGTGTTGGATTTGGTACCCTCCTGACCTTCCTCCCGTTGTTGCAGCTCGACAGTGCAGTCGATGTCCTCAATGACAAGAATTGACCGGTTGGTCATCCCGATGAGCAGCCGCCGAAGCGTTGAGTTCCAGTTGACCTCAGTCAGCTCGAGATCATATACATCGAACTTGAGGTAATTGGCCATTGCTGCTATCATGCTGGACTTGCCAGTCCCAGGCGGGCCATACAGCAGGTACCCCCGTTTCCACGCCTTGCCTATCTTCTTGTAGTACTCCTTCCTCTTGACAAACCTCTCGAGATCATCCATGACTGATTGCTTCAGCTTGTGATCCATGGCAAGCGTGCTGAAGGTCGACGGGTGGTGGAGATCGATGGCAAACCATGACTCGCCTTCATTCATGTAGATCTTCAGCGTCCTGTCCTGTTCCTTGATTTTCTTGGCTACGGCCAGGATGTGAGGAAGGTAGGAATTGAGAGCCTTCTCCTTGTGCTTCCTGTGGAAGCTCATCTCGAAGGACCGGACCTCAAGCTTGAAATTGCCGTTGCCACCACGGCCATTGCCATTGCTGCTGTTGCCGCTGGAGTTGTCACGACAGACAAGGCGCCACTTGAACTCCGTGCCTTCATGGACATCTGACATCTCTTCGCCCTCCTCCATGCTGAACATCATGCTCTTGGTCTCATCGACGCGGCTGACCCGGAGGCGCTGCATGTTGGTGCTGATCCGCGTTGCGAGGTACACCCGCACGGCGTCGTAGAGCTGGTTGTTGGCCCAGCCCTCGGTCTCCTCTATGATGATCGTGTGCTGGGAGGACATGTGAGACCGCAGGTAGCCCATGCCAGAGAAGAGCAGGTTGCGCACCTCGTATGGCACCAGCTCGTTGATGACGCCGCGCACCAGCATCGCCGAGGCCGCGAGAGATGCAGCCGTGGTGACAGCCTTCTTGTACGACTCCATGGCCTTGTCATAGGAGGCCATGGCCGGCGGCTAGGCAAGCTTCTCTCCGCTCGCTCACTCCTCTGGTTTCGTCTGTGTGCACTTTCCTTGTCGATGAAGTGTTTGAGAGATTTCAAATGATCGTGCTGGTCGGTGTTGAATGGGGCGTGTAGCTGGCGCATAGTTTTATAGGCGCCAGCTGGTTTGCGTCGAAGTGGTTGGTGACTGGTGAATCAGTCAAGTTAAAAATATTGGTCTTGGTGCGTTGTCCGGAAAGGAGGTCTTAGCCAAAGTAGAAAATGGCATCACGCTACTTCGTGGGTTTTTTCTGAAGGCACTGCCATGTTCCTTTGGTAGCCATACAAAACAAACACCAGAAATGGCCTGTAGCTGGGTATTAAAAGCTCAAAGCAGAACCAACTAACTGAAGTCTCGCTGGACGTCCACTTTGAGAAATTATTTATTTTGTCTCTTTATGCCTATGTATTTTGAAATTCATGCCTATTTGTTGATGTTGACCTGCAGTGGCCATGAACCCATGATGTGCATCTACTATGTATGTGCTTGAGAATCATCTAGTGCTTAGTTTCTTTTTCGTTTTTCTTTTGAAAGGGAGATCAGTATATTGCAAGGTCTCCATTCATAAGGACATGGGTTCGATCAACACATGTTTTAGGCCTTTGCACTGTTCCGAAGTACGGGGAGAAAAATCATGTGTACAGTACATGCAGCGTGCACAATACGCAAATTTCGTGTTTAGAAGGCAAAAGAACGTTTTCGTTTCCGCAAGGTACGGATGGAAATGGTCATCCTGAACAAATTTCAAGAGTACATGCATCTGCGGACGTGTGAGCCATGAGTAGCTAAAGCAAGTTTGCAACTGTGGGCGAAGAGAGATTAAATGATGGATTGACGGCCAAGATTTTTTTTTGGGTGCTTGACGGCCAAGTTTGCTTGATGCAACTGGAAAGTTGGGCATTTCTTTCTGTCCAGTTGATCGAGCTGTCGGCAGTGTGCTGCATATTCCGATATGAATTTCTGCTCTTAGCCGACCGTGTCTACGTTAATACGTTTTCGTTTTGGTCTCGTATCTCCGTCACTTTTCCACGGTCTGCTTTGGCCTGTTTCCATACGTGCGCTACGTGATCCGGGTGCTGACGAAGAGTGGCTGACGTCCGAGTAGGATTGTCGTGCAGGCGAAGGAAGGGATTTTTGTGAGAGGACCCACGTCGAGAGAGAACCATTTGGATCCCCAATCGGCCAGTCCTTGCCTTGAGTGGGCCACTCACACGAGATGCCATGTATGGCTGAATCAAAACATCCACGAAAGACATTGGTGGTCACAGAAAAAGTAGCTTTGTTGCGTGCATTCAACCTCTTTAAACACCATAGGGGAACTGGGATAGTACTATGTTGGTGGAAAGAGGTCGGTCCTGTAATGTGGTGACTCATGACTTGACGTGTCATTAGTGGTGTGGTCTTTGTTGGGAGAAGAAAAGTGAGAAATGGAGAGAGAAAGAACGACATCAGTTGATGCAATTAGGCTCGATGATGAATGGGAAGAAGGGGGGAGAGAAAGTGGCAATTTCGCTTGCCACAGAAATGGCATTTGACCATTTTAGGTACTAGTGCGCCTAGCAAGCATGTCGGCTACGTATCGTGCAAAGCTTTCCCCCACGAGAATTCTGCCCAAACAGGATCGATGTTACGTGCGATGGATCACTGAAAGAAAGCGAAGATCCGCCGGGGCCGCGATGTGCGCGGTGCTCTCCACGTCCGCGGCTCTGGAGTGGAGCCAACCACGGCAGCCACTGTGAATTCTTCTTTGGATTTGGTTCGGTAGAGCAGAAAGCTTCCACCGCCAGAGGAGCAGCCACCCAGCGGCGCCAGCAACATCGGATTGGGCAGGCGCTTCAATTCGTTCACCTGCTGACCTGATGGATGGGCTTGGTCACTTCAGATGAGACGGACCGCAACGGGCGCAGCAGCAGTGCATCTTTTCTTTCTTTATTTCTTTCGATGCCAAAGGTTGGGAGCATGTGCCGCAAGAGTTCGTAAAAGGATGCAGTGATGATGATGGTTCGCGGGCGGCTCGACCGGCGCCCGTGCAGGTACGTGTTGAACCCACGTGGCTATTGGATATGCATGCTCCGTGCACTAGTTGAAGTAGTTTTGTAGTAGTAACTAAACTAGCAATCCTCTGATCATGGTTGCTGTCATGGTTTTAAATTTTTTTTGGCTCGGTTAACTACTACTTGATTTTTTTGACGAGTAGTGCTTAAGCTTATTAAGTAGACCCCTTGGCGTGCATATTATAATGGAAGCCTTTCTTACGAAATTAAACATGGAGTGGCAAATTAAGCTGGCTTGGGCCGATCGGAAACTTCGTGAGTGATGTCTAGGAATCTTTGCTCCGTCGTCTTTTCTGATGACAGTGAGAGGAGACTGCAATTTGCAGACCAGCCATCCTGGACCATGGCGCGTACGACACGGCGCAGGACTGGCTTGTCTTCGTCGTTCCCTAGATCAGAGAGGCTGCAGCCCGTAGTCAAAGAGTCAGTAAATATTGAAGTATAGTCGAGCATATTAAGTACACATCAACTAATTTATTGTAGATCTTGTTCGGAAATAACATATACTTGTTTTTTAGAAGGCGACTATACTAAGAAATTAGTGAGTTTGGTATAAAGTATGCATAAGTTACGTGGCAGACATTTTATTAGATATACATTCAGAAGGATTATTATTGGCTAGAAAGAAGTTGGACAAGTACATGCCAGGTATAATAATAGTAATAGATGAAAAGACAGGCAGGCTAGTTAAATAGCATACTGAAAATCTAACATATGTAGGAGATAAGAGAGAAAGGTAACTGGTAGTATGAACGACTATTAATAAAGCACAGTAACATAGTGGAGTAATATAGAAGTGCATAATGCACATGGTCAGTATGAAATCATAACATATATATACATACATATATACATAAATATTTATATAGAGAGGTCTGGCAATGTAGTCCATGAGCAAACTTGAAGATCATTGCAAAGGAACGATAGAAGAAGCAATAGATCTGCTTGAATTCATCCAGGAGCTAGAAAAAATTGAAGTGCCTGGACATAGAATAGAATGCATGCTATTCGAACTATATATATTCTATAATCTATAGAAATTAAAATATGATATAAAAAAACAAGTAAGGTGTGTTTAACTTTGTCAGATGTCATGGACGGTCAGCGGCAGATGGCCTTTTTTATTGCTGTAAAGAAAAGCACAGATAGAGCCTATCTTGAATTGATTGAGTTGCACAAACTGGGTCCAATTGGTCGTTATGGTAGCTCGTTTGTCCCGCCCCATTATTAGGCGGCTTTCATGTTTGGTGGTGCTGCGTGGATTGGATATAAACAAGCAGTTAATTGGCTCCTTTAAGTATTGCTTAAGATATTGATTAGTGAAGTTCACTGAAAAGTACTGGGAAAAGAAAAGGATAAGTATATTGCATATACCACATCTCTGTGCAATTGAATTTAAGAAATATGAAAGGTACCATTCTACTGTTCCGACCAAGAAATTTCTTGTTCATTGTGCAGACATAACATGGTATTGGACGTTGTCTAGCACCGATTATCTGTTTTAAAGACTTAACATTGTGACCTGTCATCTGCACTTGATTTCCAAACACACATAGACCGACGTGACCTTCGAAAAAGAGTGGAGCATAGGGTCCTGATTCAAAGCAATTTAGTGTGAGGAAAAATTACAGCAATTGATTGAGCAAATAATATTATGATATTACCTCGTGTGATAAGCTTTGCTGGTAATTTTGGTTTTTAAATTTCATGGGAATGTGCTGAGGTATTCATATTCCTTTTAAGACCAGAACCTGCATAAGAACTAATTATATGCTTAGCTATGTGGCATGTTAGATTCAATGAAGAAACACTGGAGTAGATGGGGCTATATGAGATGTAGTAAGTGACCGCTCTTTCTTATCATGCAATTTATATAATGAGGAATGTGTATTGTCTAGATGGTTGTCGTAGAGATGTCATTGTATTACTTATGAATTGTTAAGTGTAAGTATCAATATGTCTAGGAGAAATATTGTTTACTGAGAAAACAAAGATATCGACGTATGCAATGTAGTTGATAGAACTTTTTATTACCTTGTTTGTTAAGCTTCGCTGGCAGTTACGGCTCTGTATCTGTTTGGGAACGAATGGAGCTAGACATATTATTGCAAATGGTAGGAGCTGCATTAGGAACAAGTACATGCACAGTTATGTAGGATGATATGTCAATAGAAGAAACATCTGAGGGTGCAAGTTATATGTTTCAGTTACCATCGTCGTCACTGATGTAAATGGTATCAGATGAGCGAATGAATTTTCCACTCTTCCACTGATTGGTGGAGCCATGAGCGTATATTAAGACTTTGTCAGTAGAGCTATCAGATCCTGAGGAAGTTAACAACTGACTATTTAGATAGTATATAAACAGTACAGGGCATGTAGAATTAGTACAGATAGCTGACTGTCACCGCTGGAATCGGTCTGCTTGCTATCCATCTTCGTATAATTAGTGGCCTGTGTAGGAAATTGATTATACCAGTTTGTTAATATAGGACGAAATCTGCTACTATGGACAAATTGCAAGTGATATGCTCTGATGGGCGGCTGGACGAACTGAACGTAACTATCTAGTTAGCTAAGACGACAATGGCTACGACATATTAACGATCTGCAAGTGACAGCCGTGAAACGATCAATCAATTGTTTGTCAAAATGGAATGCTATAGGCTAGTTCCTGGCAAAGAAAATGTACAGACATAAGATGGAAACCACTATATTATTGCAGTTTGATAGATTTAGCCATTCGAGTCTAGAAATAGTAGGGACATTATGCAAAAGATAGCATATCGATAAAAGATAAATAAAATGTAATAACTATTTAACAATATGAAGCAATGCTATTGACATGATTTGCTTCTGCCGCAGTGTGTCATAGGAAGATGTATTTTATACGTACAGATTTTGGGGATCTAGGTTAGATATGACAATGTAATTTCTAAGAAAAGGGCAAGGGAATATGAAGGGGCAGGAGCATACTTCTGTGCTGTTATTTGTCTGGTTTATAGGATGGAGCGAAGAACGGAGAGCAGCGCAGGGCTCGTGCCGGCGGCAGCCGCGTCGCTTGCAGAGACGAATAGGGTAAAGGAAGCAGATGCTGGAAGGCGAGCTGGTTCTGGTGCTAGGGCAAACATACCGGATTTAAGGAAAACCAAGAGAAGGATACCTGGCTGGATGGAACCAGGCGCGTGGACCGCTGCTGGGGAGAGGAAAACCACCGGCAAATGGAGCAGTAGAGCCGGCGCCGACGTTGCCCGCGTACTCTTCGAGTGCGCCCGTACGCCACACAAACCTCACACCATGCTCAGCTACCACCTCGTACTTTTGCCCCCTTCGATTCCTCCGTCCCTCAATGCACACATAAAGGAAAAACAATCAATTCCCAAATCAGCACTGTGCACATCCCTCACACACCGGGAACAGTGGTTCGTTACCAGCGAATCGAATCAAAGACACCATCCAAAACAATAAGACCAAATTTGTGAAATAAGAAAGAACGGAGGAGGTTGGAGAAGAGCAAGCTGTATAGGAGCCGACCTGTAGCAGCCACTTGAACAGGCGAGCAAGGCCAGTAAAAGGCCATCCGATCCGGGGAAGCAATGATCTTCGGACCACTGGCGACCAGCTCGCTCCAAGAAACGCCTGTGACCTGCAAGAACCATCACGGACGAGCTGACCAGAGCAGGCGCCCCGCGCGGCGGACAGAGCCAGCAAGAAAGAACAAGAGAGAGACCACTGACGGAGCTGCTGGTGGCTCCCGCCGGCGCCGTCCATCTCCTCCTCCTCCGACCGGATCGAAACGCGGGGAGACTGCGGCCCCGGACGAACCGATCGACGGATCCACGGGTTGGATCCAACAGATCGACAGATTTGGGGGCTCATTTGTGCCTGCGCACGGCCGAGCATTGCCTTGGACGCGTCGGTCGCAAGTGAGAGAGAGAGAGAGAGACGAAGGCGAAGAGACCCGTGAGCAGCCCACGCGGAGCAACGAGAGGCCCCCGATTTTGCGTCCGAAGGGGAGGCCGCCGACAACGGGCCCCACGAGGGGGCCGGCGACGCGAGCGCGCGCGAGGAGCGGGGCGCGCGAGAGCGAATCCGGGCCGCCCGCGGCGTATAGGACGGAGATGCGGCGCTGACGCCCCGAGAGGCCGCGGAACCGCCCGGCTTTACTGTCTACTAATGATTTCATCTTTTATTCTTGAAGACAATTTGGTGGGCCTAAAGGGCCCTAAGTTTCTACATTTATGCATCTAAATATAAAAGTTTAGTGTTACCAGAAGATTAAAAATTACAGACAGGACTTCGACGAAGCAAGGCGACATGCAGGTAGGCATAGGGCTACTGCGACGACGTTCTACCACTGTCTGTCACTGTCGGCTCTAGGATGCCAGGTTGGTCCTATGCCGAAATTGACCGCCGGCCAGGCAGCGATTGCTAATAACCTGAGTAAGGCAAGACTTGGCACTGCAGTTCTGCACGAAAATAATTCAATACCAGGAGCTCTTTTGATCGGCAGTGCTTTTGTCCTTGGCTCTGGATAATGCTAATTAGTATCAATCTGATAAACGATTAAACCGGATGTTTTATCACGTGGAGCTTGGAAATTTGCCATGTAGAATGGCCAGGAGAAATTGTAAACTCGGATATAGGAGGGCTATATTCAAATTGCAGTAACAAGGCTTTTCATATATGAGTAGACTATGTTGAAGTAGGAGTACATTGTTTACCTTTTATCATCAATTCAAGTTTTTAGGTAAGCTGATTGTTACATATGACTTAATATAATACTAGAGGGAAGAGGTCTCAAATTCAAGACATATTTAAACTGTCGGGTGAACTAGTTGATGCATATAACTACTCACTCTAGTCTTCGTAGACACAGACATCATGTTGATTCTCTGCATGCTTCCGTATTGCAGGAGGGTTCCCGCGGGTCAACATCACTTCTCTTCTTTTGTTTTTGCTTGAACCCACCTTGCGGCCATGACAAGTTACATATTTATATGCCAAACGCACAAATACCGTGGTGGTGGGAACAAGGGTGCGTTCGATCTCACTCGCCCGTGTTCGTCCTCCAGGGTTGACGTCGTGCACCTATTTAAACGGAGTACGCAGTGTAAACATTGGCGTATGTCCACATCAAACGAGCATGTGTGATGAAGTGAGTATTTTTTTTTGAAAACGCGATGAAGTGAGTATGATGTGTATAAACTGTATGCATCTCTCTTCTATACTCTTAACAAAACTCGAGGCCGATTCGTACTCTTTTCTTTCTCTTCTTTCTTCCTCGTTTTTCTTCTCTTCAGTTCAGAGGGAGGCCGGTGCCTACTCGCTGTAGCGGTGTTCAGGTGTGGTGTGACGGGCCGAGCCAGCACAACTCACACTCTGTTATAAGCACATTTCATCTAGACATGATATGTTTCGCGCGTGAGGATGCCCCGGCCCATTTACACTACATGACAGTTTTTTTTTGACAGTTTTGTTGATGTCAGCTTTTCATTACATGACAAATTTGCTGGCGCTAGTGGATATGTTTTTCCAAATTTTTTACCTTTTTTAGTTTTTATTTTATTTTTAAGTTTGTTTTTTCCGTTCCTGTTCTTTGTTGTCATCTCTAGTTAGGGTGGTCACTTCTTTTGTTTCACCGTATGTATATATGTCCATTTTCTAATATGTTTTTATTTTTTGTTCCTTGTGATCACTGTTTTGTTTTCTTTGTTCCACCTATAATAAAATGTCTAAACATTTTTTATCATATCAGTGGAACAACTTGTTAAAACTGCTAGAACAATTTCTTAAGTAGGGACATTTTGGACGGCCTATTTTTTCTAGGAGCAAAAGAATAAATCTCGTAAGCCGCAGAAACATGTTGTATATGACACAGCCGAAATTCTTAATAGAACAGCCCAACGAGTGACCCGAGTTTATGGCTCGAGTTGCGGCGCTATGAGCTACGTGAGAGAGAGAGCTGAATCCGATTTGCTATCGTATCCGAGCATTCCTACGCTTGGCTCTCACGCCACATCCCGCCCGTTACCTATATATAAGTACGTGAGAACGCCAGTAGAATTGTACATCCGCGCTGATACCAATTCTCTGATCACCGCAACCTCCCCCGTTGCGCCGGCCCCTAGGCTACAGGTTCTTCTCTCGATTCGGCCGCAGACCGGCCGGCGAAGGGAACCGAGAAGATGCTCATCGTGCGCCTGAAGCTGCCGCGCCCGTGGACGGCGGAGGAGGACGCTCGCCTGGCGCGCCTCGCCAAGGAGAACCACTTCCGCCGCTGGCACCTGGTGGCGGCGCAGATGCCCGGGCGCTCCCACGGGCTCTGCCGCGACAGGTGGCGCGACCACCTAGCGCGCGACGTCTACCACCGGGCCTTCACCGCCCGCGACGACGCCGAGCTCGCCCGCCTCCACCGACGCCACGGCGGCCGCTGGAAGGACATCAGCCGCGCCGTCTACGGGCGCACTTCGCGCGTCATGAAGCGCCGCTGGAGGGAGCTCCGCAAGAACGCCAAGGACGGCGGCGCCAAGAAGGCCTACTACCCGCCGGCGCTGCCCGCTGAAGACTCTGAGATGGAGTCAGAGCCGTCTTCCCCACCGTTGCAGCACCCGCTTGCTGACGTTCTTGCCGCGGGGTTGAGTTCTTGCGGCCTTGGCTCCGGCCTGATGGATCCCAGGGATGGTAGCCTGGCGTTTAGGTTCGCGTGCATGGCCGTCTGAGCGTGAGGAGATTTATGGATGATGGATGCACCGATTGGTCCCTAGCTAGTTTATTTAGATGTTTCGTTAATTTCTGTTTTGTGTTTATATGTAATAGAAACACAGTGCCTTTCAAGAAAAATGTATAGCAACATTGATTCACTCTACGGGAATTAATCTGTTCCTTAATTTTAATTTCTTGTAACTACGCATTTTTCGTCAGCCGAATCAAGAAGATAATGGTAGTCTTATTTCGATTAACCTGTGTTCTGGCATTGACGGTGTATGTTTAGCGTGAGTTATTTGCTCCTGTATGTAGTGATTACCGAAGCAAGTACTTTTTTGAAACTAGTATCAATTAAGCAAGTATTTTTTTTTGCCAATTTTCACACCGATCATACTTTGCAAATTAAGCAAGGGAAGATTGAGTTTTTAAAAAATATTAATTTTTTTCTGAAATTTCAGAAATAATACCAGGAGCAAAAAAATTACAAAACTGGCCTCAATTGTCACCGGCACATGGGTTGACGATTGATCTCGCACCAATGATTCAATACGAAATCGCCAAGCCGCGTGGCGATGGTGGCGATTGGCCCCAAATCGCCAAAGAGCGTGGCAATTGCCCCCTCTCGTGCTATAGAAAAGTGAGCACCAGTTAGCTTCTCTCTCAGAAATCATCTTTGAGTTCTTCCGAAAAAATAGGTGATCTTCCTAGGTACATCCTGTGAGATTGGCATTGGCACCATTCCTCTTAAATGCGGACCAGAGCGCTCCGTACATGTATGCAAGCACTACAGACCCCCAGCTCATCAGGGGAAGCTGATCCTCTGATTCGGCATCTGCAATCTGTCGTGTGATGCCGATGTAGCAAGCGTTCACGCTGTCTCCGTATGCACTCGTGAACATCACGTACCTTAGAAGCCAGAGCACGTACGCCTCAAGTCCCTGGTTCAACTGATACACATCGAGATCTCTGTGAAATCTCTGCTCCAGGCTGTACAGCTGAACGTTAAACCACAAAAAAATTAGATTCACATGAACATCATTAACTAACGTACGTACCTCAAACTGACGGAGCCACATCAACCTAGAACCGTGCTTCTGGGTCGCCCTTGCCACCTCAACATGAGGTGGACCCGACGGTAGAGCGGGCGCAGACTTGTCCGGAAGTGACTCACGCCAGCCGACAGAAGCCTGGAGCGCACCCACCGTGGCTCTCCCAACTGTAGGCCAAGGAGGCAGGCCATGTTCTGAAGTGTGACCGTCATTTCCTCCCAAGCAAAGTGGAAGGTGTGGGTCTCCGGCCTCCATCTATCTACAAGTGCGGTGAGCAAGAATGCATCAAAAAGAAACCTCCTGGATCGATCGACTCCAGCATCCGGGTCTCCGATGTCCTCGTCGCCCACCGCATCGACTATCCATGCTAGTGGTAGTAAACCGGTCTGTCACAACAAGAAGGAAATATAAATTACTACAGAAACATGTATCAAGTGTAAACCAGTACATATACAAACACTTAATGTACCTCTCAATCCACGACTCGTGAATCCTTCATGCGTGCTCTAGTGTACGAGTACGAAACACTCCGAGATCGTGCTCTCCTAATGCTAGCTATCTAGATCGGTGCTCTTGATCCTCTCGATCATCTATAAGCTCGAAGCCAGCCATACCTATTCATATGATCAACAAAACATGAAGTAGATGAAGTAAAGATAACATGAACTTGTACATGAAAGTTTATGAAGTACATGAAGTAAAGATAACACGATGTATATTAAGTAAATGAAGTAAAGATAACATGCATACATGAAGTACATAAAGTAAAGATGACACAAAATACACGTGCACAAGCCAGTTACATAATACAAATAATGGTGACATAGCCCACTGATGGCCTAACCCAGGGGCAGCACTAGACCCATCCTTCCTTCTTTTATCTTCCTTCATCTTTGGACATGTCTTGACCTTGTGGCTAAATTTCTTGCAATAGCTGCATTGTTTGGTTGGTCTACCAGCTTCCGCCTCGTCCATAGTGTTAGTAATATGACGAGTCTGGCGTCGTCCCACAGAAGCTCGGAGGAGACTGAAATCGAGGACCTAGTACCGTTCACCTAAAGGTACCTGCGTGAAATTATCCACCACATGATAACCATACAACTCGCCCATCTAAGTATCATGGACAACCTCTTTTGTGAAGTAGTACGACACAAACGGTCTCCTGTCCATTTTTGTCTTAGCAGTTGCAGCAAGGACGTGAGAGCAAGGCTTGTGAAGAAGCATAGACTTGTTGCACGTACATGAGGCAGAGATATTAGGTTCAACATGGAAAGTAACTTGAGTTATCTCCTGTGTGCAAACCCCAAATCCACTCTTTTACTTCAAACAGACCTCAAACCTATGTTGCACATTTTCTGTGCGTCTGGCCTTGTGCATTTGCCCCTTCTTGGTCTTCTCCTCAATAAACAACATAGTCATAGCACATTTTGGCATTCCGTCGAATTTTTCCATATGCAGGACAGCCCTTGCATGCCTCTCCTGAAAGTACCTCATTGTGCCGTGCAGCGAACCCTCCACAATGGCCACCAGGGGTAAACCGCGTACCCCCCCTAAGAACAGAATTGTAAACCTCAGCAAGATTGCTAGTCATGATTCCGTATCTAGAACCGTCAGTGTTATGGAGGAGCGACCACTGCTCTAGTGGTTCCTTACTGATCCAATCCGAGAAGCACTTCACTCTGTTTGAAGCCTTCCTCATACTGTTTGGATCGTCAACTCCCAGAAGGTCACAAAATCTGTGTGTTACCTCCCGAGGGTTACGTTCTCTAACTTCCTTCGTGAACTCGTCAAGTCGTCTCTAGTACTCGTCAAACTTCCTAGATTGGTTTTATTTGCATAACGTTTTGAAGAGGTTTATCAACTGCTTATTCTTGAACTGTCAATAGAAATTGGCGGCTAGGTGGCGCGTGCACCACCGACTCCTTATGCCATACCAACTGGAATCTTCTGACAAATCCTCTCCCGCCCTTGTCTTCGCTAAACCTTGTTTAAGATTGTGAATTGCCAACAGCAGCTTGGCATGCCGGTCATGAATAACACACACATTTGAACGATCCTTCACAACTCCTTTTTCTAAATAAACAAAGAACCACAACCAGTTATCGTAGCTCTCACAGTCAGCGAAGGCCATTGCCAGCGGCACTATCTAATCATTTTTGTCTGCCCCAATTGCAGTAAATAGTATCTCCTTCATCTGGCATGTCATGAAAGTTCTATCAACACAAATAACTGGATGACAATGTCTAAAAGCTTTCACGCATGCACCGAAGCACTAGAAAACACTATTCAATATCATTGTTCTAGGCATGTCCGGAGAGAGCAATTCGAGACAGCAAACATATGTCGCATCATTCATTTGCCCAAGTGTGTCCAATAAATATGGCAGATTATGATATGAATCGATGAATGTCCCAAACCGCCGCTCCAATGCAAGCTACTTAGCCCTCCATACCATGGCATAACTTATGCTATATTGGTATTTGCTTTCTATAGATGTCTGTATGAACTGTGCTGGAATGCAGACATTTTTCACTATCTTGTGATACATCAGCCTAGCCACAAGCTCTGCACTGATATTCCAACAGGTGTCAGGAACACCGTTTATTATACATGTATGCGGCACCACTCTTTGTATGACCCACTGCACTTCATATTTCCTCATGGACACATGCACGTAGCCTTCACACCCAGCAGACTTATACTTCAATGAGTACTGATCTCGACAACTTTTCTGCACTCCAAATGTCCTCTGTGTAGACATTGTTCAAAGCTTCGCTACCTCTTTCACCTCTTTCTTCGTACCATAGGATGCACCTTGGACAATTCCGTTCGGTTTGTATGGATAATTATCATCACTTGCATCCTCAACATTCATGATGGTGGACATGTTTGTGTTCCACATACTAGGAATCGGATCATGCCCTCCTTCTTCATTCTCAGCTTCGTCCTCTTCGCTACTACCATCTTTGACATTCGTCTGTTCCTCTTTAGCAACGACATCATCATTCTCCATGATCTGCACTAGCTCCTGACGTATCTCTCCCTCGTCCACCAAACCACTCAGGTATTCAGTAGCTCCTGGAGCGGAAGGTCCACCGCCTTGCACTACAGTGTCTTCTTCACCAACAACTTTATCTGCCGCTGTGCTCTTCTGTCCAACTCCATTGCCTCTGCCTCTCGCTTCTTCAGACGACACCTCCTTTGGTACTGTCTGGACCAACAGATAATGAGAACCCTTGCGTACCTTACTTGCTCTCAACCAAGCCCACCAATCTTTGGACAGATTTAGTGGGAACAAATCCCACCAGATATGCTTGCAAGACTTGCTGAAATATGCATGCAAGGTTACAACTGCGACCTCCGGATCAAGACCAAAGGCCCGTGTGAACCATTCTTAATGGCATTGATAGGGTATTTGTCTGGATCTTGCATACTTAATCTTATTTGTTGGAAGCTACTAAGATCGACAGAACTAGACTCATCTGTACGGATAGTATCAATACTATAGTAAACTACAAATTCGACTAGTTCTGACATTCCTGCCATCCAAAACATAACCTTTTAGACTATGCAGTCTAAGATCCTCCGATGTGTAAAATAATATTCTACTTAGTTTTTTAATATAGTACAAGTGAGTACATCTACAACTAAAATTATATATATATACACATATAAATATATAAATATATATATATATATATATATTACTTTCTGTACACCAATATTATAAACTATTATTGAACAAATAGAAAATGTAAACATTCTACCTCTAAATCGATGTCGACTTGTACAAAGTATCATTTTAATGTCATCTATCTAATCTACTATTTATTCATAACTAATCATATAACTACTCTATTTGAACATCTACGAGTTTTACCATAGGTTTCTATTTCAAATACTACTCTATTTCTACACATTACGAGATCTAAATAGTAGTACCAAATCTACCCTAAATTTACAACTAATTCTAGATCTACTACTAAACCTACTACTAGAACTACTACTAAAACTAAAGCTAGCTATAATAAACAGAGAAAGATTTGAAAAAAATACTTCTAAATCGCTACAGAAACACCCCACACTTCTCCCTTTCTACCTCCTCTTTTCTCCCTTTTCCCCTCTCTCTCTCTCTCTTCCTCCCTACCTGAAACCCTCCTTTTCTCTTCTCTTCAGCCCCCGAAACCCTGCTCTCTTCTCCCTCTTCAACTCTCCCTGGCCCCGATGCGGTTTATATAGCCAGGGGGCTATCGCCACCCCGCGTGGCGATTACGCCACATGTCTTGGCGATTACCGAGTTGGCGGGGGGATCCAGCCCAGAGTAACTGTCTATCGCCACGGGGGTGGCGATTGCGCCCTATCGTCACACCGTGTGGCGATAGCCTTCAATATCGTCGGTGTGGGTGGCGATAGGACCCAATCACCATGCCGCATGGCGGTTAGACTCAAATTGCCACCCGCAGTAACGATTGAGGTCAGTTTTACAATTTTTTTTACTTCCAACATTATTTCTGAAATTTCAGAAAATAAAATTAATATTAAAAAGAACTAGGATTTTGCAAAGGTCACTGATCATACTTTAGGCCAATAAACCGTTTCACACTTGCTTGTAGCTAGCTCTAGAATATTCGCGAAACCCAACTGCCAACAATACCCAGACCCCACCGTACAAGCCGAAAAAAGAAGGATCAAAATAAAAGTATAGTCTCCTCTCGCATTTGGTCGCACCAACAGAAAAATTCTGCAGCCATCTCTCATCTTGGGTTCGTCCCGGATCGCGAGTCTCGAGCCAAACCCCAGAGCAGAGCAGGAGGATCCCGCGCGGCAATGGGGGAGGCGGACGCGGGCACCGGCGGCGGCGGTGGCGCGGGAGATCCGCAGAGGCTGAAGCGGATCGCGGCGGGGGCGTACGACTACGAGAACGACGCGCGGTGGGCGGGGTACTGGTCCAACGTCCTCGTGCCGCCCCACCTCGCCTCCCGCCCCGACGTCGTCGACCATTTCAAGCGCAAGTTCTACCAGCGATACATCGTAAGCCCCCCAGACACCGCCCCACCGCTGCTTGCTCTAGTTGTTGTTGTTGTTATTGTTGTTGGGTGCCGGATTCGATGCGTCTCGTGTTGCGTCCTCTGATTTTTTCGATTGGGTGGATGCATCTCGTGCTGTAGCTAGTTCGATCTGTTCGACTTAGCTCTGTTTGCTGGTACGGGGGAGAATTACGCGTGGTCAAAGGGTCGATCGCTTGAATTTGATGCTCGAAGAATCCAAGTGGCTGTGAAGATAGTACATTGTAATGTTGTACCTCTAGCGTCTTTATACCGATACCAAATTGAGTTTAGGGGGTGCATGATATTGGCACCATCGTGCTCCATGTCACATTTTGGCTTTGGTTCCATGCAGTTGCCAAGATTTTGAGCTATACTATTGCACATTTATAAATTTGGTGTGCTTTTCACAGTGCGTTACTATATCTTCTTAAGGAATTGAGAGTGTTTCATCTGAGTGACACGGCTTAATGTAGCTCATACACCAGGAGTCCCATGTTAATTTTGGTGGTTTAAAGGAAGATCTGGATCTTTCGCGTAGATGGTTGTTGTGCCACATCAATACGTGTAAGAGCTGAAGATGCATATTACCGAACGCATAGTAACCAAGCACTTTTGTGGTTTACCTTCATCTGTACACCAAAGGCCAGTTTGGTCCTGCTTTATTAGAAAAAGAAGTTTTAAGACGCTCCCGAACTATTTTAGACCGTCCATTTCTTTTAATCTAATGGTCTAGATTATGTCACCCATGGCTCGTAAATAGGAACTATTGCCTTACATATTTGCCTATTTACTTAAAGGAAACGATTCATTTCGAAAGTAGCAATTGATAATATGAAATTTCTTGCTCTTGCCATATGGGAGCATATGAAGAAAAAAAAACTATGGTAACATGCATGACTATACATGATGGAGCAACATCTTTGTTCTGATCGAAAACAAGGATTCACATTGATGTTATGTTGAAGAAAACAAAGAATACTCAGAACGTACCACTGCATATTTTATGAGAGTACCGTCCTATAATTTGCTACAACATGTACCTGAGCAATCCCGCTAGTTTTGATCGGGTTTTTAAGAAGACTTACGCATATTCTCTTTTTGTGTGTATGGGACTCACAGACAGTAATTGCAGCAACCCAAACTGTCATGTAGTGCGGTTGATCTGGTCATGAACGACCAAATTGCACTACTATCTAATGCATGTATGATTCACTAATGCATGCATGAATGACGGGTGATGCACGACGATTCCGCTGGTTGGATACGTACACGTGCCACGTCAGGGCACGGTGGAGAGGGCCGGTATCTGGGGCAACAAGGAAATTAACTCAAGAGTAGGGGGATCGGGGGAAACTGATTGAACTTCTGTATGCAAACAGGAAAGGGGTAACCGGCATAGCCTGTCACATTGCTCTTGCTATAATTTAAGCCCATCCCATGGATGGTCCAGATTTTTACCTACTCGTCTTACTTCCTAGGTGGTAAGTTGGAGCGTCTTAAAAGAGCTCATTAAAAATATCAATTTTTAGTTACCTCTCATTTAGATATTCTTCTGATGAAATAACTGAAAAGCACATTGTCTTCACTTAAATCTAGTTGTTCTGACCTCCATGAAGAATATTCTAGATTTCCTCGTCACTTCTAGAATGTTCATGCAGTGCTTGCGCTTATTTCTTCTACAGGATAAATCTCCTTTTTCTTGAGCAACAGGATAAATCTCCTTGTATGGGCCAATAACCCAATGCTAGTCCTGAGCACGTTGCTTGATTATATGTCCCCTTTGGGTTGAGTTATAGTGTCATAGAGATATGAGTTGCAAAACAAAAGTTGTGAGTGGTGATTGGTGAACTGTGTGGAAGTTTTGGGTGCTTTAGCTTCCTTATCCACAATCTGACCTTTTCACTTTCTTCTTGCTGCAACACCACCATTTGGGAATTGCGGGCCTATTCAACTTCTGACTGCTAGATGCTAGCATTACCATGTAGGGATGCCAACTGTTCCAGTTAAAGAAGGCTTGAATTACTCATGTTGCTTAGTGAAAAGTGGCACCATGATCCAATTAATTTTGCTTATTATTTCCTCGACTTTCTCCATATGATTTGGTAATATGTTTCAATTTATACCATCCTTACTGCATCTAATCACTTCTGGATAGTCTAAAATTATAGTTCAATTTATTGATCTTACAAAATATTTGCTGCTTGCAATTGGCCTTCTGAAGTCAAGAATTCGAGTCATATCCAAGCAAAAGAATCAGGATATTACAGTGGTAAAATCATTGAGTTTCCTTCTTTACATGTCAGGATCCTGATTTGGTGGTTGAGCCAATGTCTTCCACAAGTTCAACTCAGTCCATCAGACCAACAGCAAGGTCTTCATCAACGCCATCCAGTGAGAATGTCAGAGCTCGTGACTCAGGTATGGTAAAACTCTGGTGCTTAATGTTTTTCATCTGAAGGCGGTGGGAAAGATTCTTGGCAGCGCTCTGGAAATTACTTCTTACCCCGTTTATATAATTATATTTTCTGTGTTCTCAGCAGTGTAGCTTTCCTGCTCTGGTAGGGCTCTTGTGGAAAAAAAAACTCTGGTGCTTAATGGACTACTTTTGGAAGTACATTTTGAACTGACCGGAAAAGAACTGTTACTGTGTTTCCTCTCATGCCACAGCAGTCTGAATATCCATAATTTTTCCATGTAGGATCCCGTGCAAGATCAACTGCTGCATCCCAACCACCACCAACCGAAAGGACTGGAAATTCTTTACGGTTCGACGGACGAACTATACATTTCTCTATCAATGCCTGGGTATGGGAAACCTTGCCCCCTTCAATATAGAAAGGCATATTCATAATCTACTCGATGTGAGCAGAAGTTGTGTTTTCTAATATTCCATTTACTTTAGTTATTGCACTTCTTTTGCCAATTGCAATTTTTATTCTTAGGCCCTCGTCTCTTCCTTCCAATATATTCCTTAACTGCTGACAGCGTATATGGCCAATATAGCTCTGAACCATAGTTCAGTAGGAAAAACAAATGTCATGGCCACCTACTTCTCAGTTCCTTGCCATCTCCCCCCACCCCCCACAACAATTTTTATCATCGTTATCTCTTAATTGATGTTGGTACATGTCAGAGTGAAATAGGGTTTTGCGAACTATGGATTTGCAGGTATTGGTTGTTGCTAGTCTTGGGATACTTCCAATTCTACCGAAAGATATCGCAAGCAAAGCGTATAGACTCTCGTTGCTAGGAACAATATGCTCGTCAGCATATTCTTTATACTGCACTTACGGGGTAAGCTTCTGCTTATCTTAATGGATAAAACACAATTTTATTTTTGTAGTTTTGTTTGTGTCAATGCAAATCCACTATTTCTCAATTCTGAACTTCTGCCTGTAGAAACCAAGAGCATGGAACATGCCTGCAATTCAGCCTTGGTTGCAATCTATAATTGTAGCCAAGGACTTTGTTCATTTGATGTTCTCGCTTATGATGTTCACATCTAATGTGCACTTTAAGAGTAAGCTGTAATTCCTCTTTTCCCGCTTCAAATTTGTGAGTCTAATCTCTGTTCTGCCCTTAGCAGTTTCATTTTTCTTTTGTTCAGTTGCTCTACTGCCTGTGCTTTGCTGGGCACTTGATCATGTTGCTAGATTCCTAAGGCGTAATTTTGCACGCTCCTCTTTTTATAGGTAAGTAACTTCAAGCTCGGTTCTTGTATTATAACCCTCAAGTGATGGTACTTAACTGTTAGCTGATTTCTACAATCCAATTTCCACCGTTGTATTGACACCTGTGGTTAGTGATTTCTTATTTATCTCTTGTTTAGGAGGTACTTGGAAGAGCCTTGTCTGTGGGTAGAGACAAACAACACTACAGTCAGCCTCCTTTGTTCAAATGCTGAAATTGCCCTGGGCTTTCTTATGATTGTATCACTTTTCTCGTATGTGCATTCACTTCTCAGTGAACTATTTAGACAAGGTTTTTGAATCTGAACTTACATCAGATGTCACGTGTCCTTTCTCATGCAGGTGGAAACGCAACATAATTCAGACATTCATGTACTTTCATGTGAGTTGTCCTGCTCTGAAAAAGTAGTTTTCTTTTTCTCCTTTTTTTTATTAGTTTTCTTTTTCTCCTTTTTTTGTTTTTGTTTTCTCCTTTAGTAGTTTGAGGCTATGAGGACAATATAGGTTGATTTTCTGCATCTTCTGCATTACCAGCACATATATCTACTCCAAAGCAGTGGGAATTAGTTGTTCTTATGTATCAGCTGTTCTTTTTTTCCTGCTGAGCTTGCTTTGGACGTTTCAAATTGTTGATATCTTCCATACTGCATAAGCAGGGTATTATTTAATATGATAACTCAGGCATTGCACTATTGTTGAATGAGCTACTTGATTGCTTCTTTCTAACCAAACCTATTAGGTTTTCAACTACTGCATTCGCAACTGCGTTACCTAGCTAACTTTTCTGTACACATCTATTTTGTGCAGCTGTTGAAGTTGATGTACCATGCCCCTGTTACATCTGGCTATCACCAGAGCGTGTGGGCGAGAATTGGCCGTGCTGTAAACCCGTACATTCACCGCTATGCACCATTCCTCAATACACCCATTTCAGCAGCCCAAAGATGGTGGCTGAGGTAGAAGGCATGGATCGTGCCGTTCCTGCGTATCCCTTCTACACACACTGAGCTTTCATCCTCCATTGTTTAGAAGATACTCAACACATCACATGCGTAGTGTTCTATTGTTATGCACAGCTGTATTCTCGTTTCACGTGTCACTGAGCTACTCAAGGCATGAACAAGATAAATTTCTTTGTGCAAGCAGTAGGTCTTGAGCGAACTGTCCATTTCTTGATTGATATAGTTACAATGATAGCACAGAATCTCGAGAATACTTGTTATCGAGAACAAGATGATATACAAATGAAAGGTGGTGGCTGTTATTTTCCATTACATTACAAGTCGAGGACGAGTGCGATGTTATGTAGCAGAAATTCGATGTTTAGAATGCTACTGATCAAAGTTTCTCTTACAATACCTTGAATGATGGCTGACGTTGTTGACGTCCTCCTTTGCTATTTTTCCCGGTGCTGCTTCCGGTAGTTATGATGTCGCACTCTGTTAGCTAATTATCTTGCACCGTTGTGCTGTTTATGCTGTTAATAATAAAAGAAGCTTGTCTGAGAACATTGTTACATTGCTCTTTGAATTCGATGGCGTGGACGCAAGACACAATTTATCTTACGATATGATTCTGGCCTGCTGCAATTGTTGAATTTTGGAACAGTGTACATCGAGCTTGTAGTTCCATGTTATGAAACGCAAATCCGACTGTTGAGGGCTTCTTTTCTTAGGGAGGAGAGATCCTTCACTAACCATTCATAAGGGTAAACTCAATCAGACGTTACATTAGAAATCAGCAACAAGTTGCGCCTTGTGTGTGTCGGTTGTGTGCTGCGCCTTGCACTCTCGCAAATAAAAGGTAACACAGAAACAAAGAAAGAATCGCCCGCTGACCCATTCGGTACCCTATTTTAGCTGTGGGGGGTAAAGGCGGGTGGGGGTTGTTTGCTAATTGACGTCGTGACATCGTGGTCCACTGACGTCTCCTCCATTTTCATCTCCAACGACAGTAATCTAAGAAAAAGACTAGGGATTCGACATAATCATCATATGTAACAAATTATTTGAATTGATACAATATGACGTTTTCATGTAACAAATTTTATATGACAAAAATATTTTTTCTAATATTTTTCTCATGCAATGAAAATTCGTCCTACAAGAAACAAAAATCAGAATGTATAATATTTTTCATAATCTAAACATTAAAATGGAAAAGTTGGAACTTGTGGTTGTAGATCTAAACTCACGGACGCCACCCCTCCCTTGCTCCCCTCCTTCCTCGCCTAATTAGATATAAAAGGAATTCATGAACTTTGAACTCACGTAAAACTCTATAAGAGAAAATTTGGAACTTCCAATGGTAAATATTTGACTCATGATTTCAGCTTGAATCTTGTAATTTCCAACTCCAAAGTAACTTTTAGACCCTAATAATGAACTTTGTCTTGCGAAGGAAGAGAAGGGGCGTGAGGCAGCATGTAGATGCAGAATTGTGCGTCTCCTTGACAGGGGAAGAGGTGGGATTGAGACGAGGAAGAGATGTCATTCCAAGAAGGACGAGGAGCAAAGCAATGGCAAGAGTAGCAATTACAGGGGCTAGCGTACATGGTTTGTGTGAGAAGTGCAAGTTAAGGGTCCCAAAAAATATCAATTCCGTACTGCAAATTTAAGGGCCCCGCAAAATAACAATTCTGTAGTAATAATATCCTTGCCTCATTAGGTAAAAGTGCACGAATCTTTGAACATATCATGTGGTTAGACATTTAAACGAGTCCATGGTCTTGTTAACTAATAGTCATAGGAAATCCATTTTCGAGAAAGTTACCTATCATAAAACAACCCCAAAACCCACAATTTGATTATATCCCATTAAAAAAGCGTATCGAAAAAGTGCAAATACTTATATACTAGTTGATTTTACCGTCTTCTTCATTCGTCATTTCCATGACTATTTTGCCTCTGTGTTCAGGTTGTGACTAAATACCAAAAGAGTAAAATAGTCATGGGTATGACAAATAATGAAGAAGTCAGTGGAAGCGAATGGTATACATAAATAATCGGGTAAAACCATGTATTATTCATTGGTATATAAGCTTTTGCTTCGACCCTTGACATCTACGTTGGTCCATTGAATACTATTGGCATGCCTAATTCCTACTAAAATTAGAGAGATAGACAAAAACATTAAGTTTATCTTGATAAATGGGTAGGCAGCAAAGAACGAGACACCAACGGAAAGAGTGACACGGCCACACCATCAAAACGAGACCCCGGCTGAAAGAATGGTCAGATCCTGTGGCCACGCCACGCAACATGCAGAGCCACCGCCCCGATCCCGAAGACCGCGTCCGAGAAGGCAGCAGAAGCGCGCGCGACCGCCCACCCTTTCGGGGGCACGCGACGGCGGCGACGACGACGAAGGCCAACCCCCCGAGACGCTCGGCATCCATGTCCCTCCCCGGCGGCGGCGGCGGCAAGGAGCCCGCCTCGGCGGCCGAGGGCGGGCGCGCGCGGCTCCGGGACGAGCAACTGCGGCAGCTCCGCGAGCTCTTCCTCCGCTTCGACCTCGACGGCGACGGCAGCCTCACCAAGCTCGAGCTCGCCGCGCTGCTCCGCTCGCTCGGCCTCCAACCCGCCACCGGGGACGAGATCCACACCCTCATCGCCTCCATGGACGCCGACGGGAACGGCACCGTCGAGTTCGACGAGCTCGCCTCCTCCCTCGCGCAGCTGCTCCTCGGGCCCTCCCGCCCCTCCGTCGCCGTCGACCACGAGCAGCTCGCCGAGGCCTTCCGGGCCTTCGACCGCGACGGCAACGGGTACATCTCCGCTGCCGAGCTCGCGCGCTCCATGGCGCGCATGGGGCACCCCATCTCCTACGCCGATCTCACCGACATGATGCGCGAGGCAGATACCGACGGCGACGGCTCCATCAGCTTCGAGGAGTTCACCACCATCATGGCCAAGTCCGCCGTCGACTTCCTCGGCCTTGCCGCGTTGTGAGGGGGACCAAGGGATTCCTCCTCTCCCTCCTCCGGTTAGAGCCTCGTGGACTTCTCTGTTTGTGCATTAGTTCATTTCCCTTTCTTTTTACCCTTCGGCTCTGCTAATATATATACATATTTGATTTGAATTGGTTGTATCGTATGTGTTAGTGTAAATATGATCTAACGTTGCTGTAGTGCGCATTTGATTTGGAATTGTTATCCAGAAAACAAGAATGAATTGCCTGACGAAATACACAAATGTATTGCTGATTGCTCAATCAACCCTGATTTTGGAATAGGAATTGCTGTGTTCGTCAGCAGTATAAACGGGCTGTTCAAAGATATACAAAAGCAGGACGACAAAATTTGCTTTCGGTCACATGAAAGAATGAACGCCTGAGACTATACTAGATGCAATAAAATGATCCAGAAAAGAAATCCATGCAAACATTCTTGGGAATATATGAAACAGATATCTTAAACTGGTACCAAACATTGGTATTTTGACTTAAATTTGCAGCATACGGAACTTGGTGGCAAGACGCTTGATAGGTCTTTGCAGTAATTGGTTGATTGGCAATGGTTTTCCTGAACAAATTTGCCCTTCGCTTTGTCTAATACATATTCTTGAACTGGATTGATTGTTGTGTCTGTGAAAATATAATGTGATGTTACTGTAGTGCAAATAGATGAGGGATTGTTATCCTGATAAGGGGGAAAATATTAGAATCTAGGTCTTGTGACTTGAAATTAACAATATATGTAACTTAACAGGATGAACATTTTATAGGTTGTGGGTTTGAGGCTGCACTTGCTTAGCTTGCAGTTGACTTTGCCCAGTAACAACCATAAGTCTCTTAAAAGATCATAAACATGCAGATTCAAAATATAACTTGTCAACAAGCTGGAAATATAGTCCGCCGTGCACACCAAAAGCACAGATAGCACTCAAAAGGCTGAACACAAATCCTATACTGGGCCAAATGAAAGGAAACCTCTTCCTTCCCCTCTCTTAAACATGAAAGGGAATTCTCTATGCTTTTTATTCTAATTGTCTTCATGAAAATGTACAAATCGTCTCAATAATAGCATTAAGTATACACACTTAGTGAAGTAGTTCATTAAACTGAGGATCGCCAGGTGGCTCAATGGTTGGCACACATGGTTGTCGAACCAAACACTCGGGTTCAATACTCACCTTCCTCTCAGTGAAAAAGCCGTGGGTGTACAAAAGGGAGCAAAATACAACACAATGCATACTTTGATGCGAGTCACTGGGGTCCCGATCTTCACGTCGTAGGACTCTAGATAACTAGCCCGTGAAGCCTAATGAATGACACCGTCAACCACCGTCTTGATTACGGCGGCCTACGACACTCGATTCACCCAACAACACGCTTCGGCCCTTGTCTACTCGCTAATGTGGAGCAAACACGTTCAGGCAATTGCAAAGCAACCGCAAGAACAACGGAGAAGCAAATCTCAGATAACTTCATTTCTTTTAGGTGGTGGAATTCTCCCACACACAAAGAACAAAAGTTCTATTTCTGAATATTCAAACTCTCTCTATTACATATGGAGGTACCCTCCTATTTATAGGAGTTTAGGTCGGTGCTATAGTAAGCCGGTGCTACAGTACGGCGGTCAAACAAAGTGGCTACAAAAATCCAAATTGTATTTTACTGCCTTAGCCAACAAGTTACTAAGAAATATCTTCATAGACCAATTTTTTATGCCTCTTTGTATTGATCAACATGTAGCTAGTTGTGTCCATATCTCTTATTCTTCTTGGTCTCCTCCTTTCCCTTCAAGGATTCTTCTTCATTGAACCTAAGTAGACAAAATGTTGAAGCATTAGGTAGTAGCCAATTCTCATCATGGTTGAAATATTCTTTAAGGAGAAGATTCACCTGTTGAGCGATTTGTCGAGTCTTTGCTCGTGTCATTGGTCCTTTCGGAGTTTCTTCACTTGATGAGGATGGGGTAGGTCATTGTTGGGGTTATTCTCATCATCCTCCCCCTCTTCGAAAGGAGTCGTCCTCGACTCAGTTTCTTCTGGACCAAAGAAAGGAGATAAGTCTGAAACATTAAATGTGGTACTTACCCCATAGTTATCTTTAGGAAGTTCAATCTTATAAGCATTGTCATTCACTTTGGCAAGCATTTTAAATGGTCCTTCTCCTTTCGGCATCAATTTTTGATTTACGCTTTTTAGGAAAGCGTTCTATGCATAGATGCACCCAAACCAAATCTCCAGGCTCAAAAAGCATTTTCTTTCTGTGCTTATTAGCTTTTGCTGCGAAGTATTGTGCCTTCTTCTCGATTGCTTCTTTTGTTTTTAGGTGGATTTTTTTGACATGTTCAGCACGCTCGGATGCTCGTATGTTGGCATGTTCTTCAAATGGCAATGGTAGCAAGTCTAGTGGAGTGATAGGTTTGAAACCATACACTACTTTAAATGGACAAAGTTGAGTAGTAGAGTGTGCTGCCTTGTTATATGCAAACTCCACATGTGGTAGACGCTCTTCCCATTCCTTGAGGTTCTTCTTGATCATTGTCCTCAACAAGGTTGATAAAGTTCTGTTTACTACTTCGGTTTGGCCATCAGTTTGTGGGTGACAAGTTGTTGAGAATAACAGCTTTGTCCCAAGCTTGGCCCACAAAGTCTTCCAAAAGTAGCTCATAAATTTGACGTCACGGTCAGAGACGATTGTCCTTGGAACTCCATGCAGTCTAATGATCTCCCTGAAAAATAGATCAACTACATGCGAAGCATCATCGCTTTTATGACATGGGATAAATGTGCCATTTTAGAAAACCTATTAACTACCACACAAATATGGAATCTCTCCCCCTCTTGGTCCTTGGTAATCCTAGAACAAAATCCATACTAATATCTTCCCAAGGGGTTATTAGGAACTGGAAGAGGAGTGTATAATCCATAAGGGTTTAGTTTGGACTTAGCTTTGTGGTAAGTGAGGCAACTTTGCACGAACCGTTCAACGTCCTCTTTGCATCCTTGGCCAATAGAAATGATCGGCTATAACCATATGTGTTTTGGTGATGCCAAAGTGTCCCAATAATCCTCTTGCATGAGATTTCTGCAATAAAAGCAGGCGAACGGACGACTCGGGGACACAAGTTTGTTAATGTAAAACAGAAATCCATCATGCACATGATACTTGTCACATCCTTTTTCTTTTTACAATGAGAGTATGGTTTTAAAAATTCTTTGTCATTAGCATACAATTCCCTTAAACTCTCTATTCCAGGGACATTAACTTCTAGTTGTGTTAAAAGTGCATGTCTACGAGATAGAACATCGGCAACAACATTGTCTTTTCCTTTCTTGTACTTGACAACATAAGAGCAGCTTTCAATAAATTCAACCCATTTAGCATGTCTACGATTTAGTTTAGCTTGGCCTTTCAAATATTTCAAAGACTCGTGGTCAGAATGAATTACAAATTCCGTAGGCCATAAGTAATGCTGCCATGTTTCAAGTACTCGTACTAATGCATATAATTCTTTATCATATACAAGATAATTTAATGCACCATTTAAGTTTTCACTAAAATATGCGATTGGTTTACCTTCTTGCATAAGTACTCCTCCAATACCTATTCCACTAGCATCGCACTCAATTTTTAAAAGTTTTAGTGAAATCAGATAATGCAAGCAATGGTGCTTTAGTTAGTTGTTTTTTTAATTCTTGAAATGATTTTTCTTGTGATTCGCCCCATTGAAACGAGACTCCCTTTTAGTTAATTCATTTAATGGAGCAGAAATAGTGCTAAAATCCTTAACAAAATGGCGATAGAATCCGGCTAATATGTGAAAACTCCTTACTTGGCTAACATTTAGAGGAGTAGGCCAGTTTTTAATGGCTTCTATTTTTGACTCATCTACCTCAACTCCTTGACTTGAAACAACAAAGCCTAAGAAGATAACTTTGCTTATACAAAAAGTGCATTTCTCAAGCTTAGCATAGAATTGTTCTTTTCTTAGCACTTCTAGTACTTGCGATATATGTTGAACATGTTCTTCCATGGATTTGCTATAGATCAATATGTCATCAAAATATACCACATCAAATCTACCAATGAATGCTCTTAAAACATGATTCATTAGTCTCATGAACGTACTAGGCGCATTAGTCAAACCAAAGGGCATAACCAACCATTCATACAAACCAAATTTTGTTTTGAAAGCAGTTTCCATTCATCTCCGAGTTTAACTCTAATTTGGTGGTATCCATTTTTTAAATCAAATTGAGAAAATATATTAGAGCCACTAAGTTCATCAAGCATATCATCAAGCATATCATCAAGCCTAGAGATAGGGTGATGATACCTAATTGTAATGTTATTAACAGCTCGACAATCAATGCACATTCTCCATGTTCCATCCTTTTTTGGAACTAAAATGACTGGAATAGCACAAGGACTAAGACTTTCACGAACATACCCTTTTTCAAGTAGACCTTGTACTTGTCTTTGAATTTCTTTGGTCTCCTCCGGATTAGCGCGATATGGAGGACGATTAGCTAGTGAGGCACCAGGAATGAGATTAATTTGGTGCTCAATGCCTCTAATAGGAGGAAGGCCAGCAGGTATTTCTTCAGGAAATATATCTTTATAATCGTGCAAGACTTTCGAAACAATACTAGGAAGATTTGTTATATCGTTAGTCGAAATCAAAGCATCTTTATAGATGAGAACAATATGCATTAGTTCAGAATTATTCCTCATCTTTTTCGCATCAAATTTATTTGTTATCATAACTAACTTTTTCTCTTCATTATCTTTTCTTCCTTTCATGTTTATCTTGTCATCTTCTAATTTTACTTCTACTTTTATTTGCATGCTTTGAGCAAGAATTTGATTAGGAGTCATGGGAAACAATTTTATATTTCGCTCTTTTGTTTTAAATATGTATGTATTGCTCTTCCATTATGTGTGACATGTCTATCATATAACCAAGGTCTCCGTAAAAGTAAATGGCATACTGTCATTGGGACAACATCACAGGAAATGGTATCAACATAATCTTTGATTTTAAATGTGACATTAACCATGTGTTGTATTTTGACACTTTCAAAATCACTAAGCCATTGCATATTATATGGATGGGGGTGCTTAGCAGTTTTAGTCGAAGTTTGTCACATAATTCTTTACTAGCAAGGTTATGACAACTACCTCCATCAATAATTAACTTGATTACCTTGTTATTTATCTTGGCTTGTGTTTGAAAAAGATTGAATCTTTGTGGATGCTCATCTTCTTTTTGTAATCTTTGTGGATGCTCATCTTCTTTTTGTTGCACACTGAGTACCTTAGTGACGACGAGCGTATTTCCGGTTTCAAAGGTGCAGTCGGAGTAGTCTTCTGTTTCTTCTTGAGCAGCAGTAACTTTTTCATCCTACTTAATTTGTCTACCTCTTCTTCATCGCCCGATATGTATTCTCCATCTTCATTGACTAACATGACTCGGTTGTTTGGACATACCCGAGGCATGTGTCCTCGTCCTTGGCACTTGAAGCATATAATATTGCTTGATTTTATAGTGGAACCAACGGATGAACTTGATGACGCTGATTTTGACACAGGAGAAGAACTAGCATTATTGGCAAAGAAATTACTAGATGAAGACGTACCTCTTCTCAAGCTAAATTGAGCTTTGGGTGCATGGATGGGGCCTTTAAGTTGAATGATGGTGTACGCGAGGATCTAGCATATTTAGCATCTTCTAGCAATTGTCTTTCGGCCTTTTCAGCTTGGTGTACCAATTCTACCACGGTGTGGTATGGTTGGTAGATCACAATGCGCTTGATATCATGGCGAAGACCGTGCAAGAAGCGCGACATGGTTTACTCTTCGTCTTCTCGAATATGTGCATGGACCATGGCTTGCTCCATTTCTTTATAGTATTCCTCCACGGTACTAGTACCTTGTTTCAAAGCTTGCAATTTATCGAATAGATCACGTTTATAATGTAATGGTACGAATCTTGCTTTCATTTCTTTCTTCATTTTAGCCCATGTGGAAATGGGTGGTTCACCATATTCTTCTCGTTGGTATTGTACTTGTTCCCACCAAATGAGTGCGTAGCCATCAAACTCCAAGGCGGCCATGGCAAGCTTCTTCTCTTCCGAATAGTTGTGTACTCGAAATATTTTATCTACCTTTAATTCCCATGTTAAATAAGCATCGGGATCAGAATTACCTTCAAACCTGGGAATGGTAAATTTGAGTTTGCCAAATTTTTCTTCTTGAGGTTGAGTATCAGCACGTCACCCTCGTTGGTAGGTATCATTGTTGTAGATGCGGAAGGGAGTAGTAGAGTGGCCTCCTATCTCGGGTGGTGGAGGTCGAGAGGCTGAGGCTGCAGCATGGTTCTTCCGTGCTTGGCGTGCTGTTGCTTCTTCATCGGTCTCATCTAGCTCCTCACCGATATGTTCTCCTTGTGAGCTATGCTAGAATCCCGCCAATTGCTTCCGGAACTCAGATCCTACCTCAGAGATGATCTCTTTACGGAGGATGCTCATATTTTCATTCAATTGTATATTGAAATCATTAGTGAGCTTCTCAAGGTCGGTTTGAGTTACATAAGTGGGCTCTCCTTCAATTCCTGCCATGGTTAATACAAACACAGGAATAGCACAACGTAAATAGTTTTAGGTATGTGGAATCACTCAGTCCTCACTCTTGCTTATCGAAGTTCTTATGATGGCTTCTTGATTATAGAACAGTGTATACTCTAGTAGCAGTAATTGGGCAAATGTGTTGTGAGTGAATCAAGGACCTAAATGCTGTAATAAGACGATGGCTATTTTGTGGAGTTTGGAGGGTTAGTGTTTTACCTATGCAATTGAAATTCTAGATATTGTAATGGTAAGTAATAATCTACACTAAAAATTCAATACTTAGTTGTGATCCAAAATGTAAGTGGAGATTGGTAACAATGGAATATACTTGACACAACCAAGGGAATGAGCTATTGATAATTATCAGGAAAGAAAAGAAATATAGCTCACGTTGCACAAGTGAAAAAAAATGAAAGCTGGATTGCAAAAGAAATAAATTCATATTTGCACACTAGAAGTACAAGCTACGAGATATTGTCCAAAAGACCCAAGTACTCTTTTTTTTTGGAGTTTTCTTCTTTCTAATTCTTTTGTACCAAGGTCCTTTCTTCTTGTAACAAGGACTTTCAAAGGACAATCAAGACTTCACTTATATGAGGATAATAATAAGTGTGCTAGAAGCAGTCCTCAGATATTCTGGATGTTGGTACAGAGTAATTGCAAAATATAGAAATATATATACCAACAGATTTAAGTGAAATTCAGGGAACAAAATAGAGGCAGAAACAGAGAGTAGAAAAGAGGGACTGATTTGGTAATTTTATTTTTTGGATAGAAGATTTTAAATGAAACAAAGACAATGGATTTTTTTTTGATCAGCAAGCAAGCAAGATTCTAATGGATTAAAACCTAGCCAAACTCACCAAAATTTTCTATTGATTCTAGGGCTTAAGAACAAATATTTTGTGGGGCTTTTTCTGGATAGGAGTTAAACTAGCTACAACTAGTAGATAACAGAGATACAAATCCTACCATGTAAACCTTTAGCTCTGATACCAAGATGATGCGAACCGCTGGGGTCCCGATCTTCACGTTGTAGGACTCTGGATAACTAGCCCGTGAAGCCTGATGAATGACACCGTCAACCACCGTCTTGATTACAGCGGCCAACGCTACTTGATTCACCCAACAACACGCTTCGGCCCTTGTCTACTCGCTAACGTGGAGCAAACATGTTCAAGCAATCGCAAAGCAACCGCAAGAACAACGGAGAAGCAAATCTCAGATAACTTCATTTACTTTAGGTGGTGGAATTCTCTCACACACAAGGAACAAAAGTTCTATTTCTAAATATTCAAACTCTCTCTATTACATATGGAGGTACCCTCCTATTTATAGGAGTTTAGGTCGGTGCTACAGTACGACGGTCAAACAAAGTGGCTACAAAAATCCAAATTGGATTTTACTGCCTTAGCCAACAAGTTACTAAGAAATATCTTCATAGACCAATTTTTTTATGCCTCTTTGTATTGATCAACATGTAGCTAGTTGTGTCCATATCTCTTATTCTTCTTGGTCTCCTCCTTTCCCTTTCAACGATTCTTCTCCATTGAACCTAAGTAGACAAAATGTTGAAGCATTAGGTAGTAGCCAATTCTCATCATGGTTGAAATATTCTTTAAGGAGAAGATTCACCTGTTGAGCGATTTATCGAGTCCTTGCTCGTGTCATTGGTCCTTTCGGAGTTTCTTCACTTGATGAGGATGGGGTAGGTCATTGTTGGGGCTATTCTCATCATGTCCAAGATAGAAGTACATGCAACTTGAATACTCAAGTTCTCTCATAAAATCTCCTTGATCTCTCACATTTTCTGAGCAACTCTTTGGAAGACGACACCCACAAAGACCGGCACTGCCAAAGTAAATAGAAGCTGGCTTTGTCGAGAGTGTATGGCTGATGCTCTGAGGGTATTCTTGTTGATAAATTGTAATAGGATAAATTCAAGTAGATCAGTGACTCACTGATGTCAATTAGATAAGCTCCAAGGAATCTCGGCAAAAAGTTGGTTACTCGATAGCTCCAGACTCGCGAGACTCCTATGTATGTAAAACACCAATCTTATCCGGAATATGTCATACGTGCTTCTTGTGTCGACGCAGTTACTTTTGGAGTTTTTCTTGACTTTTTAGTAGCTACCTTGTGTTACGAGCACGGCAGCCAAAGCCAACGCCTTAGCCACTAGGCCAAACGCTATTTAGTGTGCATCCACTTGTTGTGTTGCGGTTATGCTATCGTTTTCTAGTTTTCCCTGTAATACAAGAAGTGGGTGGAAGACATAGGACGTGTTCGGTTTACAACAATGGTAGCATAAAAGTAAAAGGTACTGGAATGAGATTACGGTGGGAATGAAATGTAATAGGACCATTCTCTAATTCGTATGGTTTAATCTAGTAATGGTATTAAATTACTTCACATTGTTTGGTTGTGCAGTGTAATCTGAATAGAACTGTTATGGATCCTCCTCCGGTGGTAGCCGTAGCAGGCGCACCGAGGACGTTGTCCTCATGGGCCCCGCCGAGGCGCAGCTCCTTACTGTGAGGCGGAAGAGGCTCAGTCTCGTGGAGCACTGGGTCATCTACAACGGAGATGGTGGGACCGATGGCGACTCCCACGTGAGGCCGCTCCTCTCCATGCGCCACTGCCACGTCGGCTTCCGCCACGCCCACACGTCGTCGTCCTCATCCAAGCAGAAGGCCCTTGCGCACGTCACGCCCCTCGCCTTGGCCCCAAGCATCTCGCACACGCCACGTCTGGAGCCCGCCCTCCACCTCGCATCCCGTCCTCTCCTCCATCCACCACCGCTCCTCTCATTCCTCCGCTACCAGCTTCGGCCTCCTCGTGAGCCCCTTTCCCCACCTCCGAGGCCCCGACCACGCTGTCTCTTCCTCCTCATGAGATCTGGATCTTGATGAGCCCGACCTCGGTCTCCATGCCCGAGCTGCTCCCTGGTAGGCGGCTGCTCGCCACGAAATGGAGGTCGAAGGGGAGGTCGTAGGAAGGCGCAAGGTCCGCCACCGCTGCTCGCCGGAGGAGGGGTGGTGAAGGAGATCGGGGGCTGAGGGGATCGGTGGCTGGAGCTGCTTCCTCGGTGGCACTGCTGCTCGCCAGAGGAGGTGACGGTGGAAGAGATTGGAGGACGAAGGGGTTCAGGGGAGAAGGGTTTGGAGGAGGGGATCAGGGGCAGAGGAGATGAGGGCTACTTTTGTAACGCAATTGGATTGCGGTAGGAGACGAGCGTAATGGGCCATGAGTAGAGGTGGTATTCGTTTACATGGTATTTCTTTATGGCCCATTCATACCAAACGCAAGGAACGGTTTGAGATGCCGTTGTAATATGATAACAGGCCAAAAACTACGAACCAAACATGTCCATAGTTTTTCCAATATCAGGACATGTCAATGGATTTGTCCATCCCTTGTGAGAAAAAGGAATTAACTCTATACATATGCAGAACCCTGTTTGGTTTAAGGTTAGGAGGTAGGTTAGGAATTTAACCCGTCGAACACTTTTAGGTTATGTAGGGTTAAGTTAATCTAGTTAAAATACTGATATAAATATATTACAAAACATATATTACAGGTACCAGATTGCTAATAGCAAGAAGTTTTTGACTCCTAAGTGTATCCACTTGCAAAAGGGAATGGTATAAAATCCGGGAACGGCTGGGTCTGAGATACAACTTTGCTACAATGAGTTAATACCCTAATCTCCGATACTCTGGCCCCATGTAAATAATATGATCAAAGGTCGAGTTGATATTTTTTAATATAAATTTAATTAAACTTAAAACATATTGACTTAGGACAAAAATAAAGGGGTGGACGGAGGGAGTAACAAAATCGTAGCAGCATGGAGTGAGCACCGGTGGGCCTTTAAAGCTAAATAAATAGGCCTGGTATGCGGTGGAGGCCATTGCGGCAGTGCCTCGTAAGGGTTGGACTCCGTCCGGCATCCGCCACTGCAGCCGACGAGTTTGCCGTCGGTGCAACCGCCGCGGCCATGGCCGGCGGCAGCTCTCCAACCCAGTCGCCACCGGCGAAATCGCCAACAACATCAAACCCCACCTACATTGACTGTATCGACGAGGACATCCTGCGTGAGATCTTCCTCCGCCTACCCTCCCTCGCGGCGCTCGTCCGCGCCGCCTGCACCTGCCGCGCGTGGCGCAGCGCGGTGGCCTCCTCCCCTGCCTTCCGCCGCCGCTTCCGCGATCTGCACCCGGCGCCCTTCCTCGGCCTCTTCTTCGAGGTCCCCAGTCCTGCTCAATCTCCTAACCTCCCTGCCTTCCCCGCCTTCTTCCCCACCCGCCGCCGCGATCGGGACCTGGTCGCCGCCGTACGTGGCGGCGACTTCTTCCTCACCTCCATCCAGGAGCGCCCCGACGAGTCCCCCTGCTGGGACATCATCGATTCCCGCCACGGCTACGTCCTCCTCATGAATTGGCACGAGTCGTTGCTCACCTTGTTCAATCCCCTGCTGTGGCGGAGCAAAACTTTCGATCTGGGCCCTGCGGACCTCTTTGATGGGCGTGAAGGTACCTACGCGCAGCTCAACGCCCGGTTGCTGTACTCCGATGAGGACCCAACGTCGTTCCGCGTGGTGCTTCTTGCCTATGACAGGTCCAGGGTGCGGGCTGCGGTCTTCTCTGACGAGACCTCGGATTGGTCCCTTCTCCCGTGGGTGGAGGTCCCGGAGAGGCCAAGCGATGAAGACTTTTGGCTTAAGAATGATTGTGGCATGCAAGCGAATGGATTCCTGTATTGGGTTTACAAGAACCGGGAGTCTGTGATTACCCTGGACACGACAACAATGGAATTCTCTGTTGATGAGCTCCCTCTGTGTCTGAAATATCGGCCTTGCAGCTTTGTTCTAGGTGAAACGAAGGATTCCATGCCTTGTATTGTTTATGCCACTGACTTCAGCATTGGTGTGTTGTTGCGTGAAACAGAGTTTGATGGAACTGAGAGTTGGTATTTAGATGAGGAGTATGATTCGTATCCAGGACTTATTCAGGTCCTCGGGGCCCTACCGGAAGAGGTGATTGTTGTGGCAGTCTTGGATGGCTTTGCGTACTTGGCAACAGAGATGCATCATGATCCCCAAAACTCTCGTTGGCTTCTCTCCCTCTGCTTGGAAACAATGGAGCTGGATAAGCTGTTTCGGGTGGCGTTTGATGGTGGTGTTCATCCATACGTTATGCCATGGCCTCCTGCTTTAGTTGGTAACTATGGGACGTTTGCACTGGGTGATGCTCCATGAAATGCATTACTGGATATCATAGATTAGGAGGAACGGAGGAGAATCTTGTAAACAATTCTTTTTTGTTGCTCTTCTTGAGTTGACTACAATGCCCTGTGACGTTGGAAACTAATCTTTTGAAGATACATCACTCTGAAGAATCCAATCACGTTCCACGATATTTAAGATTCAACGACATGCCAATCCTGTGTTTTGATCCTCTGACTGTAGTTGTTTACCTTATGTTAGCACTTATCACTTCTGCTGGTGTTAGAATTCTGAACCTGGTCTGCTTCTTAGATTTTTTGTTTTTTAGTTGTTGGGGTGTAGTACTAGCAGTCTCTTTTGTGGTCTGTCTGTAAGACCCTTGTCCTCAAAGGAGCATCACATAATTACTCTAGATTGCAAGAAAATCCATGTAATTTTAGGCATGGGCATGATAGTTAAGTGTATTTCACTTTCTCATTATTGAGTTTGTGCTACATTTTGCTACATTTTAGCTATATATAAAGATGGCTGTAGGACTACATCCTTTTTGTATGATATATTTGCATTGATGGCATTTGCTGGCATATTTCTTAACCAGTTTTTATTTACTACTCTCCGTTATTTTTTATTGGATGTCATTGACATTTTACTATCTCTGAGATGTGACTTTGGCCATTACTTTATATATATATATATACTATATTGCTGGAAATTTATAAAGTTCTACTATTATGTACTTTTTATGAAAAATCTGGTGATATGAATATATGTCCAATCTTGGTAGTTTTATTTATGTTGTGGTCAAATTTTGACCTATGAAATATCAAATAAAGAACGGGTATAATACTATGCTTACAATTCTCCTTTCAAAATAGCACATTAGAACTTGGAATAAGGAAAATAGGTGAACTAGTTATATTGTTCGGTATATAAATTTACACACCCGTAAATCTTGAATTGTCCTATTAAAACCTGGACTGCAAGTAGTTTTTCCTGAAAGGTGAAATATGCGGTTGCCATAGTAGACTGTGATATAAGAAATATTAGAGATGGATGATGCAAATCATTGTTTACTAATTCTTGTATTTTGGACAATTTGTTGGTGGCTACTATGTTGTGAACTTGTTGTTGAGGGAAATAGCTTGAATGTAACTCGGGACTCATGATATGGATCATCTGATGCAAAGAAACTGCTGCTGAGATTGATCTTGAGCTTGATGACATAACATGTCCAACCGTCCTGTTGCTGCACCCGATGCCAGTCCAGTGGGAGCAGCGATTGCCTTGTCATGAGCAGAGTTGTTTTGATTGGTCGCTACTGATGCCTTCCTTGAAGGAGAGCAGCACACCTATATCATCTGCAATTGCAATGCACCTAATGATGCGGATACCTTTGCTACTAAGGGCGAAGGCCACTTAGATTCATCAAGCCCACCTCCAAAACTTATTGGACCAATGACAAAAGCTCGAGTTAAGGCTATACAACATGAGGTGACTTTATTTCTTGATACATTGCCAATTGACTTGGGCTTGAATGGTATGCTGTCTAATACCTTGATTCTATGTTTGCTCAGATATGAAGGATCAACCGAGTGGAGGAAGAACCGGGGTAGTCTGGAATGTATGTCCGGACATTCCGGACAAAGAGGTGCCGACACTCCGGACGTACACACTGCTGGATAGAGCCGCTCGGGAAGACTTCCGGATACTCCGGGACGGTTGGACATTCCAGATGGGTGCCCGGAAGACCCGAGGTCTAACTACACATCCGGACCTTTCGGACCTCGCCCCCGTTCCGGATGTATACTCCGGGACGGTCGGACATTCTGGATGGGTGCCCGGAAGAACTGAGGTCCAACTCCACATCCGGACCTTCCGGGCCTCGCTTCCGGAGTCTCCGGATATACACTCCGGGACGGTCGGACATTCCGGATGGGTGCTCGGAAGAACTGAGGTCCAACTCCACATCCAGACCTTTTGGGCCTCACTTCCGTAGTCTCTGGACGTATACTCCGGGACGGTTGGACCTTTCGGGTGGATATCTGGGAGAATCGCAGTCCAACTCCACATCCGGACCTTCCGGACCTCGCCTCCGGAGACTCCGGACATCCCCTGCCCGGAATGTCAGCTCCAATCCTCCGGATGTGCATTGATCGGCGTCACCAACACGTCTGGATATTTCCAATTAAGTACCCCGGAATGTCCGAGTGCACTGTCTGCGCACAGTAACAGGCCGAGGCCCATGTAATGAGTTGGCTTGCCCCTCAAGGATTACGAGGTTAGGGCTATAAATACCGGTGCCTAAACTCTAGTTCGGTAGACTTGTTGTTAAGACTAAAGTAGAGCTAAGATCCTTAATCTAAGGTTCATCCCTCTAGATTAGGGAATCCACCTTAGGTCCTGTTTGTTTGGGCTTTTTCTGGCTTCTGCGCTTTGACTTCGAAGCCAGAAAAGCACGTATTTAGGTGCTTTTGGCTTTTGGCTTCGAAAAGCCTGAAACAACTTTAAAAGTTGTTTCAGGCTTTTTGAAGCCAAAAGCCAAAAGCAGGTTTATATGTGCTTTTCTAGCTTCGAAGCCAAAGTCCAGAAGCCAGAAAAAGCCCAAACAAACAGGGCCTTAGACCTTGCTTCCTTTGTGGATTGTAAGGATCGGTGTGTGCCTCCGAGTGGAAATCGTGGCATTCAATCAAGAAGGTAGTTGATTTGGTTTCCTAGTTCCCCAAAGGCTTTCTTATTGGAGTTTGTTGTTGTGGTGGGTTTTCCATTTAGCCTACTCTAGTTATCGTTCCAACTGTGGAAATCGGGAGCCCTCCATATCAAGTGGTATCAAAGCTCAAGGTTTTCATGGTTTGGATCTATATCCCCTCCTTTTCCCTACCCCCAATTGCTAGATTTATTTTGGTTTTTCTTGCTTATTATGAAAATCCCACAAAAAGAACCCGATTTGAGATCTAGATGCAATTTGAAGTTTTGGGTGAGATTTGGTTGGTTTTGATCCATTAGATCTTTGCTATACTTGTTGATCTAACCTCCTTTTGTGTTACCTTGGCCTAATTTCCAAATCTACTTTCCAATTTGTTGCTGTTCGGGCCGCCCCGTGTCCAGATCTGTTTTCCCCCACAGCCCGGAGTGCCTAGGCTTATACTTCCGAAATCTCCAGCCATTCACAGCTGATTTCTCAGTGCTCTCGGGACCTAACTCGGAGTATCCGGGAAAACGTGTCCAGAATCTCCGGACTAATCTCCAGCCGGTCACAGCTGATTTCTCAGTGCTCTTGGGACCTAACCCGGAGTATCCGGGAAATCGTATCCGGAATCTCCGGACTTTGAAATCAGACCTGGGCAGTGGACATGTTTCGACCGCAACTCTCGCTGCCGGCAACCATGCTGGGATCGTAAGCTTGAGGGAAGCTAACGACGAGCTCTAGATCATCATCATCTACAGCAACCTTTTCCCAAGCAAGGTACAATCTTCGAAAGTCCTTTTTACTTGCATTTCCTTTGTGAGCCAATCTCTTCCTTGCGAAAACTTTGATCCTATCAAGACTAGCTCTTTGATGATTGCTAGGGTCTCGTACACTCGTGCTATTTAGAATACCCTTGTTCTAAGAAATTTGAAAACCGTTAGTTTTGTGAGGTCTTGGCACAAAGAAAAAGAGGAATAAAAAAAAGAAGAGAAAAGAAACAAGCATGTGCCATGACCATCTTGTAGGAAAACGCAAAGTGTGGCAGAAACTTAAGGTAGAGAAGTAGCCGAGTGTGCAAATCCTTAACTCTACATTGTGCAATCGAGCTAGCGTCTTTCCTAACATTTGTGCAACGCGAGCTTCTAGTCTTCATTAGGCAAATCTTGTGATAGCTCATTTCTTGGTTGCATAAATCCAATTATCTTTGTGTGTGAGTTGTTTGAGTTTCGCTTATATCCTTTGAGATCAACTCTTATTGCATTGTTTCTATTATGAATTATTACTAATCTTTGCAATATCTCATTATCCAACTGCTTAGTGTGTGTGTTGTGCTAACCTTTTCCGAGCTCCACATAAGCCTTTGAGTGTGGTAGCATTTGGGACTTGGAACCTTTGTCAACTACCTCTTGAGGGCCACCAACTCTCTCGGAGACCGTTGAACTTTTCACCCAAGGAAGTAGAGGGCTTGAGGTGAGAGAGTTCTAAACTCTACATGTTTCACATATAATTCCGTGTTCCTAATCATGTCTAGGGAGTGATCACAAGAAGGCAATAGAAATGAAGAGTACATCACACGAGGACAACACATAGCCCTCCAACGGAGTCTTCGAGACACCGTGAAAAATTTGAAGAATGACATGGCTTATCAATTGGGTGCCATGAGGACAAGCATTGTGTGAGAGGTTGTCCAAGCTCTCCGAGGCCAACTTCCGAAAGTAGAGATTGATGAAGAAGAACCTCTGGATGAAACCGATGCTGAGATGGCTGCTCGGCGAGCTCAAGTGCGAGAAACTTCAAGACATCGAGCACCCAATATTTCATTGAGAACCCGAACCCGAATCCCCACCAATGGGACATGGGGCCAAGGGCGGTCAAGGAGCTAGCAAGGGTGCGAAGAAGGCCAAGAAGCAACCTCGGATGGAGACTTAAGCATTTGTCCCCGAGCTGAACCACGACGTCAACAACTTCGAGAAGGCGAAGTTAATTGGCGACGAGGTCACCATGATGAGGGCGATGAGAAGTTCGACAAACTCAAATTCACTATGCCTAAGTTCTCCGGCGATGCCATCGACGCCGAAGAGTACCTCACATGGGAGTTCAAGGTGGACAAGGTCTTCAGAGTGCACAACTACTCCGAAGAGAAGAAGGTCGCCATGGCCTCTCTCGAGTTTGACGGCTATGCTCTCATTTGGTGGGAACAAGTCTAAAATCAGCGAGAAGATCATGGAGAGCAACCCGTCATGACTTGGAGAGAGATGAAAAGGGAGATGCGCGCACGCTTTATGCCCAAGTACTATAAGCATAACCTTTTCAAGAAACTTCAAGACCTCAAGCAAGGCAGCCGAACAGTTGAAGAATACTTTAAGAAAGTGGAGACTGCCTTGATCCGAGATAATATCCAAGAAACTGAAGAGCAAACAATGGTACGATTCTTGGCTGGATTGAACCATCCAATAAAGCGCATCGCTGACTATCAACCCTATAATACCGTTGTGGAGTTAGTACATCAAGCTATCAAGGCAGAACGCTAAGTGCAAGAGGATGCTTGCTACTCCAAGTCATCGGCGTATGCCTCCCATCCTACTCCCTACACTCCGCGCTCCATGGCGGTTGCTCCTCGTACCACTCCGAGTGCAAAATTTACCTCAAGAGCTACATCAACCAAGACGGAAAGTTATGTGGGAGGCAAAAGTGCAAATGTGAGACAGTGGTCAAGTACAAGCCGATCACCTACCTCTTCCTCCAAGGGAGCACCGGTCCTGAGCCATGCTTCTTCAATGGCTTCTACGGGCAAGACTCGTGACATCATATGCTTCAAGTGTCAAGGGCGTGGTCATATGCAAAGAGAGTGCCCCAATGCCCGTGTCATGCTGATCACCGAAGAAGGCGAGTATGAGTCCGCAAGCGAAGGCGAAATCGATGCCATCCATGAAGTAGCAAGGCTTGAGCAAGAAGGAGGGTATGAAGATGGACAAGAGCGAGTCTATTGCGAGACTGAGGCAGGGCTATCCCTTGTCGTCACCAAGAAGATTCTCACTGTCCAACTCCAACATGAACCCGAGCAAAGGTGCAACCTTTTCCAAACCAAGGCCGCCATTGACGGCAATACCATCAAGGTCATCACAGATGGAGGAAGTTGCCACAATCTGGAGA
Organism: Stipa capillata; assembly: GCA_019208055.1. Lineage (NCBI taxonomy): Eukaryota > Viridiplantae > Streptophyta > Magnoliopsida > Poales > Poaceae > Stipa > Stipa capillata. The sequence continues at coordinate 172,674 of JAGXJF010003681.1, read as the reverse complement.
GTCAAGAACTATGCGCCAAGCTAAGTCTGAAGTACAAAAAGCACCCACATCCATACCATGTGCAGTGGTTGAGTGATAGCGGCACCATCAAGATCTAATACACGGTCCAAGTTTCAAGATTGGTGCCTACCAAGATACCGTGGAGTGTGATGTGGTGCCCATGGCGGTATGCCACTTTCTTTTGGGACGCCCATGGCATTATGACCGAGCGGCACGTCATGATGGCCACACCAATGAGTACATGTTTCGGTGGCATCACATGCAAAGAGTCCGTGCTTCGACCCATGATGCCAAGCCAAATAATTGCCGACAACACTCAAAAGCTGGTGCGAATTCAAGGAGAGAAGAGAAGTGAGAGAGAGAGAACAATCCTGAGTGACCCCCACAAATCGGTGAGCGAGTGCCACCAGCCCAAAATGAGCAAAAAGAGCAAGGATGAGAGTAGATGCTAGCCACCAAATCCGAGATGAGAGAAGTGAGGAGTGACCCATGTACACTAAACTTTGTACTTATGTACAAAGATGTAGTCACTTTGACTAATGCTTCACTCCCACTTCCTCTAGCTATGTCTCGTGTTTTGCAGGAGTTCGAGGATGTCTTCCCCGATGAGATCCCGACGGGGCTTCCACCCATTCGAGGAATTGAGCACTGCATTGATCTCTTACCGGGAGCGCCACTCCCCAACCGACCACCTTACCGCGCCAACTCCGAAGAGACCAAAGAAATTCAACGTCAAGTACAGGAGCTACTTGACAAGTGGTATGTTCGTGAAAGCTTAAGCCCTTGCACCGTTCCTGTTATTCTTGTTCCAAAGAAAGATGGGTCTTGGCACATGTGTGTTGATTGCCGAGCCATCAATAATATCACCGTGCGATATCGTCACCCCATTCCTCGTTTAGATGATATGCTTGATGAGCTTAGTGGCACAATCATTTTCTCTAAAATTGATTTGAAAAGTGGCTATCACCAAATAAGAATAAGTGAAGGAGATGAATGGAAAACTGCTTTCAAAACCAAATTTGGCTTGTATGAGTGGCTTGTCATGCCTTTTGGTTTATCCAACGTTCCTAGCACTTTCATGCGCCTAATGAATCATGTCTTGCACCAACTCATTGGTAAATTTGTGGTAGTTTACTTCGATGATATTCTAATATATAGTAGAACTTTGCATGATCATGTTTTTCACATTAAGCAAGTTTTACTAGTGCTTAGGAATGAACGCTTATTTGCTAATCTTGAGAAATGCATGATCATGTTTCCCACATTAAGCAAGTTTCTAGGCTTTGTTGTTTCTACTCATGGCATAGAGGTAGATGAGTCCAAAGTTGAAGCAATTAAAAATTGGCCTACCCCTATCAATGAGTCAAGTGCATAGCTTCCATGGCCTAGCAAGTTTTTACCGCCGCTTTGTCAAGGATTTTAGTGCTATTGCTTCCCCTTTGAATGAGTTAACTAGGAAGAATGTTCCTTTTGCGTAGGGGCAATCTCAAGAAAATACTTTTCAAGAATTAAAGAAACATTTAACCGAAGCACCCTTGCTTGCTTTACCAAATTTCACTAAAACCTTTGAAGTTGAATGTGATGCTAGTGAGGTCTGTATAGGAGGTGTGCTCATGCAAGAGGGCAAACCGATCGCTTACTTTAGCGAGAAATTGAATGGTGCTCAACTTAATTACCCGGTTTATGACAAAGAATTGTATGCTTTGGTTCGTGTTCTTGAAGTGTGGCAGCACTATCTTTGGCTAAAGGAGTTTGTTATTCATTCTGATCATGAGTCTTTGAAATATCTTAAGGGCCAAGCTAAATTGAACCGTAGGCATGCAAAATGGATTGAATTTATTGAAACTTTTCCCTATATAGTTAAATACAAAAAGGGAAAAGAAAATGTTGTGGCGGATGCTCTTTCTCGTAAAATGACTCTTTTGAATCAACTTGAAGTTAAAGTGTTGGGTTTAGAATGTTTGAAAAACCTATATGCTAATGACCCTGAATTTGCTACCCCTTTTTTTAATTGTAAAGAAGGGAAGGGTTGGGAAAATATCATTTGCATGAAGGTTTTCTCTTTCGAGCTAACAAACTATGCATCCCCGAGTCGTCCATGCGTTTGCTACTTCTAGAGGAGTCATGGCGGCTTGATGGGACACTTGGGGAGAGACAAGGCCTATTTGATACTTTCCAACCACTACTATTGGTCGAAGATGCAAAGAGATGTGAAAAGATTCGTTCAGCGGTGCATCATATGCCACAAAGCTAAGTTCAAACTCAACCCTCATGGTCTTTATACGTCTCTTCCCGTTCCTAGTGCCTCATGGGAGGATATTAGCATTGATTTTGTTTTAGGATTGCCTAGGACTAACATGGGGAGGGATTCTATATTTGTGGTTGTGGATAGATTCTCCAAAATAGCTCATTTCATTCCATCCCGCAAGACCGACGATGCTTCACATGTTGCTACTTTATTTTTCAGCAAAATTGTGAGGCTCCACGGCGTACCCAAGACAATTGTCTTCGATCGTGACGTCAAGTTCCTAAGCTACTTTTGGAAGACATTGTGGGCCAAGTTGAGAGTCAAGCTTCTCTTCTCCACAACTTGCCACCCACAAACTAACGGGCAAACCGAGGTCATCAATCGTACCTTGTCAACACTCCTCCGCACCATGATCAAGAAGAACTTGAAGGAGTGGGAGGGATGCATCCCTCACGTGGAGTTTACCTACAACCGTGCTGTACACTCCACCACGCGCATGAGCCCGTTCGAGGTGGTGTATGGCTTCAATCCCTATACACCCCTCGACCTTCTTCCATTACCCCTACAAGAGCGCGTGAATATGTACGCCTCCAAGAGAGCCACTTTCATCAAGAAACTCCATGAGGCGACAAGGGACACCATGGAGCGATAAGTTCGTCGACACATTGACAGGGTCAACAAGGACAAGAAGAAGTTGGTGTTTGAACCCGGTGATCTATGTGGGTTCATCTTCGCAAGGAGCGCTTCCCCGAAGAATGCAAGTCCAAGCTTTTGCCTCGCGGGGATGGTCCTTTCTAAGTACTCCAACGCATCGGTGACAACGCCTACAAAATCGACCTTCCATCCTTCAAGTACCCGGTGAGCAATACCTTCAACATCTCTGATCTCTCACCCTTCCATGGAGACGAAGAGCTAGAGTCGAGGATGACTCCTTTTCAAGAAGGGGGGAATGATGCGGATACCTCCGGTACTAAGGGTGAAGGCCACTCAGATTCATCAAGCCCACCTCCAAAACTTATTGGACCAATGAAAAGAGCTCGAGTTAAGGTTATACAACATGAGGTGACTCTATTCCTTGATACATCACCAATTGACTTGGGCTTGAATGGTATGCTGCCAAATGCCTTGACTCTATGTTTACTCAGATATGAAGGATCAACCGAGTGGAGGAAGAACCGGGGCAGTCTGGAATGTATGTCCGGACATTCCGGACCGACATTCCGGACATACACACTGCTGGATGGAGCCACTCAGGAAGACTTCCGGATAATCCGTGATAGTCGGACATTCCAGATGGGTGCCTGGAAGAACTGAGGTCCAACTACACATCCGGACCTTCCGGACCTCGCCCCCGGAGCCTCCGGATGTATACTCCGGGATGGTCGGACATTCCGGATGGGTGCCCGGAAGAACTGAGGTCCAACTCCACATCTGGACCTTCCGGGCCTCACTTCCGGAGTCTCCGGTTGTACACTTCGGGACGGTCGGACATTCCGGATGGGTGCCCGGATGAACTGAGGTCCAACTCCACATCTGGACCTTCTAGGCCTCGCTTCCGGAGTCTCCGGACGTATACTCCGGGACGGTCGGACCTTCCGGGTGGATATCCAGGAACCGCAGTCCAACTCCACATCCGGACCTTCCGGACCTCGCCTCCGGAGACTCAGGACATCCCCTACCCGGAATGTCAGCTCCAACCCTCCGGATGTGCATTGATCGGCGTCACCAACACGTCCGGACATTCCCGATTAAGTATCCCGGAATGTCCGGGTGCACTGTCTGCGCACAGTAACGGGCTGAGGCCCATGTAATGAGTTGGCTTGCCACTCAAGGATTACAAGATTAGGGCTATAAATACCAGTGCCCAAACTCTAGTTCGGTAGATTTGTTGTTAAGACTAAAGTAGAGCTCAGCTCCTTAATCTAGGGTTCATCTCTCTAGATTAGGGAATCCACCTTAGACCTTGCTTCCTTTGTGGATTGTAAGGATCAGCGTGTGCCTCCGAGTGGAAATCGTGGCATTCAATCAAGAGGGTAGTTGATTTGGTTTCCTAGTTCTCCAAAGGCTTTCTTATTGGAGTTTGTTATTGTGGTGGGTTTTCCATTTAGGCTTCTCTAGTTATCGTTCCAACCGTGAAGATCGGGAGCCCTCCGTATCACCTACTATTGGATTGCTGTGCATAGACAGTGAGAGTGGTGGTGATGGTCATGGTTACTGCTGGGACAAGAAGCAAAAGGCTGAATGGTGGATTTTGGGGAAGGTCACATATGACATACTCATATGATATACTCTACTCATTGATAGTTCAGTGCCTCCTATTAGTAATATGGATTTTGGTTAGAACATAGTCCACTCAAAGTCAAATATTATATTCATTTATTTTGAATGCAAGTGTCAAGAGTACTACGAACCTGTGTCTAGCAAATTTTTTTTTAATGTTTACAGGGTCACTGGATGAGAAGTGGGTTTGTGTGTTTGTGGGTGGGGGGATGCAACCCCCACACCAAGATTCACTAGTGTTGCACCGGAACAGCCCCCAATTCTGAAGCAACAAAACCCAAACCCACACACCCCCAACCAACCAACCAAAAAATTCCACTCTGTTGATGACTCACGCGTTAAGATATATTTCAAAATTCAATCATAGCTATATACTCGATAAGTAGAAACAGTTCTTAAAAGGTAAAAAGATCCATCGCCTCAACAATACATTATCATTACCATTAAAGAACAAAGTGGTAGGAGACATAAACATTAAATGTCAACTTTAGCAAAGATCACTAGATAGACAAGAACTTAAATTGCTGAAAAACCCTTCACCTTCTTTGATTCGAGTGTTGTATGGCATAATCAACATAAACTCTTTTCAGGTGTTTGATGAAATAAGATTCTTCCTAAACCAGACTGCCCAAGTAACAAACACAAACACGAAGACCTGGTCATACATATTGTCAAAGAGGTGAAATAGGCAATCCCCCATCTCTTGTTGAACAGGAAAGCACAAAATACGAGCCAGAGACCAACTACAAATCCCACAACCATACCTAGACATAGATACATTTGAGTTGAACTGTCGTTGTCTTGTCTGATAGGATTGCCATGAGGTGTTTCATTGGCTGTACAATTGGAAGCGGGTATCCACACAAACCAGCATTTCCAATATACATTGAAGCAGGATCATCTGTGTTGAAAGTGTCTAATTGAGGCCTCGATGGTATGCTCCCCAACAGATTGTTATAAGAAAAGTTTAAATAGGGTGTCTGCCTACAAGGCTCAATTTCTAGGAGCCACCGCCACGCGAATGCAAAACACTATCTGGAAAGTTTGGGCGCCGACCAAATGCAAACTATTCGCTTAGCTTATCATCAACAACAGGGTGTGGACCAATGACCAGTTGGAACGTCGTGGATGGCCCAACTGCGGGCTTTGCCCCCTATGCAGGCAGCTTCCTGAGATGGCGGCTCACCTTCTTTTCAAATGCCGGTATTCTATCTGTATTTGGAACATGGTTCAGGACTGGATTGGGGCTACGCATCTTCACTTGAACTTATGGCAAGGTGCAGATACGGTGAAGCAATGGTGTATCAACACGGTGCACGATCGGGGCGGGAGTCGCAAGGCAATGGCATCTCTAATCATGCTCGTCGTTTGAGAAATTTGGAACGAGCGGAATGCGAGGGTCTTTTGGCACAAATCAACCTTACCATCGACCATCTTTGCCCGGATAAAAACAGAAGCCCGTAATTGGGTGATAGCAGGGGCGAAACACTTGTGTAACCTTTTGCTGTGAGAGTAGGCTTTGTTTTGGCTTGTATGGCCGGTTATGTATCAAACAATCTTCTTAATTAATGAAAAAGAAAATCTTTTGCCTACATTCAAAAAAAAAGCCCAGACAAGTTAAATTTGACAAGTCTGAGGGATTTCACCAGAAAGTTGATTGTGTGAGAGGTCTAGAGATTCCAAAAGTTGTAAAATGCCAATTTGGTATGGAATATTTCCAGTCAAGTGATTCGATGATAGATTCAAGTTTATTAAACCAATCAGAGAATCTACTTCTTCAGGTATGTTTCCAGCCAAGTTATTGCCAGATAGATCAATGCTCACCATAAATTGTAATTCTCAGCTATAAGGAAGTTCCCTCCCCTTTATCACCACAAACAGTCTATCATCAAACCATTCAAAGTCCATGTCTTTACTGTAGTATCCAGATGATCGTACAGAAGGGCCACCTAGTCCTTCTCTTCCATGGTCTAGATTCTTTGAGGCCATTCCTCTCAAGGTTGCAAGAGATCGTGGAATCATGCCTGGAATGTTATTATGTGCCAGATCCAAGTACTATAGATCTTCAAGTTTCGTGATTTCGCCTGGAATTTGTCCGGAGAACATGTTAGACCTTAGTCGAAAAATCACCAAAGATGACAAATCACCTATCCACACTGGCAGGTTCGTGTAGATATTATTTCTTGCCAGATCTATGAAGGTGATACTCCTGCAACTTTTCAGCAATGATGGGAATTTTATTGTTGCCCAAAAGAAGAATACGAATTTCCAAGCTTAAGAAATGCACTGATCCATGATTTTTCAAGCCTGTCACCCAACATTGTGGAAGCTCTCCAAATAGAAGATTGTTTGATAAATCCAGGATGGCCAAATTCTGCGAGCCACGTACGGATGGTGGAACAATGCCTGTAATATAATTGGAGAATAGGATAATTGCTACCAATTCTGGAGCTAGAAAATTTGAAGGCAGTGGTCCAGATAAGGAGTTCCTAGAAATGTCTAACTTGGTGATATTTCTGAGTAATTGTGAAATCGAACCCTTCATCTGGTTTAAATTTAAGTGCAGTTCTTGCCATGTCATTGCTTCAATTTTGTTGGTAAATCTCCATAGATTTGATTATGAGACATGTCTACTGATGATGCATAAGAGATTTCATCCCAAAACCAGTCAGGGAATGTATCAGCTATACCTGTATTTGAAATATCAATCTGGGAGATACCCTTTGCCGTTTAAGCAACACAGGGAATTGAGGACCCACTGGACATGCAGCCAGGTAGGCAACAGTAACTTGAGTGGTGTGATAACGTAATGAACCGAGTCCACGCTGGATCCACAACAATTTTGAAAGAAGTGTAGCTCAAGTCTATTATCTTCGAATATGCAAGATTAGCGAGACAATCTTGCGTTACCACACCACTCAAGTTACTGTTGCCTAGGTACAAGATAGACAGATTAGTGAGTGCTCCGAGTCCCAGAGGCACAGGTCCGCTAAGTTGATTGTACGAGACACCAAGTACCTTTAAGCTGGTCAGGTTTCCTAACCAAATTGGCAGATTGCCCGTCATGTTGCTTGCTTCCAAAGTCAGCATCTGGAGTTTGTCCCATGCACACTAGGCTACCTCTCTATGTGCTCCGTTATGTCCCCGCCGAGGTTAGTCGAAGCGAACACAAGTTCTTGCAGGTTGCAGAGATTCTTTAGAGTTCCTGGGATCATTCCTGTGATATTTTCAATGTCTTCCAGGTAAAGGACTTGAAGTGCAGTCATTTTTCCGAGCTCATCAGGAATAGGATCATACAGTTCACGTAACTAAGGTTGAGGGTTCTGAGGCTGGTTATATCCCAGAACCAGTTTGGAGCAAGCGATCCATAGAATGGGTTGCTGGAAAGATCGAGCTTCTCAAGAACTGTAACGTTTGAATGTACAAGTGTTGGGGTTGAGCTTGTGAGTCCACAATGTATGAGACTAAGAGCTCTCAAATTCGGAAGCATATTCACTACATGAACCCAGTCAGCCGTTGCTGTGAGATTGATGCCGCTCATATCGAGATGCTTTAGTGAAGAAAGGCTTCCCAGCCATGATATATCTGAGGAGTACATTTGTTCAGAATAATATATGCTGTTTATGTCAAGGTACAACAGCCGGGAGAGATTACCGAGCTGAGGAGGTAATCTGCCATAAAAATCGATACAGGAGAGGTTGAGACAGACCAAGTTTTGGAGAGACCCCAAGAAGGATGGCATGGGCACACCTGCTCCTCCAAGATTGTTTCCGCTGAGCTCAAGGTACTTCAGATGCCTCAGGGAAAGCAGAGAGATGTCCATCTGTCCATGCATGCCATGAGGGTTTCCCAAATTAAGATCGAACCGAACCTGCCAGTAGAGAGTGTTGCGGAGGTCAAGCCTGATTACATGGCCAGTCCTGTTGCTGCACCTGACGCCGTTTCACTGGCAGCAGCTTTAGCCCTGCCATGAGCTGAGGAGGTTCAACGGGTCGACTGTGATGCCCTGTTTGAAGGATAGCAGCGCTGCCAGCACCATAGCTTTGTCGATGGGCAGGTGAGGCTGTGGTTGCCATGAGGATAGTCAATTGGAAAAGCAAGGCTGCAGCTGCGATTGCTTCCATGGAGGATGGTTGGGATTTATTTCTTTGTGTTGTGATGCTCTATACAATGGACAGAGGGGCAAATATAGTAACAAGTGGTTCTGTGGTGTCATACAGAGCAAGCAATTTGAGACTAGAAGTTCCAGGTCCAGTCACACTCGTCATTTGATTCAGTGAAATTTCTTGGGAGCGCGTACACTAATTCCTGGTCCATCCATTTTCTCAAAGCTCCAGTGGAGATGACAGGAGCCTGTCTTTGATGAGAACAATAGTCACTGCCTGTCTTGTCAAGGATGATTGACTGATTTTTTCCAAGTCATAATTGATCGCCAAGTCCGTTAACAGGTTCCTGTCATTACCAGTCACTGACTCGACTGACAAATATCAGTAGACAGCCTGGTATAAACGGGTTCCACCAAAAGACTTGGCAAAATTTCCAGATTATAAGCACTCTTTTTATATGATTCTAAAGCAGCAAGATTATAAACATCTTACCACAGCTTCAGGAGGCAATGAACAAGGCGGCCCTGCGAGCCTCTCGCCTTCATCGTCCGTGTTTTATCTACCTGCTCTTGTAGATGATCACAGTGGTGCTGCTGCTGCAAGACTTGCCTGAGAGTATGTGGTGTAATATGGGTTTTCTATCATTTTGGTCTCTTGTACGTGTTAATGGCTGAGACCAGTTTGTTCGGGCAGTCTTAATAGTTCGGACTGTCGGTTTTTCTGGCAGAGCTTCAAACTCGCGTTTCCCACTCTCTAAACTAATGTAAGACACTTCGCTTCCGTTACGTTACTCCCTCCATTCACTATACGTGTCACCAACCTCAGGAGAATCTGTTTCAATATATCTATCCTGGGATGGAAATAAGTATGTTCTTTTGTCATTTTTCTTATGTTGCACAATCTCGGGCCCGTTAATCCAGTGTTTCCAGCCCCCCTTGTGCCCTAAGCCCAATCACAGAGCAACGCAGGGTTATAAGAAGTCTTAGACCCTCTCTTCCTAAAAGACTAGTTTTATAGGAGAGGTTACCCTCACCCTTATAAGTTGTGTTTAGTTTCTGTCCACAACATATGTGAGACTAAATCAAACAAATCTCTCCCTCACACATCGGTCATACCCGAGCCCGCTAAAACCAGCCTTCCAGCTCGCCAACCATGACCGACAACCGTGACCTTCCTGAGATTTGTATTTGGGTACCTGGGCTCTGATACCACTTGTTGCGATATTGGAGATTGATCTAAAGACAAGAGACAAATATTTTTACGTGGAAAACCCTTGCTAGAAAAAACCACAGACGCATGAAGGCGTAATCTCACTATGATAGAAAAGTATTACAAGCACAAGACCATATGACGGTCTTTAGGTGCGACTACAGGGCATATATATAGGGGCAATTACAAGAGTTTTTAAAGGACAAGACAATGGGACAAGACAATGAGTTTTTGGAGGACAAGAAAACGAGTTATACTCGGTTGTGTCGATGCACCAACATGAATCCCCACTAACATGGTAACCTGAATTCGGATCACTTTTCAACACCTCGTGTGTGCCCAATTATAGCTGCAGACTTTTTGTGCTTCTTTGTGTGTGAAAACATCACGGTTTGAGTTATGCCATTGAAAGCAAGTCTCGTTCCATGCAAGCCCTTTTTTGTTGTTGAAGGAAATGACCCCCTCAGGGGCAATATTGTTGATTAGATTGACAGAGTACATGCTTGATGTTTATACCATGAAGCTGGTTACATATCAGAGAATAGACAGGGTAAGGAGTATGATTAGAATTTGTACACGTGATGGAGTTAGAGTGATTGCTGATTGCCTCTCTTGCCAGGCTATCTGCCTGTTGATTTTTATTCATGCCGATGTAGCGGTATGTAGCCTCTATTCTGTTGCCTTCTTGCCTGATCAGGAGAATCGTCGGCCTAAGTTGCCATTCGGTTGATGGCATATTTATGTCTCCGGAGTTGATGGCTTGTACGATAGCAATGTTGTCAGATATAATTAGAGGCCTTGTGATGTGTAAGCTTTGAAGAGCATAGGTTAGGAGGAGAAGGCCATGAGCTTCAGCATCAGCCACTGAGACGGCAGAGGCTATGGTTGCCTGTATCTTGAGAGTAGGTGTGAGAGATGTAGATTTGACTCGTATGAAGATTCCATTTCCTACTGGAGTATCATTGTAGAGGGATGCATCCGAATAGCAGATGGCCGAAAATTCGTGTTCATCATTGGTAAGAAGAGTAGCTCCACCAGATTCGCTGGTACCTGCACATTTTGGAATAAGGAAGAGGGGGCGCAGTCTGCTTCGATGGTGTTAGCATGTGAATAATGAGCAGCAGCAGTTATATGCAGAAGAGAGTGAACATCGGTATTTCCCCCCTTGAATCTTAGGTCCTTCCTAGCTTTCCAGATGTGCGAGAAAAAGAGAGTAGTCAATTGTAGAAGAGTCTAAAATTTGAGTAGGAATAAGGTTGAGAAATTCAGCACATGTTGTGGGAGGGTGAGCTTACATATCAGATTTGAGAAGCTCTTTTACGATACCCGGATTAAATATAGACCATCCATTCATTCTAATTCAATAGTTAGTATTATATGGTACTCTAATATTAGGATTAAGGAGTGTCACCTCTAAAAACCTAAAAAATTACGAAGTACCTTTATATTAAGGGTAAAATGGTACCGTCTCCCATCCCAATGGCTTCGTTTACCTTGGCTGCATCCTCGGCTCCCTTTGCTACTCCATGGGCTTCTTGAAGCTCCCAGCGCACCTCTCCTAGCGACTGACCATAGCCTCCGTCACAGCCATTCCGGCCTTGCTCAGCTCCGCGGTCCTTCTCATGCCGGAGTTGCCCCGGTGGCTCGTGGCCATGGACTAGGTGACCAAGGCCCGGCGCGTGCTCTCCAGGACGTCCGCGATGCTGGAGGAGGTTGAGCTACGTTTGCTCGAGATAAGGCTAAGCTCATCGTACCGCACGATGGCTCCAAGGAGCCGGTGGCGACATCGGCAACACGTAACCGGTGGAAGGAGGAGCATGCAGTATGGCGGGAGTTGCTGGCGAGGCCGACGGAGCCGCTTCACCACGTGGTCGTCAGCACGCTGGTCGCTAAGGTCTTCCAACAGGCGTCTAGCATTGGGTCCATGTCCCAGTACGTGCAGCGCGCGTTCCGTGACATTAGCGTCTCATCAGGCAGATGCCGAGGGCGCTGGCGGCGTTCGGCCACGTTGGCACGACTCGGCGGCAGGAACAGCTGAAACGGGCGATGGGGCTGTCCGCGACCATGCTGCTCTCGCTGATAGGGCTGGTGTGGGTCGCGCTCGGGCCGACGCAGTGGGTGGACGCGCTGTCATCCTGCGGTTGTTGTTGCCTGCGGTGGCTGCGGACGGCGGTGGTTGCGGTGAACAGGGCGATCAACGTGGTGATACTGTCGAACTTCGCGTGGGTTTATGACACCACCTCCGTTTCCGTCGTGCACGGGAGCTTGCTCATCTGCCCTGCGGTCGACATGGTTGTGTGGCTTCTCTTATGTGCCGGCCTCCTTGGCGTGCAGGTTCATGGTGATCTTTCCCAATAATAACACGCTGGGTCCGCTCGTCTAGGCGAGCTTGGTCCATCCCAAGCGACGCATATTTTTTTATCGATTTCCTCTGCGTGCATTGAGGAAAACTGGAGAGTAGTTGGCGTCTCGGGGATGGATGATCAGGAGGACTAGCGGCAGGGCGCTGGTTGCTCCACCGTGGCGATGAGGAGAGGTGGCGGCACGATGGGAGAGAGGGGACGGTCGGCGCTGGCAGGAGGAGAGGTGGCGGCGCCGTGGCGTGCAACGGGAGATGGAGTCGCATGCTCGATCGGGAGGAGATAGGCCACAGTAAGGTAAAAGACTTAAGTTATGCTTATGAATGAACGATTAGATTTATTTGGTAATTCTATCTCTGTGTAGGGAGTACCAGGGTACCATAAAACTAAGAGGGGACCGAAATCAAACAGCTCCACAGTAAGGGCATAGAAAGGAGAGATGTTCTTTAGTTTCAGGGCTGCCAAACCTGTCACAGTTGGGCGAAATTCTCGAGATAATATGGGGAACTCTTGTTGCCATTGCTAGAGAATTAGTTAGAAGTCTCCAAATGAAGGTCTGGATGCGAGAAAGAATATTTTTATTTTTCCAAACATGTTTAATAATGTTCAGGTTAGTTTGGTTCAGGTTCATCATGTTGAAGATGGTATCATTTTCGGTTGTTATATAAGCCTGTAAGCACTTTGGGTGGACATACACCTGACTTTGAAGGCCTCCAGCATAAGATGTCATGTCCTTCTGCCTGCTCTATGGGAACCTGCATAATAATTTGAGCAGCTTGTGGTCCAAAGAGTTGATTGAGAAGATTAGTGTTCCATTATTTCGGCTGTGTGAGCCACAGTTGTTTAACCTGTGAAGGGTTGCACGTATCCATGAGCTGATTGAGTGAATGCATGTATGCAAGGAGCATTTATGTTGGTAGATTTTGTAAGCCCCCGAGTAACCACTGGATTGATCAATGGTGTACTTACTTCCTGTTACTCTAATTAGGGGTAGGATGGTACACTTTACATCTTTTTTCTCTTAATTATTGATTTTTTTTCTACGTATATGGTGAACTATCGACGAATAATGTGAAGCGAGGGAGTATAATAGGATACATGAATCCCGATTCGTCAAAAGTACACTAATTCTTTCATCTTTCCTTAATTTGAGTCTTCTTACCGTACTCAGATGTCTTTGCAAGATCTTTTCTTTATGTTATGTACTCCTCTAATCTACTAATATAACTTGTTTTTACTTTCTGTGGTCTCAAATGCAAAACTTTGCCTCCACTGCCGTGCTCGACCTACTCTACATCCTCGGCTTCACTGTTATACCCTGTTGGCTCCATTGTAAAACTATATACCTTGATTTGTGTCGAAGTATATGTTTGTCAGAGGTGTTTCTTCTTCTTTCTCTTCTTCTTTTGACATAGATTTTCTGGGAGGCATCAGGTCGCGCGTCACCAGTGTCACCAATTCACTCCAATATTTATTGGGGTATCTAAATAGATTTGGTGTATGATTAAAAGTGTTTCATGTCATAGAAGACATGTTGTGGCTAGACCAAATAAAATTGGCCTGGTGTTCTAAGGTATCTTTGTTCAACCCGGGTGTAGTAAGGTATTTCAATCCGATGGCCAAGAAAAATAACCATACAGTGACACTAAAATGCAAACGTTAGATGATGCGAAATCACTCAAGCTGGCCCCTCAGCTCCCCATTGTGAAATTGTCAGAGCGATGTCATTAAACGCATGCTCTTCGCCGGTCAAATAGTTTGCAGGAGAGATTACAAAGGCAATCCATAGGCAATGTACCAATACCGAACCCCTTGAACAGAACGAGCGAAACGCCAAACAAATATGCCTTCTTGAACTAAAGAGCAAAATTACAGTCTAAAGTCCCCAAACAAAATGCCGCGTTTAAGGCTCAGTTTTGCAGTTTTTGTACTGCACTTTCTTTGTCTAAGGAAGTTATGTAAAGTATGTTGTCTATTTGGTAAATTAGATTGAAGTTAGATAAATTCTATTATAGTGTTTTTTTTAGCAACCAGCCAGAGCACTACCTTTTCATTAAAAAGTAGAATATATACAAAACACTTAAGCATGTTTTGTTTGAGGTGGAGCATGCCTGAAACCACTTTAACAACCTAATGGCGCTACTCTCCCAAAACTTGGACACTCGTGTTGGGTGGCGCAAATACAGCAGCTCTCTGGTTGATATCTTCGAAGGATAGACCCACAACCTCGCTGTTGGTGAGCCTCTATCCCGTAAAACTCCACTGATTTCTCTCCTTCCAAACATTCTATAGCACATAGAGGAGGTGTCCACTACGGATGCGCTTGGTTTTCTTTGGAACTGAGATCAACATATCATCCCACCATGCGTCCACCGTGGTGAACTCCTCCAGCCTTTGTATTGGGTCACCAGTCTAGGACTAGACCATGTCTCAGACCACCTTAGTGAATGTGTGGTGTTTGCAAAGGTGGGTGAGCATTTCTGGAGCCTGCATACAGAGCTGACATGTAGGGTTATGAGGCCAACCCCGCACCATGAGCATGTCAGCTGTGAGGATCCTGTTATGGAGGACAAGCTAGAAGAACAACCCACACTTTGGCTCAATGTGTGCTTTCCATATATTTGTAGAATTGAACTTTGGATAGGATCCTGAGACTTGGGAGGAGTAAGTCGAGGTGGAGGAGTACTCTCATTGCTTGTTTGCAATCACTGAATGGTGTCCGGTCGCATTGGATCTAGGTTAATCGTGCTAATCTCTCTCCATAGTCCAACAAACTCCATGAGCTGAGCTGGCATGCCTAATCCGGACATTGCTTTGATCCAATTCTCATTCTCCAACTCCTTAATGATCCTGTTCTTACGCGAGGCAATCATGAAAAGCTCTAGGGCCGCAGGCAGAGGGCCCCCTTTTCACTCTAGTTGTCTAGCCAGAAGAGCACCTTGCCTCCATCGCCAAGGGAGATGGTGGTAGAGGCGTGGAATAAGGCCATGTCTGAGGCATTGCAAGGAACTTGCGAGCCCGCTAAAGTTCTATCACCTCCGGTCCATTGGAACCAAGGGCATCGCAAACAGAGAGCATGGCCAAAGCGCTTGAGGTCCGTGATGCTGAGGCCCCCCAGGTTGTTAGGCCTACAATTTGTCTTCCATTTCACCATCGAGTGCCCTCCACCAGCAAGTTCACTGTCATTGCCCTTCTAGATGAAGCCACAGGAGATTCTGTCTAGCTTGTCACGTACCCACTTTGATAGCGGGATAACAGACATATGGTAAGTTGCCGTGGTGGATGGAACTGATGTTGTGAGGGTAAACCTTCCGGCGTGAGTGAGGTTCTTCTCTTTCCACCCTGGAAGTCTAGCACCAACCTTGTCAATGAGCGGTCGTAACTCAATTTTCCTCAGTCTACAGAAATGCAATGGCAGCCCCAAATATCTTCTAGGAAGCGACGCTATTCTGGTTGGGAAAATGAAAAGGATGTCCTGGAGATTGATATCATTGTATCTCACCAGGAAGACCTTAGATTTTGACATGTTGGTGATTAGGCCACTGGCCTTTTCGAAGCAACTAAGGATTGACAAGATGGCAGCAAGCTTGTCCTTGTCGAGGTTTGTGAAGATTTCTGCATCATCAGCATAGAGGGAGATCCTACAACTTAACATTTTCACCCTTATTGGCTTAAGGATGCCCATATGAGATGCCCGTTGTAGGATTCTCTAGAGGGCATCCATTACAATGATGAACATCATGGGTGAGAGAGGGTCCCTTGGCGCAATCCACGCTTGTGAAAGAAGGGAATTCCAGGGTTCCCGTTCAGAAGGATGCGAGATGAAGAGGTTGCAAGGGAGAAGCATATTCAGTTCCTCCAGCGCTAGCCAAAGCCCAAGTTCTGGAGCACCTCAAGCAGATATGTGCAATTAACAGGGTCAAAGGCCTTGGAGATGTCAATTTCGAGGAAAAGGCTTGGCATGTTTGTACGGTGGAGCTTTTGATCAGGTTTTGGACATGCAGGAAGTTGTCGTAGTTGCACCACTTCTTCACAATCGCACTCTAGTTCTTGGAGATGAGCAGGGCGAGTAGGTTGCCAGTCTGTTTGCCATCATCTTTGAGAAAATTTTGGACATGCTTTGGATGAGTCTTATCGGCTTGTATTCCCCTACAACGACATCGTTTACCCTCTTCGGAAGAAGGATGATATTTGTAGAGTTGATTAGGCTCGCGCAGCCCCCCTTAGGTCTTCTAGTTGCAAGATGAGGCTACCACATCATCCTTGATGATATCCCAACATTACTTGAGAAAGCAGTGGTGAAACCATCTGGCCCTGGTGCCTTAATCGAGGGAGAGAGAAGATTGCATCTTTGATTTCCTGCTTGTCAAAAGGCTCATCGAGCTCAGCTAGGTCATACTGGTGTTAGCCTAGGCCTACCCAATCAAGACAGGCTTGTCTCAGGACCACCTTCTTGAGGTGTCCCAGAAAGTTGGAGTGAAGCACGTGTTCCTTATCTTCCTGAGTGATTGCACTACCGGAGTTTGATTGGAGCATCTAGGTGAAATTCTCTCTCCTATAGTCATTTGCTCTGATATGGAAAAGCTTCGAGTTGGGGTCCTCTGTCCTCGTCAGAGAAGAGCAACCGGGGTTAACTTGCATATCGAAGGCCTCAGACCCATCAAAAGTGTCAAGCCCAGCTCAAAAGTTACGCTACCATGTTATGTTAACACATTTTTGTGACATATAACAATTAGGAGCGAACTAACAAAAATTAAGACAAAGCACTATGTAATGAATATGCAATGCTAAACCAAACTCTACGCAAAAATGAGATAATTGAAGGGGTGAAAAATAAGGGGTCAAAACAAAAATGCAATTCAGTGACCTCGAAGAAATTCTACATGTAGGCCAAGATAGAGAGACATATTCAGAGTAGTCAAGTACTACATTTTGGCCAATGAAACGTGGCAGAAAAATTTCATCCAAGCAGACATATCAACTAGAAAGAATGTGCTCGCTGCTCACATCACTGTGCATAATTTACTAAGCTAAATTTTCCAATAATGAAAACCACCTTTGTAGCGTAATCTCAAATTTCCAATATAGAGAAGCTAAAAGTGCTAATCAGTCCATGGTCAGTAAGAAAGAAGCGTGCTACAAACAGAGCACCAAATAGACTCATAATACCTCACAGCACCTAAAAACAGACATACCAACCAATACAAGAAACATACAAGTTACAAAGTTCTTACAGCCATACTGTCAATTGCTAATTGAAGGTAAATAACTAGTCGAAAGGTCAAGCATATGATTGACTGGTGAATGGTGATGAATCTTTAACACCATGGAACGAAAGTGAATAGTTCTGGGCAGCACCAAGACGTCATGATTTGCTAGGGAACAAGAGGAAATTGCTTTTGCACTTGTACTGAATTCTCCTTTCTCGTAGTTATGTGTGATGCTTAGTAATGTGTTTCATGGAGCAACTTCATGTGCAAACCTCCCATAATCGCCTATCAAAGAATGAGGCCATGGTAAGATATAGGGATAAGCATAATCATCAAAGGTCCTCTGAAACAGCTTTTCCAACTTCACTGTTTCCAAGCAAATGCACAAGAACCAACAAGGGTTTTGAGGATCATGATACATCTCGAACGCTGCTAAGTACACAAAGTTGTTCCTGATTTCAACGACACCTAGCTCAGCGAAACCTGTGTGCCCAAATGGACTACCCTATCCATCACCCATCTCTCAACACCATCACCATAGATTCTACGCAGCAAGACACCAGCAGTGAGTTCGACTGCATAAACAATACAAGGTGCGCCGTTGTTGGTTTTGCTGATGATAAAGCTGTTGTCTTTTCCTCAAGCATTGTGAGAAGTCAGCGACAGAGAATTCCATAGTAGTGTGATGACACACTGCCGATCCTTGCAAACCTAGTACATGAACAACCCATTAGCCTGCATGCCATCCAGAAGCCATACATTGTCGGTGTGCGGCCTCGATGAGATCTCAACCCAGGGGAAAATGCGCCACTTAGGTGTCCAAGGAGAAGACCGCAACTAGTAGGTTTGCAAGGAGTCATCATGGGCAAGTCACACAACGTGGAACGCCATCGGGTCCTCGTCGACGTAGATAAACTGGGGGATCAATCATGACCAGATAACCACAGTGATCCTCCTCCAAGAATTCCACTATGACAACGGGTTCAACAAGGGGAGCAAGCAATGGACCCAGTCGTTGAGGACGACGCCATCACGGCAGTCCACGATATTCAGTCGGGGGGACTGCCGGGGTCAGCCTGGATTTTTTTCTTTTGAAAAAAGGACTTTCACCCCGATTTCATTAATGAAACCATAGAATTCAAGAACTATGACAAAGAAAGAGAACATAGTCTTGACAACATAACCATACTAGAAGTATCCTAAACAGTACATAGCTATCGCAAGTCACACCAAAGGCTTGAACAACACATGATAGCCATCTTCTAATCACCCACCCACTCCCATCCTTGAGCTTTATTAAACGCGCTGCTACCTCCCCTAACCTTTTGGATCCTTTTGGAGAACCATCCGCGCCTCTTCCTTCTGCAAGCCTGCTCAATATTCAAGCATGTTTCAAATAAGAAAAATCACAGAAGTAAGCTCATTGGAGAAAATGCCCTGAAAACAAGCTTTATTGCGAGTTTTCCATAGTGCCCAAATTTTTGGAGCCACCCCAATACCGACAACCTTTTTTTGGGCACCAGAAAATCGTGTAAACCAAGTATCACACAAGTGTGATAAACTGCATGGGATGCCATGAGTGCCAAACGCACACGGATCACACACCATATATAGCCAAGCTGCATTCAAACAATAGATGATCAATTGATTCATCGGCGTTGCAAAACAGACACTTCTTCCACCCCCTATGTAGCAGATTGTGCCTAATCAGAATGCTATATTTTAGCATTAGCCAATAGAACACTTTCACTCTGGAAGGTAGCTTCAGTTTCCAAATAACTTTACTTGGAGACACTGGGAGGTGAGAATACATTTGCCGTAAAAAGATCTAACAGAGAACTACCCTTTTGGGCCAGGCATCCAGATAACATAGTCCTCTCTATTTGAAAAGGTCAACTTTGCCACAAGCGCCTATAATTGCTGCCACAACACCAATTAGTCTCCCCACAGGATTCGACAAAATCTAATACTACCCACCCTTGAGCGAACACATCATAGCAAGTTATATTTGAAGAGAAGGTTAGAGCATATAACCTTCTAAATTTAATTGCCAAGGGGACATCCCGAATCCACGGATCCTCCCAGAAGCATGTGCGGTTACCATTTCAAACTTTTCTTTTGCAAAAGGAATGAAAAATTGTCTTTAGTATTTTAAAACTGAGATTGCCCTGCTTTTTTAATAGCTTGAGAAAGAGTTTGATTGCTGAGGTATTTAGCTCTTAGCAGTCTTTGCCACATTCCATCCTCATTGTCCAATTTCCATACCCATTTCGCCAATAAGCTCACATACATAAGCTCAAGGTTTAAAACTCCTAGTCCTCCAAATCTTTTGGTCGACAAATATTAGGCCAATCGACCAGGTGATATTTTCTGACCCCCATATCCTCTTGCCATAGGAGCCTTTTCTTGAAGAAATCTAATTTGGGCATCCCACAAATGGACATTATGTAAATAGGTTTACTACTTAGACAGGAATTTAGTAAAACTAACCTTCCACCCATCGATAGATGCTTACTCTACGAACAACTTAGTTTTGTCTCCTTTCTATCCTCTACAGATTTCCAATCCTTATTAATAATTCTAATAGTGCTCATTGAAATGCCAAGATAGGTGAGGGGCAAAGCTCTACTCTTGCAAGTGAAAATATCTTCGTAATGTGTGCTTTTAGCACAAGCATCACCGAAACAAAAACCTCATTTGTATGAAAATAGATTTTTAGCCAAAACATTTGTTCAAAAACACAAAGGATAAATTTTAGATTCCTAGCATTCTCTTCACCATCCTCTAACAAAATCAAGGTATCATCTGTATATTATGAAATAGCAACTCTACAAGTAGATGAGATGCCAAACCTTTGATCAGTCACTTGAGCCTTGTTGATGAGAAAAGAAAGAGCATCTATAAAAGTAGTAGAGATAAGGGATCATCCTATCTCACTCCTTTGTATGTAGTGAAATATGAACCTAACTCATCATTTACCTTAACACAAACCTTGCCATTAGCCACAACTCACCAAAAGAACCTTTTAGTTGCATTATCTTATATAGAAAAGACCAATTGATTCTATGATATGTTTTTCAAAGTCCATCTTAAACAACACTCCAGCTTGTTTGTTCCAGTGAATATCATGCAAGATTTCATGTAAAATCAAACATCCCCTCCATAATACATCTACCTTTCAGAAAAGTTGTTTGTGAGTGATCAATGACCTTATCAACACACTCCCCCATTCTATTGTTAGTGTCCTTATTCAACAGTTTAAAACTAGCATTTATGAGACAAGTAGGCCTAAACTGTTGAATAATATCAACTCCAGGCTTCTTGGGCACTGAGGTAATAATCCCATAATTAAGTCTCTTAACATCCAACTGACCTTTACAAAATCATCAAACAACTTTTCAAAGAACATTTGGTAATGCCCAAGAAGTGCTGGTAAAATTCAATTGGGAATTCATTAGGATCTGGTGCTTTATTATGGTTAATTGAAAACACTAACTTTTTAATCTCCTCCATACTATATTCAGCCACAATATGATCATTTACATGTGCAGAAACTGCATGATCAAAATGAAAATCAGCAGCTATAGAACTACTGACTTCTTGACAAAACAGTTGTTATAGAAATTAGTGATGTGTAGCGTCATTCTTCTGCCCCTCAAACCATATCTTCACTATCCTTTAAAAAGAAGATGGTGTTTTCTCTCCTACATCCACTCTACTTTGCCATAAAGTATTTGGTATTACTATGTCCACACAAGGGCTCTTTATCCTTTTCCCTTTGTCTCCATTTGATCTCATCTTCTTTCAATATCAGATTCAATTCAGCCCTCGGGTCTTTTTGTTGTTGGGCTTCATATCCATCAAGACCATAGATTTCATCCCATATATCTTAAGTGCCCAATCTATCTAGTAACACATGTTTCCTTCTCCTATATTCTCTAGAATCATTAGCATTCCAACCGTTCAGCTTTTTCGAAAGTTGTTGCAGCCTCCAGATCCAATTTTTACGGAAACAAATTCTAGAATTTTATAAATAAACTCATGATTTTGTTGTTGCATCGAGAAGGTGTTGCAACAAAGTCATTGTACAATGGAAATAGGTTCGGTCGATACAATTTCCTGGAAATAAATTAGGTCGAGGCTTGCAATAAGATCCGTAAGGTGCTACAACAAAATTGTCGTACTAGTAAAACATCATACAGATCTAGGTGCATTTCTGCAACCTTGCTTCAAACAATCACGGAAACAAATGTTTTGCATGATTACAACATTATACAACTTGAAGCACAACGAAAACGAAACAATATTGAAACAAGATCCTAAAAAGCAAAATCACTATGTATTTACAACATCATCCACAACTATCCGCAACAAAAAGGAATATATGATGGCAACGTACCAAAATGCCATGCATGGAATCATCACGTTTTGTCCTGGCCGCAAATGATAACCTAGCCTGTCGGTGATGATGACGGCCTCATCGAGGTAGCTGTAGGCGGATAAGATGATGTGGGACAAGTCGGAGTTGGTCTCCCATCCGAGGCCACGCTGAGAAGCTTGTGGAGGGTTGGATCTCGTTCGTGCTCGACGTTGGCATGCTCGTCAACAATTACATCGGGGTCACGTACACCCGCTACTTCCACGAGGTGGACTAGGAGCTCATGCTGAGCCGGATCCAGGTCACGTAGGCCAAGCTCTTGGACCTGGTTGAGAGGAAGCACGACGCCATTGTCAACACCAGCTCTAACACTACCTTTGTTGTCCCGTCCGACTGGTGGCGATGGCGCTGCTCCGGATGGCAGGATCATGGGAGGCACATGTGGAAAGGAAGGGGCGAAACACTATCTAGGAGGCGGCGCGAGGACCGGCCTAACAGCCGCGGAGGACCGGCCGGAGCTCGCTCACAGCCGCGGAGGCCGACGGCGTTGGGGGAGCGGAAGGGGCGGTCAGCCGGCGGTGTTGGGGGAGCGAGAGGAGAGGCGGCTGCGTCGGGGGAGTTGGGGGAGCGGGAGATGTGCAGCGCGCCGACGGCGTCGGGGGAGCGCGAGAGGCGGCGTGGCGGCATGGGGAGAGGTGGGCAGCGGGAAGGGAGTATGCGGTGGCGGCGGCGGCGGTGGGGGGTATATCAACCCCACCCCCCACCGAGATGGGCCTCGGCCCACTAGGGTTGCTGTAAAAGAGAAGGGGGGAAGTAGTGCTTGGTGTGGGAAGGGCCAAAACATCACTGACGGGCCGAAATTTGGGCCCGTCAGTGATGTATGACACTCTACTGACGGGCAGTAGTAACAGCTAGGCACGTCAGTGGTACTTCCCGTCAGTAGAAATGCACAACTACTGACGGACGATTTCTTTGACCCGTCAGTAATTGTTTTCTCTTCTGAATTTGGACCATCTACTGGAATAACCACTGATGGTTACCTGTTCGCCCGTCAATGGTTAACAGTATCACTGACAGGTATTTCCTGTCCGTCAGTGGAGACCGTGCAGAAGTTGTGTTTTCTGGAGTAGTGATATCACGTTTCGTCTCATGTGTCGTGGAACATAATTATATTGTCGTTATGAACTTTGATTACGGAAAAACTGGCTGTCAAATACCAACATGTTTAATAAAATCTAAGCTAAATAAGATTATTATAATTCAACTTCATGCTAAACGAATATTGGATCAGAAAGAAAAGATATCTGCACTAGCCCATCCACACCCATTGCCTATTAGTCGGGTGGGTGCGCCGCTCTCTTGCCTCTAAATCATTCTCCATTGCTATTGTCCCTCAATTTTTATTTTTATTTTTGCGCCGCTGACCTCGATATCACCTATATGCGCTTAATCAGGGCAAACCCGCTAAATAATATGTTTCCAAGATCTTAGCGATGACTAGTTTCTCCACTTCCACCTGAGGCTGCTAGCATCTGAATCTTGGGGGTGTTTGGTTGAGCTTTTCAGCAGTTTTTCACTGGAAAAAGCTGCAGCCCAACCAAACGGCTAGTTTTTCAGCAGTTTTTGCCAATAGTAGTTGTTGGCTTTGCAGTGTAAATTCAGCTGTTTAGAAAAGCTGTCTTCTGCCAGCATTTTGCAATGTGCTGAAGTTTCAGTGCTCATTTTTAAAAATGTTGTAGATGGTTTGGATCAACCAAAAGCCATATATTTATTTTTCCACAGCCACAACAGCTTTTTCAGACAGCCAGCCAACAGCAACTTTGTCAACAGCCACAGCCCAACCAAACAGGCCCTTAGGTAGGATCCTTTTTGTTAGTAGGATCAGGTCGTAAATCAGACCTTCAAAAGCGTAGTTCTATTAATTGTAAGATCTAGACCACTGATTTGTAATCTTGATCATGCGTAGGATCGGGATTGAAATGGTTCGGTGTAGTAGAGTTGCAAGATACTATGGTACAAATCTCCAGCCTTGCTCCGACCATGTGTTTCTCAACTTCTGTGCAATTTCGCAGTCGTGATGAGGAGCACCAAGGAGGTCTAACCATGGTGATGCTCCACTGCACCGGTTCCCCAGCTCCAACCTGTGTAGTGTCGTAGGAGTGACAGAGGCGTCCGCAATGAGCGTTACAACGATGACGGTTACGATGACACCTAGCGAAATGAAGCCGCGGTGGAGGCAATGGCGAGTAGGTGACGCCGGGTTAAGGAAGGTCGCGGCCATCCAACAGGTCGTCAAGTGATTTGCCTCCAACTTGGGCATTGCTACCAAACCGAATGGTGACTCTACCTAAGAATATGATGCGCACTGATGCCTCCTTGGTGCCATTGTGGTGTTCGGATGAGGAGGATACCTTTTCGGCTTCCAAACGGGTTGGAGACGATCATTTAGAGTTCAAGACCCCCTCAGGGGATCTTTTAGAGTTGATCTCAACACATGCATACCAGGAACGAAAAAAGCTGTCGAATGATTTATATTCGGAGCGTTGAGAACGCTAAAAGTGACTTATAGAAGAGTTAGGACTTAGGAGAACGTGCTAAGGTCACGTTGATTTATTTGTACGGGTAGAGGCTGCAATGCACCTCCATTTCGTATGTTGGGTAAACTCCAAATGAACAGAACTTTGGAAAGGCGTCGCATGCCAATGAAAAAGTAACCTATGCAGAGCCTGTGCACAAAATCATCAGCCCAACCCACACAAGACTAGAGAAAGTACTGAATTAAGCAGACACATGAACATGCATATACAAGGAAGTTATTCCTCCTAATCTTATAGTGCCCTTCGAAACGATTGGCAAGCCAATTTGTGGCTGCAAACCAAGCATGCTCATTGTTCATAAAGAGTTGCAGTAATAATCATTAACCAGGTCCTAAACATGTTTCTGGCATGACCAGCCATATATTCCATACAGGAGGCTTTTCAAACGTCAAAAAGATAATCGACTAAACTCAGATAGTTAAGGGTCTGTTTGGTTGAGCTGTGACTGTTGACAAAGCTGCTGTTGACTGGCTGTCTGTAAAAGCTGTTGTAGCTGTGAGAAAGTGAATATATGGCTTTTGGTTGATCCAAATCATTTACAGCATTTTGGAAAATGAGCACTGAAGATTTAACACATTGCAAAAAACTAGAATGCAGCTTTTCCAAACAGTTAAATTTGCATTGCAAAGCCCACAGCTAATGTTGACAAAAACTGCTGAAAAGCTGGCCGTTTGGTTGGGCTGTAGCTTTTTCCGGTGAAAAGATGCTGAAAAGCCCAACCAAACACCCCCTAAGGCCTCTAGTCCATACTTCAATCCGCAAGCTGGTAGCTGTAAAATAAACACAACAAAATTCTTCTCATTCTCCCTGCTTTGAAGTATACCGAATTGCTGCTGACCTGAAAAACCACCAACAATTGTTCTCAGAATGGCTGTAAAAGACTAGCTTTATATGAAAGGCTTCTTGATAAGTGTTTGATAAGTGTTTTCGAACAAATTATGATTGACTGATCCAGTATAAGAAGCCTATTTCTTCAGGAATCTGTCTAGTCAAATGGTTACTTAGGTAAATGTACATCATATAACAGAGTAATGTCTTAGATCAATGGCACACATGATGGATCGATGGTTATATCAACTTGTTACAAAGAATTTCGTATTGTAACGCATGCAAACTGAACTTGGTTTTCAGATAAATAATGTTGGTCCAGTATTTTTGCAGGAAAATCCCTTCATAGTTTGAGCCAATGAAGCTTTATAAATAGAACTAGTTCGCCTAAATTTCTTATTCTCCAAATCTCCATACATTTTAAAGAAAACCGTGAACTAACCATTCATAAAAATTAAGACGAAAACTGTAAATAGTGGGAGCAAGTTGGTTAACGATGGCATATCAAACATATCATCCGTATAGACACACCATGTGAAAATGATATAGCCATTCGGTCAATGCTCCTTTATTTTGTATGGCTAACACAATTAACTCAGTCATTTTGAGACCAATTTCAGGAATTTAAGAGTACTCCATGAGTTAACATGCCCAAATTATGTCGCATGGAATTACCTGTAAATTTTAAATGAAACCTAAATATTCTAATTTGTCGCTAACATTATCATTATCACGGTTTACTGAAAAAAGAAATGAAAAATAGAACAAGGTCGCCAAGACAAGTAGAGATCAAATATTCCACATTATATTAAGTCATATACCATATCTTGTTACGCATTGCTAGGATCATCTTGGAGCACCGCAAACATTCCGCAGTTTCCTACTAAAAAAGGAGGCCAGGACATGATGTAGGGATAGAAACGACAGCCATGGATGTAGGAATGGAGATGAAAGGCACTCCTCGGAAACAGCTTCTTCAGCTCCCATGTTTCGACAGAGAGCGAAAGGACCATGTCTGATGAGGCCAAGTACACAAAGTCATCACTAATGGCCATCATACCACTGTTGCCCCGTAGCTCCGGATATTCCTCATAACTGACATAGCCATCCAGCACCCATCGCTAACAAGCCCCCCAAAAGAGACATGGACCGAATCGGAAGTACAAATTAGCCTATGAAGATGAATTAGCCTGCGACCATCAGGCGCCGGCGAGCGAGTGGAACACCGCCTCGACGGCCACGGCAACCGTAGCTCCTCGAAGAGGGACCGAGGGCGCCGCTCTCACCCGGTACATGCCCACCCCGACGGCGCAGGTCGAGATGGTCCTCACGGGGCATGGCGACTTGATCTCCTGCAACAGATAGCTTGATCTCCCTCTTCGGTTTGTGTGTTCACGAGAAAATTGATCATATGTCCTTAAATTGGTGTGCAATTGCAAAAATCCCATCAGTTTATGTCCCCCCTTTGCTTGCTTAGCTGCAGACTCTTGCTTGCGATTATACGAGGGTATTTGGTTAGACTTTTTAGCAGTTTTTCATTGAAAAAAGTTGCAGTTCAACCAAACGGTTAATTTTTCAACGGTTTTTGTCAACGGTAGGTGTGAGTTTTGCAGTGCAAATTTAGTTGTTTGGAAAAGCTACTTTTTGCCAGCTTTTTACAATGTGCTGAAACTTTTGTGCTCATTTTTAAAAATGTTATAGATGATTTGGATCAACCAAAAACCATATGTTCACTTTCTCATAACTATAACATTTTTTCCAAACAGCCAACCAACAACAGCTTTATTAACAACCACAGTCCAACCAAACAAGCCCTATATGTTATTATGGGCAGTATAAATCTACTAGACTGGTTCGCAAATTTCAACAAGTATAAATCTTCTGTTTGTGTGATGTCCTATAGTTTGTCAAATAATTGGAAGTAGGCAACGCTCCGGGTCTTGAAAGCTAACAAGGTACAAAGACCAAATCCCATAACAAAATCCCATGAGAAAGCCAAAGCTGAAAGCAACTTGCCTCTGTTTGATGGCTTTCAAGAGAGTTGTAAGATTATAGTCTAGCTGTTCCAAGCATTCTAGAATTGCAAAATGTCCCTCTGATATAGGACCCTTCAACTGGTTGTTGTCTATATACAATGTGTTGAGCATAATCAGCTCACCGGTTTCAAAGTAATTGATCCTACAAGCCTATTAGCAGATAGTTAAATAAAACTTAAAATGTTCTCCTAATTTATCCAGTTTGAAATCCACTCAGTGAGGTTTGTAGCAGGCAGATCTAAGATTTACTATATGTACATCAATGTAATCCCTCATAAATTCCTCCATTTCCTGGTTGATCTGATTTGACCATAGCTCTAGAAACCTCATGCTTTTTTTTAGAGAAAAAGAACCCTCATGTTGCAAGGCTTTGTCGCCACAAAAAACTGTGGCGTGCCAACTTTGGTATAAAAAGCTTTGACTGTAGTAGTTTGTAACCAAAGATGTCCTTTTAGTCTTCTGATTTTGATCTCAACAAGCCCGTGAAGGAAAGGCTGAATTTCTTTTCATCACATATTGAAGAAAAGAAATGCAATTTACATCCAATACAAACTGTTATTCAAACAACAACAAGATGATACAATACAACAATGGTGCACACTTGGTTGAAGAAAATAATACAAAAGATCCATCACCAATTCAAACAGGTAGATAAAATGAACAAGCAATAGAAAAAATATAAACAAAGAGGGTATTCAAATGGCGATGTAAACAAAGAGGGTACTCAAATGGCAATGGAAACAGTCAAAAAACACTTTCATTATCCCTCCCTGTTTCATCTTCAAATGGCAACAGAAACAAATAGATATTTTCCTGTACCTCGATGTTTTAATTCATTTTGTTAAACCATCTTGCGGATATTTTGGCCACAGTATTTGTATATTGTCCTGTAGCTTGTCAAACAATTGGAAGTAGGCAACTCTCCAGGTCTTGAGAAATAAGAAGATAACAAACACTATCCAAAGTCCCATGAAAAACCCTATAGCCAGTCCCAGACAAAAGTCTCTCTTGTTTGGTTTGTTTCCTTCAACGTGATCTTCAGTTGCCTCCGGCCCTGAGCAGTTCCTAGAAAGAGGAGGTCCGCAGAGATAGTTGTTGCCGATGTACATGTATTCTGGATCACCAAGTGTTTGTAGCTGATTTCCCGAGGGTATTCTTCCAGAAAGATTATTATATGACATATTTAAGTGGCTCAATGTTGTTATCACGGAGAGACTCCACGGAATTTCACCAGAAAGCTCATTGAATGAGAGATCTAGAGATTCCAATGCTCGTAGCTCGCCAATCTTATCTGGAACCTTTCCAGTTAACTGATTATGGGAGATATTCAAACTTATCAGTCCAACAAGAGATGCTATTTCATCCGGAATTTCTCCAACTAAATTGTTGCAAGACAAATCTACACCAACCATGTATATCGCTGCACTGGTGTAATAAAGTTCCTGACCTTTTGTTACCATTAGTAGGCTATCATCATATTTTATTAAATGTCCAATATCGACAAACACTGATGTCGACATTTCGTACTGGCTCTTCAAGGGGTTACTAGATTTTATTCTGCCATACCGAGCCATTGCTTTTAAGCTGGCCAAAGCATGAGGTATAGTTCCTGATATTCTATTATGTGCAAGGTCCAAGAACTGGAGATTTCTGAGTTCTCTGAGCTGAAGTGGAATAGAACCAGAGAACATATTACCTCGCAACTGGAGAAATGACAAATATGTCAATTTATCTGCTATCCATGTTGGTAAATCACCATCAAACTTGTTGTGGGCAAGATCAAGTAGAGTCAACTGTGGACTGTGTTGCAATAGTTCAGGAAATTTGCCAGATAGGTTGTTGTTGTGCAAGATCAGAACTGACAACTGTGTGCTTTCAGAATCTACTGTGGTGTTCAATTTTTGCTTAGCATCTGTGCCTTTAAAACATTGGGGAAGTTGTCCTTCTAAAAGGTTTTCTGCAAGATCCAACACTCGCAAATACTGCAGTTGACAAATATATGCTGGAATGGTTCCATTGATATGATTTGCAGACAGTACAAGCTCGTCAAGCATTGGAGCTCCGAAGTCTCGGGGAATTGGTCCTGATAAATAGTTATTGGAGATATCAAGGGCAAGCAATGTTTTTGGTAGCAGCGGCAGCAAACCTGTTAAGCTGTTAGAGCTGAGGTCAAACATTAGTGCCGAAGACATAAATTCCAGTGTTGCTGGCAGCCTGCCACTTATTTGATTACAAGAGATGTTCAAATATCCAACATTTGAAAATACAGTCCAAAACCAATCAGGAAGATGGTCAACTATGCCTGCATCAGAAATGTCGAGAATGGAAATATCCTTCTGCCCTTTCAGCCATAGTGGAAAATGAGGTCCCGTTTTGGTACGTGCGAAATAAGCCGCTTGCAGGCTAAATGAGGGGACCCAATTTGAGTTGATCATGATGTGCACAGAGTTATAAGATAAGTCCAGTTCATTCAAGTGCACTAGACTTGCAAAATGTTCCTCTGATACAAAACCGTTGAACTGGTTATTTTCTAGAATCAATCTGTGGAGATTGGTCAACTGACCAATTTCCAAAGGTATTGATCCTACAAGCCTATTAGCAGCGAGGTCAAGAACGGTTAAATCGGTCCACTGTTTAATACTGCTTGGAATCCGCCCAGTAAGGTTGGTAGCAGACAGATCTAAATATTGTAAGTTACTCTTTGTACACCGACTAAATCCCTCCATAAATTTTGCCATATCCTGGTCGATCTCATTTGACCATAGCTCTAGCTTCCTCAGGTTGCATAAGTTAGTGAACACGTTAGATTTTACACCTGAGAAGTAATTGCCACCTAGATAAAGTGTCTCAAGAGATGTCATGTTTCCAATTGCATCTGGAAGTTGGCCAATTATGTGATTGCTTGAAAGGTGAAGTTCCTTGATGGTATGAACATCCCAAAACCAGTAAGCTGGGTCCAATGTGTCAACTCTATTGCTTCCTAGATCAAGCGTGTGAAGTGAACTTAGATTTGAATGCACTATGGGTTCATGTGGTAAACTAAGCTTGCATTCACTGAGTCGAAGGACTTTCAAAGAAGGAAGGAGGGTGACCACCCGAACCCAATCTCCAATAGTGCTGAGGTTCACCCCACTCATGTCGAGAAATCTTAGCAAACCAAGGTGCGGTAACCATGATATATCGATGTCATCAGATTGCTCAACATTACTGAAGTCAATGGTCGCGAGGTTAAGATGTAGCAATCTAGAGAGGTTACCAACTTGAGGAGGCATTCTACCATCAAAATTCATGCAAGCAAGGTTCAGATATGTCAAACTCTTGAGGGAGCCCAAGAATTTTGGGATGGGCACACCTACTCCCCCAAGATTGTTTCCACTAAGATCAAGATGCTTCAAGTGCTGTAAAGCAAGCAAAGAAGAACTTATCTTCCCATGAAACCCGTCTCGATCACCACCAGGTAAACACCAAACAAAAAGCTCATCATCCATGAAGAAGGCGTTGCGCAGGTTGAGCTTGGTAACGTGGCCTGTCCTGTTGCTGCAGGTGACACCATTCCAGTGGCAGCAGTCGTGGCCTTGCCATGAGCCGAGGCGGTTCAATGGGTCGCTTGTGATGCCAGCCTTGAAGGAGAGCAGCGCGGCCCTCTCTGCCGCGATGCAGCTCCCGTTGATGAGTATTTCTCTAGCACTGACAGAGGAGGTGGCGGTAAATACGGCGGTGGCTGCAGCTAGGATGATTAAGAGGAAGTTCGCTGCAGCGGCATGCGAGGAGAGAGTTGCAGCCATAGTATTGTTCTGGCTCAGTGTGCAAGCCTGGAAGGGAAGCCGTAGCCGATAGGATATGGAAGGAGATTCTCTAGCTTACAAGAGGCAAGTAGAGGTACAGTGATCGTGACATTTGACGACCCTCAGCCGTCCGATAAAAATAAGTGGTCCAGATCTGACGCTACAGTACCGTATGCGCAGTATCAAACAATGCTCAGTGAACAGTGTTCCATCAAAGTGTTCGATAAACAGTGTTTGCTACCGTACCGGACTGATCTGGACAGTTGTTTTCTGATCCAACGGCTGTGAAACAAAGTCACGGTACTGTAGCATGGTGACTTTGCCTCATTAAGGGCCTGTTTGGTTAGGCTGTGGCTGTTGACAAAGCTGCTGTTGACTGGCTGTCTAGAAAAGCTGCTATGACTGTGGGAAAGTGAACATATGGCTTTTGGTTGGTCCAAACCATCTACAACATTTTTGAAATTAAGCATCGAAACTTCAGCACATTGCAAAAAGTTAGCAGAAGACAGCTTTCCAAACAGCTAAAATTGCACTGCAAAACTCATAGCTACCGTTGGCAAAAGCTGCTGAAAAGCTAGTCGTTTGGTTGGGCTGCTGCTTTTTCCAGTGAAAAGCTGCTGAAAAGTCCAACCAAATACCCCATAAATTAGATAATCTGTTTTCATAGAATATATGGTGCGTAGTGCATCACTGGAGTGGCTGGAAATTCCTCTCGTTCAATTATGTGGTGCGTAGTGTATCACTGGAGTGGTTGGAAATTCCTCTCGTTCAATTGCGAGTTGCAACACAGGGAAGGAAATTTGCACTGTGATTTCCCTAAATTTCTACCGAGTAAACAGTCGAGAGAAATACATGGTCTGTAGCTACCGATCAATTTCAACGAGTAATCAACAGGGGGAAGAAAACTTGTAATTTCAACGAGTAATTAACAAGGGGAGGAAAACTTGTGGTGTGTATCGTCGGACCTTACTAAGTGAATAAATTTCTTTGGAGCAAGTCTTTTAGTCTTTGCATCTTAAAGATGTACGTAGTCATAATTTTTTATAAAAGATGTCAAGCACTAGGATCAAATAAGTTGGCTTATAAAGATGACAAAAAAAATCGTCATCTAGAGGTTAGCGAATGTGGAAGCACTCACGATAGTCTACTTCTCCAACAACCGCTATTATCCTATCACCAGTGACCAATGTGTTTCTCGGTATAATAACACGATAACTAATAGAAAGATCGGTACTCTAAGACGATACATTAAAAAAGAAACGTTATGTGTACGCCTATGTTGCCGAGTCTAACTAGCATGTTGGACTTGGCTTTCACCCCCGAAGTCTGATGAGAACAAGTCACTGCCTGTCTTGTCAAGGATGATTGACTGAGTTTTTCCAAAGTCATAATTGATCGCCAAGTCCGTTAACAGGTTCCTGTCACTACCGGTCACAGCTGACTCGACTGACAAATATCAGTAGACAGCCTGGTATAAACGGGTTCCACCAAAAGACTTGGCAAAATTTCCAGATTATAAGCATTCTCTTTTATATGATTCTAAAGCAGCAAGATTATAAACATCTTACCACAGCTTCAGGAGGCAATGAACAAGGCGGCCCTGCGAGCCTCTCGCCTTCATCGTCCGTGTTTTATCTACCTGCTCTTGTAGATGATCACAGTGGTGCTGCTGCTGCAAGACTTGCCTGAGAGTATGTGGTGTAATATGGGTTTTTACTATCATTTTGGTCTCTTGTACGTGTTAATGGCTGAGACCAGTTTGTTCGGGCAGTCTTAATAGTTCGGACTGTGGGTTTTTTCTGGCAGAGCTTCAAACTCGCGTTTCCCACTCTCTAAACTAATGTAAGACACTTCGCTTCCGTTACGTTACTCCCTCCATTCACTGTACGTGTCACCAACCTCAGGAGAATCTGTTTCAATATATCTATCCTGGAATGGAAATAGGTATGTTCTTTTGTCATTTTTCTTATGTTGCACAATCTCGAGCCCGTTAATCCAGTGTTTCTAGCCCCCCTTGTGCCCTAAGCCCAATCACAGAGCAACACAAGGTTATAAGAAATTTTGGACCCTCTCTCCCTAAAAGACTAGCTTTATAGGAGAGGTTACCCTCACCCTTATAAGTTGTGTTTAGTCTCTGTCCATAATAGATGTGAGACTAAATCAAACAAATCTCTCCCTCACACATCGGTCATACCCGAGCCCGCTAAAGCCAGCCTTCCAGCTCGCCAACCATGACCGGCAACCGTGAGCTTCCTGAGATTTGTATTTGGGTACCTGGGCTCTGATACCACTTGTTGCGATATTAGAGATTGATCTAAAGACAAGAGACAAATATTTTTACGTGGAAAACCCTTACTAGAAAAAACCACAGACGCATGAAGACGTAATCTCACTATGAT
The DNA here is from genome assembly GCA_019208055.1 of Stipa capillata. Lineage (NCBI taxonomy): Eukaryota > Viridiplantae > Streptophyta > Magnoliopsida > Poales > Poaceae > Stipa > Stipa capillata. Next base: position 139,238 of record JAGXJF010003681.1, on the reverse strand, counting down.
AGAAAAGTATTACAAGCACGAGACCACAGGACGGTCTTTAGGTGCGACTACAGAGTATATATATAGGGGCAATTACAAGAGTTCTTAAAGGACAAGACAATGAGACAAGACAATGAGTTTTTGGAGGACAAGAAAATGAGTTGTACTCGGTTGTGTCGATGCACCAACACGAATTCCCACTAACATGGTAACCTGAATTTGGATCACTTCTCTAACACTGACAGAGGAGGTGGTGGTGAATACGGCGGTGGCTGCAGCTAGGATGATTAAGAGGAAGTTCGCTGCAGCGGCATGCGAGGAGAGAGTTGCAGCCATAGTATTGTTCTGGCTCAGTGTGCAAGCCTGGAAGGGAAGCCGTAGCCGATAGGATATGGAAGGAGATTCTCTAGCTTACAAGAGGCAAGTAGAGGTACAGTGATCGTGACATTTGACGACCCTCAGCCGTCCGATAAAAATAAGTGGTCCAGATCTGACGCTACAGTACCGTATGCACAGTATCGAATAATGCTCAGTGAACAGTGTTCCGTCAAAGTGTTCGATAAACAGTGTTTGCTGCCGTACCGGACTGATCTGGACAGTTGTGAAAGTGGACAGTTGTTTTCTGATCCAACGGCTGTGAAACAAAGTCACGGTACTGTAGCATGGTGACTTTGCCTCGCTAAGTTAGATAATCTGTTTCCATAGAATATATGGTGCGTAGTGCATCACTGGAGTGGCTGGAAATTCCTCTCGTTCAATTATGTGGTGCGTAGTGTATCACTGGAGTGGTTGGAAATTCCTCTCGTTCAATTGCGAGTTGCAACACAGGGAAGGAAATTTGCACTGTGATTTCCCTAAATTTCTACCGAGTAAACAGTCGAGAGGAATACATGGTCTGTAGCTACCGATCAATTTCAACGAGTAATCAATAGGGGGAAGAAAACTTGTAATTTCAACGAGTAATTAACAAGGGGAGGAAAACTTGTGGTGTGTATTGTCGGACCTTACTAAGAGCACCCACACAAGCTTATGCATCACGTTCCCTATAGCCAAATTTAGGGAAAAATTGAAAAAAACGTCGTGCAGCAGCTTATGCATCACGTTCTGCATCACTGTTGGTTCTGCATCCCGTCCCCGGTGTTGCCCATTTCTAGCAAACGCCCTTCGTTCTGCATCTGGGCAACTGCCGGTCCTCGGGAGATCTCCGCGCGTCCGTCCCCGCCATATTCCTCGCCGGCCGTCCGCTGCTCCGCTCCGCAGCCCACCCCCGCAGGCGACCGTCCTCCCTCCGAAGCTCGGCCCGCCACCAACCCTGTTGAGAAAGTCATCGGCATGCTTCTGGTGGCGTAGATCTAGGCGGTTCCCGTCACCGGCGACGGAGCCGTGGTCGAAGGTTCCATCGTCCCCACCGGCCCGACCGACGGCACGGGTGCTTCGACACCTTCGGGATCCACCTCGTCCCGAGTTGGTTCCGACGGAATCCCCGTGCTGCCGCCTCCGCCTCCATCGACATCCCCGTGGTCCCGCCTCGTCGCGTCGGTCCTTTTGAAGTCCGGCTTCTTCTATCTTCGATCTGCTGGTGCTGCTGGTCCGAGGCCCCTCCTCCGACGGCTAGTTGCTAGTCCGGTTTAAGGCTGATGGTGGTCTTCTTCTCCCTCAGGTAGATCTGCTTCTGCTGGTGCTGCTCCAGGTCCCCACGTTCTACGGCCTGCCTCTGGTCCAGATCCTCTCCTCCGACGGGTGACTCCTCCATACGGCTGACTCCTCCACTGCCGGCAGCTGCTCACGTCGCTCCAAGGTATTTCCCCGCCGCCTCATCCCTTATCGCCGGTGCTTGTGATGCCATTCGATCTGTGAGGTTTTGCGCAGATGAATTGATGCGCTGGTGCATACATTTTACATGGTACTTCAATTATATTTCATACGAGTGGTTGAATTAATGTAAAGTCTGTACACTCTTCATCTCTTCTTTGCCTTCTTGGTTGTATATCATGCGTGCATGGGCTAATGCATTGTTTGGTGTAACTAAATTACAGAGGGGAAAAACCAAAAAGGGGTAAAAAGAACTTTGCAGTTGCAATGTAACTAAAGGTTCATAGAAGGAGAAGATATATAGTCTTTGATGATTCTTGCTTGTGTTCTTAGTGTGTAAATTGTAACTCAGGTAGTCTCTGATATTATTCTTTCACAGAAGTTTATCTTGGTTGGTTGGTGTTTCTACTTGGAAGAGAGATTAAAATGTGCACTGATAAATTGTGTCCTTGTACAGTATTGATTGTGAAGTTAGAAATCAGATGCAATCTCAGATGTGGTGTTCAGACTTCAGATTTGCTTCAGAAATCAGATGTACTTATAGTATTGCTAATAGGCATCTGTCTTGGAGCTACTGGTCAATGGTCATAGCCTGATAGGTGATTATACTGAATTGTGCAAAAGATGGGAAGTCCATTTTCTCAGTTTGTGTGTAGGCATGTGTTTTGGGTTTTGAATTATCTATACTGTGGCAGAGGTTGTAGAAGCAATCCAAAATACATTGCCCATCAAATTTAAATTCAGACAGTCAGCTACTTCATCTCATAAGCAATGAACATAACAGAACAGTCAATAAAGTTTTTTTTGGTTGATCAGAACTTGAATAGATTAACTCGAGCCGCCTTATTCAATTTACGTAAGCATTAGATGATTTCTATTGAGTCTTGTATTATACACTGGAACATTGCTTGAGCTTCTACTATTGCATAAGTACTCAGTTTTCAGAATACACATTGCTATTCTGTAGCCATTTTCCAGATGAAACTACTGCATGATTGTATGATGTTTGTGTACTCAGTTTTCAGAATACACATTGCTATTCTATTAAACACTGGAACATTGCTTGAGCTTATACTATTGCATAATACTTTTCTATACACAGCATGGAGAAAGATTCGAGTAGAGATCTTGCAGGATGGTGTTGGACAGTCGAAAAAACACAGAGTCTAGCTAAGGACATTAAGAAAATAGTTGATGATAATCTAGCTCCTGATTCTTGTGCCTATGCAGCAGACATGAACATGGTACTATTTCAAATTGAAAACCTAGCTAAAGATCTAAACCATGTTTCCATACAATCGAGTGAGTTTCTCGAGGAACAAGTGGTAGCAAGGAAAGATCGTGCCATCGAGGAGGAAGAGAAGGGCATAGACCTGGAGGATCTTCCATCGATCGACTACGAGTCAGATCACAGCGGTAGACGGTATGACTACGAGTACCTAGAGGAGGAGAGCTTGTACTCTGACGATATCTTATGATAACTACTATGTCTTTATGTTTTATTTTGGTTATTATGTACTAAACAAACTTCTCCACTATGTACTAATGAATTTGCAGAACTACGTGTTGTATGCAATTTGAAGTAATATTATTCAGTTGCTTGCTTCCTTCAATTGTTATAATAACTTTCTTATAGTTCCTGTTCACAGAATATATACAATGGATTCATATTACATAAACTTGTTGAGTGGGGAAACTGATGTAGGCAACTGGGAAGAGAGGCTACAGGGTAACCCTATTGGGGAACAAGACTGTGCAGTTGAGGAGATCAATGCATCGAATAAGTCAATTAGCAAGAGGTCTAAAAACTTTAATGAGAGGGAGGACAACGTTTTGGTCTCGGCTTGGTTGAATGTTAGTATGGATGCAGCAAAAGGTAATGAACAATCCCGTTCGACATACTGGAAAAGAATTCATGCTTATTTCCATGAAAACAAAGACTTTGAGTCAGACCGCACCCAGACTTCACTGCTACACCGCTGGTCAACCATTCAAGAGCATGTGAACAAATTCTGTGGTTGTCACGATCGCATTGCGAGAAGAAGGCAAAGTGGGATCACAGAACAAGATAAGGTATAAGGGTAATTTTGAATCCCTAGTTCAATTATACTACTTGCGAGATGTGTATTGTCTTCTAAATATTGCATATTGCAGATTGTTCAGGCTTGTGCACTATACAAGGAGGAAGAGAAGAAATCTTTTCAGTTCCTCCATTGCTGGAATGTTCTGCAACACCATCCAAAGTGGACAGACAAGTTCTCCCAGAAGAAGCAGAAGGTGAGCATGAGCTCTACTCCAGCAACATGTAGCGCTGCCAATAGCAATGCAGGTGAGACTGGTACTCCAGGAGAGGCTCCAAGCGAAGGAGATGTGTCCCTAAAGAGGCCAATTGGAAAGAAAGCGGCGAAAGCTAGGTTGAGGCGAGGGGAAGCATCTAACTGCTCGGAGGGATCATCGAATCTTTACATGGAAGCATTGGACAACATTTGGTCAAGGAAGAGTGAGGCCGATCAAGTCAGAGATTTGAAGAAAGAAGAGCGATATGAACGAGCGTACGCACTTGAGCAGGAAAGGCTACAGCTAAAGAAGGAGGAGTTAGAGTTGAGGAGGATGGTCGAAGAGGAGAAGATTATGAACATTGATACCTCCACGATGGCTGGTACCCTGAGACAGTACTACTTGTCTCTTCAGGATGATATCATTGCTAGAAGGTGCAAGAGGTCAGGATGACTTGTTGGGACTCTTATGTTGCTCTAATATGTATGTGGAATGAACTCTTAGGTTGGTATCCCTAGTATGGTATTTGAACTCTTATGTTAGTATAACCAGTATGTCACTTGAACTCTTATGTTAGTACAACTAGTATGTCACTTGAACTCTTATGTTAGTACAATAGCGAAAGTTTTGAACTATTATGTTGGTTCAGGTAGTATGTCGTTTGAACTGTAATGATGTTCAATCTATGTGAAATACCTTCGTGAAATAGTAGGGATAAACTGTAATGATGTTCAAACTATGTGAAATACCTTCGTGAAATAGTAGGGATACATTGAAATAGATATATTAAACAAGGGATACATTGAAGTAGGGATACATTAAACAAGGGATACATTGAAGTAGGGATACATTAAACAAGAGATACATTAAACTAGGGATACATTGAAGTAGGGATACATTGAACTAGTCTCCTCTGAAATGTTGCCACATATGCTCGACTAAATCGGCCTGCAACTGAGAGTGAGCCTGCCTATTGCGAATAGATTGATAGGTTTGAATGAACTCCAATAGTTCAGGGGTCTCTTCGTGCGACACCGTCACATTCTCTCTGGCTCCTTCAAAATTGCAGTCTTGTGCGGCTTCGTCCCCTTCGTCTTCAATTATCATGTTATGCATGATAACACAGGCGGTCATGATGTCTTGCAGCGTTTCTTGTTCCCAGAATCGAGCAGGTCCTCTTACAATAGCGAAACGGGATTGAAGAACTCCAAATGCTCGTTCGACATCTTTCCTTGCAGACTCTTGGGCTTGTGCGAAGTACCTTTTCTTATTACCTTGGGGGCATGATATTGTCTTCACAAATGTTGCCCATGCAGGATAAATCCCATCTGCGAGGTAATATCCCATTGTGTAGTTGTGACCATTCACATTGTAGTTAACATCTGGAGATTGTCCTTCAGCTAACTTCGCAAAGATAGGAGACCGATGGAGCACATTAATATCATTGTGTGACCCGGGTAGACCAAAAAATGCATGCCAAATCCAGAGGTTTTGCGCAGCCACAGCTTCAAGAATGATAGTGGGCTCGTGTACATGTCCACTATACATGCCTTGCCATGCGGAAGGGCAATTCTTCCACTTCCAGTGCATGCAATCTATGCTACCTAGCATACCTGGAAAACCTCTTGCCTCTCCAATTTCAAGTAACTTAGCAGTATCTACCTCATTCGGAGATCTCAAGTACTCATCACCGAATACTTGAATAATAGCTTTCACAAATCTTTTGACGCTCTTAATAGCAGTGCTTTCTCCGATACGGACATAATCGTCCGTAGCATCAGCTGCAACTCCATAAGCAAGCATTCTAAGTGCAGCGGTTATCTTCTGATAAGAAGATAGTCCTAAAATACCAGCACAATTTCTGCTTTGAACAAAATATGCATCATGCTCTTCTACCGCGTTCAAAATGCGAAGAAATAAAGGGCGACTCATTCTAAACCTGCGTAGGTATGGCAAACTGTCGGTACAATTGACGTTCAAAAAAAGTACGATGAATCAATAAATAAATCGGTGACGAACCTGCGCCGAAAGAATCTTGGGCCATAGGTAGGATGATCTGAGAAGTAGTCGTCGTAAAGTCTTGCATGGCCGGCAACTCTATTGCGGTGAACAACTTGACGCCCAACCACGGACCTAGGTGGACGTTGAACTTGCGTACGTACAAATTGTTGGTGGGCTGCTTGGATAGTCTGAAAGATAAGTTGGTCGTCGTCATCGGACGACGACGAATCTAACAGAGTTTCCATGTAAAAGCTTGGATGAGGCATGGTGGACAATGACAGGGTAGGAAGAGCTAATGCCTCTCGTGCTAGTTGAGAAGGTGAGAAGAGAAAATGGGTATGGTATAGATGGGTAGGATGGATGAGCACTGGGTACTGCATATATAGGCATCAAAATATAGCCGTTGGGAATATAGCCGTTGGGAATATAGCCGTTGGAAATAAAGCAGTGGGGAATATAGCCGTTGCGAATAAAGCTGTACGGAATATAGCCGTCGCGAATATTTCCGTTCAAAGTTTGCCGTTCAAATTCGTTCGTTCAAAAATTTTACTGTTCACATATTTTACTGTTCACATTGCGTCGTTCGAAATATTTGAATTTGTAATAAAACGCCGTCATAAATTTTTCCGTTCGAAATAAATCAAGGTTGAGGATGAAGTGGTAGTTATAGTATATCAATAAAATATAGGATGGTGGGATATAGGGAATGAGTTTTGGAGAAGCTTGTGCAGCGAAAAGAGATATAGGGAATGGATCTTTTGGAGAAGCTCCCTATAGCCAAATTTAGGGAACCAAATATGGGGAAGCTTGTGTGGGTGCTCTAAGTGAATAAATTTCTTTGGAGCAAGTCTCTTAGTCTTTGCATCTTAAAGATGTACGTAGTCATAATTTATTATAAAAGACTAGTCGCTAACCCGTGCGTTCGCACGGGATATTTTTTATCTTCTGCGATTTTATTAGTTATTAAATATTGCTATTGTCTTCTTTGAACTTGGTTGGAATATAGGAATTGAAAAATAGGAAAATGTAGGAACCAATTACAAATATATATTGGATGTAAAACATGGCGAATATAGTAAACATGCTTAGATATGTAATTGAAAAAACACATAAATTCCTAATAAGTATCTTTAATTCTATGTACGTTGCTTTGTCAAATTTATGTTGATCTAACAAACCATAAGACATGAAGACAACTGTAGATGAAGGAACATGAAGCGTGTATGCAAATGTATTATTTGGACTTTTTTGACGAGGAATATTATTTGGACTCTGCATGCATGTCAATCTGATTGATTACTTTTGGTGTGATAATCATTGTATCTAAGCAGCACATAATATTTGGATGGCTGAGATTCACAATTTTGCAGGGCTTGAGCACGTATTACACACCGAGAAAGAATTAAGCACATCTTGCATGTATGGATTGGTAGTAGGTTCGTACGGAATTAAAACTACACTCTAGACATCCACAAAAGAGGATCTAGATCTGACATGCGGTAGTAAACGTAGACAATATATGATTCGATTCAAATGTGAACTGCCCATCTCATCTGCAGCGACATAAACATAGAAAAATAAATCGAGGGGAGATATCATAGGCCTTGAAACCGGGCCCTCGAGGGACTTCCGTGTAAGTGTTATTCGTTTGCTATATGCTAGTGACATAGTTTCTTCCTAATACGAAACGTACATATCTATGAAAATATCTGACCATCTATTTGGTAGGAACGAGTTATAACGGTTCAGATTACCTAAAATAAGAGTCTTTGCTTATTACCATATTTACGGTTTAAATAAGAGTCCTTGCATATTACTATTCACGGTTCCGGTTGACTAAATAAGAGTTTTTGCTTATTACTATTTCTAGAAAATATCAGAGAAATTGTAATCACATGGAGTCTCATTTAATCTAGACCGTTATAACTCGGACCTGCATAGATGAATGGCTAGATGTTTTTCTTTTTCTTCGATTAACGTGAAATTTTTTAGAGAGTCTGTAATTAATATAGTAATAGATGTCAAGCATTAGGGTCAAATAAGTTGGCTTATAAAGATGACAAAAAAAGTCGTCATTCAGAGGTTAGCGAATGTGGAAGCACTCATGACAGACAAAAAAAGTCGTCATTCAGAGGTTAGCGAATGTGGAAGCACTCACGACAGTCTACTTCTCCAACAACCGCTATTATCCTATCACCAGTGACCAATGTGTTTCTCGGTGCAATAACACAGTAACCAATAGAAAGATCGGTACTCTAAGGCAATACATTCAAAAAGGGAACGTCACGTGTACACCCATGTTGCCGAGTCTAACTAGCATGTTGGACTTGGCTTTCACCCCCGAAGTAGATCTTCAAGACAACACCTTTAACAAGGGGATGACGCACCCACGTTGACATTGCCTGATCTAGCTTGTGAAGGCCAGATCATGAGTTTTCCCAAGAGAAGTAGTCTCAAAACTCATGTCGAATCCAACTGAAGAGGTTAGATCGGCACTACTCGTGCCGGCATCCACCATCTCTATCGGTGGCGCCTACACACAAGGGACTCGCGCTAGCCAGCTCCCGATGCGACGAGGAAAATGTCACTCATGCCAGAGCCATAGGAGAAGATAATCGCCACGAGCACGAAGCCCACCAACACACCAGCTCCAGCAAGAACCCATCCCCTTTGGAGAAGGGCATCGCCGCTGCCCAGGCCAAATCCCCCCGCGCTGTGCGAGCCCCTCACCTGCTGATTAGGGGCCCTGCGTCCAGACCGCCTAGGGTGCCGCCTCATTTAGCGTGGCCCCACAACACGGACGTCCGGATCTAGAGGCCTAGATCCGGAGCTTAGAAGGGCCAGGGGATAGGCCACTAGGGGAGGAAAGGAGGTGAGTCCCCGTCGCCACCGGAGACCGGTGCCTCCGGAGCAGTGGCGAGGGTAGAAGAGAAGGAAGGGAACTACGTTTGGCAGTTGTTAGGATTCACCCCTTAAATCGTCTTGTTCGCACACGAACACGTCACCGTGTACCCCCGAGGCCGAGCGCGATGCGCGGGACACGGAATCGGGGGAGACCCGCCGGGAGCGCGATACGCAAGACACGCCGGCGGGTGCTTTTGAGAACCCGAAACCCCACACCCCCGGGAGGGACCCCGTCAGGAGGCGCGGCGGCTATGGGCTGCCCTAGGTCGACCTGATCGCCCCTAGGGCCTCGAGTTTCGTTGCCGTGAAACACGAAGAACAACGAAGAACGAGAAGCATAAAACAAAGGGAGAGAAAATAGTAGATGAAAAGATAATAGATTGATTGCGTCGATTGGGAGAGTTCCACCTCAACCGGCCATGTACCCTTCATATTTATAGGGTACGCCCGGTCTTAGGGCTGAGATACAACTCGGTATCGTACATGATATGGCTTTCCATACAAATCGAGCTGTTTCCTAAAGCTATGGTTATCCTGATTGATACGATCAGGACTCTGCCTTATGTACAAGATATATTTCCTAATCTGATCAATTAATCGCCGTGATCTGGACTCCACCTCGTATACGAGATGTCGTTCTATATAATCCGGGAGTCTTTCCAAATCTCGGACTTTCCTTTAAACGCCTTGATCCGCCACTGTTCCTTGCGCCCCAAGTTAAGGCTTTGAACACAAAAGACTTCTCCTTGAAACCCGGTGTCTTGGCCTATCCGCAGGATACCTCGGGAACGTTACCAACCGTCCACCGACTTGGCGTTGCTGGGAATCGGTCGTGCCATGTAGAACCCGTCTTGGATCTACTCGGGACCGCGGATGCTCGGGGACATGAGTACTCGGGAGCACGAGTACACGAACGCTCGGGGACGAGTACTCGGGAATATGAACGCTCGGGGAGAGTACTCGGGAATATGGACGCTCGGGGACGAGTACTCGGGGACACGAGCGCTCGGGGTCCGGCACTCGGACTTCATCAATGCTTGGTACTCGGGAGCGCTACTCGGGATCTTCTGCTCGGGGACACGAGCGCTCGCGGATGCGAGTACTCGGGGGCACGAGTGCTCGGGGGCGCGAGTACTCGGGGGCACGAGTGCTTGGAGACGCGAGTACTCGGGGATATGAGTTCGGGAGCACGTGTGCTCGGGGGTGCCAGTACTCGGGACCATGGGTACTCGGGACTCGGAGACGCTGCACCACTCGGCATGGGCCATAATCTGGTAACATTGTAAAACTTGCCCGACGCACTCGGTCCATTTGGGGTACTGCCAAATTTGGTCGTCAACACATGCCCCCCTGTTTTCGGTATAAAGATGTATTTTACCGAAAATAATAAGTCCTGTCCTTAGGGCGATGCGAATCGTCTCATCGGCCATTTCTTTTCTTAGGGCGATATGATATATCGGCCACAGCACTTGTTATGCTTCCTGCCACACGCTCGGGTGGAACTTCTTCAGGTACTTGCCATTGAGAGCTCGCGGCAGCAAAGTGCCCTGCACGGATTCCACTAAGTATGAGTTCCCAGGAACCACTCTTGCAATTCTGAAAGGACCTTCCCAACTCGGCGACCATTTACCAAACTTGTTATCCTTCGAGCTGATTGGTAAGATTACCTTCCATACTAAATCACCGACTTGAAAGCTCTTCGACTTGACCTTTTTGTTGTATGCTCTGGCTACCCTTAATTTGTCCCTTTCTATGGCCTTTAAAGCGACCGAACGCTTATCGGCGACTTCATCAAGACCATCCATCATCAGATTATAAAAGTCGACCGCCGATAAGTCATTCTGCTTGGCTAATCTTAAAGCACTCAGATTTACCTCTACGGATAAAACGGCCTCCTGCCCATACACGAGTTCATAGGGAGTCACCTTGGTAGCACTGTGCCTTGAAATCCTATGTGCCCACAACGCCTCTGACAACACTTCATGCCATCTCCTTGGGTTGTCTTCGATCTTCTTCTTGATAAGCTTGATTAGCACTTTATTGCTGGACTCGGCTTGTCCATTGGCTTGGGCATAATATGGAGAAGAATTGAGCAGCTTTATTTTATAAGACTCGGCAAACTCCCTTACTTGTCCCGCCATAAATGAGGTACCTTGATCCGTAGTCAGAGTTTGAGGGATGCCGAATCTATGTATAATATGCTCGGTTATAAATCGAATCACCTCCACATGCGTCATGTTCTTGAGAGGTACTGCTTCGGACCACTTGGTGAAATAATCAGTTGCTACCAATACGAACCGATGCCCCTTTGAGGAAGAAGGATAGATCTGTCCAATGAAGTCTAGTCCTCAACCTCTGAATGGCCACGGCTTGATAATAGGATGTAACATGGCAGCAGGAGCGAGTTGAATATCACCAAACTTCTGGCAGGCTTCACACCCCTTGTAATACCTGAAGCAATCACTGATCATAGTCGGCCAATAGAACCCGGCACGACGTAATAACCACTTCATCTTGTGAGCCGACTGATGAGTGCCACAGATGCCCTCATGTACTTCTCCCATTGCAACTCTTGCTTGGTCCTCATCCAAGCATTTCAAAAGAACTCCGTCGATCGTTCGGCGATAAAGATCATTGTCAATCAAAATGTATTTGAAGGCCATCCGCCGAGCAACTCGGTCTACCCTCTTAGTCGGATCTTGCAGGTAATCAATGATCGACTTCCTCCAGTCTTCTCTGCTGTTCGCACCCGGTTTTTCACTGGCGACCGAGTCAATGATCTCTGACTCGGCCTTTCCTACCGAGTTGGGCCCAAGCATCGGCTCTTGAGAAATACGAAAGATACCACGACTAACATGGTAGCCAGATGCTTGCTGCGCCAACTCGTTTGCAACCCAGTTTTCTTGTCTAGGTATATGGGCAATGCTAAAATAATCCAAGGTAGAGATTATATCTAGACACTTATCAAGATAAACATTAAGTGATTCGTCAAGACATTGATAAACCCTGGATACTTGTTGGACTATTAATAACGAATCACCGAAAGCCTCAATATGTGTGGCACCTATGGCAACCAGAAGTTCTAAGCCGAATAGTAGTGCCTCGTACTCGGCTTGATTATTTGTGCAATAATACCCTAAGCGGCATGAGGCTTCATGAGTAACACCATATGGAGATATGTAGGCAACACCGACACCTTGGCCATTGCTACAGACTGAACCATCAAAGTATAATCTCCATGGCACTAGAGAGATAAGATCAATGCTAATACTGTGCTTGTCAACCCGATGTTCAACAATAAAATCAGCAACGATTTGGCCTTTCATAGATTTCAAGGGTTCATAAGCCAAATCGTACTCGGTCAGCGCGTAAGCCCACTTGCCGACTCGGCCACTAAGAATTGGCCTATGCAACATATACTTGATGACATCGGTTTGACAGGCCACAGTGCAAGTACTAGATAGCAAATAGTGTCTCGACTTCGTGCAAGCGTAATATAGGCATAAGCATAATTTCTCAACGAGAGAGTACCTGGTCTCGGCGTCCAGTAGCCGCCGACTCAGATAGGTGGTAGCATGTTCCTTTCCTTCGGCTTCTTGGGTTAACACAGCTCCGATGACGCCTTCCTCTGCTGCGATGTAAAGTCGGAAGGGTTCCCCATGTCTAGACGCCTTCAATACCGGAGGGGTGGATAAATAGCCCTTGATCAACTCGAACGCCTCTTGCTGCCTTGCCCCCCAAGTGAAATCGACGTCGTTCTTCAACCGAAGGATGGGAGTGAACGCGCTGACCTTTCCCGACAAGTTGGCTATGAATCTCCTGAGATAATTGACTTTGCCAAGGAATCGTTGCATATCTCTTTTGCATGTCGGGGCTTGCACCTTCTGAATCGCTTCTATCTTCTTAGGGTCGATTTCTATGCCATGCTGATGTATGATGAAGCCTAAGAACTTCTCAGCCGATACGCCAAAAGCACACTTCAAAGGGTTCATCTTCAGGCCATACCTCTTCATCCTCTCAAAAGCTAAGCGCAAGTCGGCTAGATGAGATTCAAAGGCGTCCGACTTGACAACAACGTCATCGATATAGACTTCTAGTATGACGCCGAGTAGATCATGGAAGATTAGATTCATAGCTCTCTGATACGTGGCCCCGGCGTTCTTTAATCCGAAGGTCATTACTGTCCACTCGAACAAGCCAAGGAACCCGGGGCAGCGGAAGGCCGTTTTGGAGATGTCCTCTTCGGCCATGAAGATTTGATTATATCCCGCGTTGCCATCGAGGAAGCTGATGACCTCATGTCCAGAGGCATTGTCAATAAGCATATCGGCTATAGGCATAGGGTACTCGTCTTTGGGTGAGGCTCTGTTCAAATCTCTGAAGTCGATGCACACCCTCAACTTGCCGGACCCTTTCTTTTCCACGGGAACGATGTTAGAGATCCAGTCGGCATACCTGCAAGGTCTAATAAAGTTAGCCTTAAGCAACCGACCGATCTCTTCTTTGATCCGGTCATACATCTCGGGATTGAATCTCCTGGCCGGTTGTTTAAAAGGTCTGAAACCGGCCTTGATAGGCAACCGATGCTCTACTAGTTCTCGGCTTAAACCGGGCATCTCTTGGTATTCCCATGCAAAGCAGCAAACATATTCCTTTAGTAAGCCGACTAGCTTAAATTTGCAGTCGGCTTTCAAATTCTTGTTTACAAAGGTCGGCCTGGGACTTGAACCATCCCCTATGTCTACTTCCTCTAATGGATCGGCCGACGTGAAACCCTGCCCCAACTTATCCATATTATCTAACTCTTCTATAGACTCGTGCATATCGTTCTTATTAGACCGATACTCTGCGAGTCGCTTTTGCAACCACTCCGAGTTAGGATCCATCTGATTATTTCTTTTCTTGGAGCCGATTGCCATCAACCGGCTTTGAAGTTGCGGGTACTCGGCTATCTTCTTTAGTACTAGGGAAGTCGGCCGCCGAAGAGTTGCCGGGTTGTTGCCGACTCGCCAGCACATCGACCGAGGCAATTAAAACCGAGTTAGCCTGAAGTCGGTCGGCGCCGACTGGCTTTAAAGATACGGGTACGAACCCGTTCTTTGTAGCACTAAGGAAGTCGAACCCGGAAAGGTCTCGCCCTGTCAGGCATGTTGCGTTGGGGTGCTGCCAATCCACCAAAGCATCGGCTAAAGCGACACAAGCTGAGTTATCTGCGTGGATGACTTCGACTTCTTCATCAACCCACTGTATCAAGCACTGGTGCATTGTGGACGGCACGCATTGGTTGGCGTGAACCCAATCACGGCCCAGTATGACGTTGTAATATCCTTGCACCTCAGCAACGAAGAAGGCAGTGGCCAAAGTCTTGCTCCCGATGGTGAGCTCTACATACATCACGCCTTTGGCCTCTGTGCTCTCTTTGCCTTCAAATCCGTTGAGCACCATATTGGTCTTCATCAATTCATCATCCTGCAAACCCAACTTCTTGAAGACCGAGTATGGCATCAGATTGACTACAGCACCGCCATCCACGAGCATCCTTGCCACTGGTGATCCATTAATATGGCCCTTGACGTATAACGGCTTCAAGTGTTTCACCGGATCTGTCGGCTTCTCGAAGATGGCATTCTTGGGACCGAAGTCGAACTGGGCTATCTCCCCGTCTTCATCTACAGCACGGAACTCGGCAGGTAAATAATAGACCATGTTTATATCCATACCTCCACGAATCGACGTAGGCTCGTAATCCACCATTTCTTCTTCGCCGTCTTCCGTGGTAGCTGCCGACTTCGGCGATTTGCCGAGTAGAGGAGATGTGTCTTCAGAAGTGGTTGCGTCCTCCACCCGCTTAGGTTTCCATATCTGCTTCATGGGTACCATGGGCCGAATCTCATTGAAAGATTCGTCCCTCAGCTTCTCGGCTTCTCGCTCAGCCTTCTCCTGATTTCTCATGCGCTGCAGCCTCCTTTTCTTGGTCTTAGTCAACCCGGGAGGACACCATGTAGGCTGAGTGTACTTGGGATCTCTGGGCCTGCTCTTGCTCGTGCCGGCTTCATGGTCATTGGCCACGAACCCCTGCTGAACAGTGATCATATTATCATTAGAATTGACCAGATTGCCAATAGTAATCGGTCCTTTGCCGAGTTCCTTGATCTCCAATCTTTGCCCGATGCCTTTTGGGGCGATGGTACTCGGCGGTTTAGCACGCCACACCTTTCCGGCTGTCTGGCCCGGAGAAGTCGGTGATGACCGGCTAGTATCGCCACCTAGCGGGTCCCGAGTAGGACGGTTGAACTTTTGTGCCGGCCGACTGATATCACCACCTAGTCGGCCCCGGGTAGGATGAGTGAGCCTCTCATGGATGGGTCTTCTTAATGCCGACCATCTTGGATGGAAAGCGTAAGGAACCATTGGGTGCTGCCCCCATCTTCCGTTGAAGTTGTCCGTGTACGGCGTGTACGGAGGTGGCACCTTCCATGGAGTCGGCATCCATGGCTCCTGCGGTCTGGCCTGATGCTGAAACCCTGGCCTTGGAGGTGATCTTGGGCGTTTTAAGCGTGATGGCCGGTTAGGGATGACACCGGCCGCTTGGCTGGTGTATTTGGCAAGCAACATATCGAAAGTCGGCTTCACTCTTTTATGCTGAGCTCTGGCTTCATTGGTCATCCACTTGCCGACTTCCGGACTCTTGGGTTTGATGAACTTGGCCCGGGTATTTTCTGGCGTCGGTGGTTGCCCCCCGAGTGCACTGGTGCAGTCTTCTTGTACTCGGGATTGCCCCCCGAGGGCGTGATTCCTGATAGTGATCTTCAATGTTTCTTTGCCATCGGGTTGTTTCTCGAGTAAGATTGTTCTCCCCAGGACCTTGTCGACTTCTTTCTTCCGGGGTTCACCAAAGACCACATTGTCTTTGTTAGCTGATTCGGCTATGTCTGGCCGAATTAACACCTTTTTCCCTTCCAAACCCATGACGTTCATTGGGAAGGGCTGTTTATCAACTTGCATCTCGGCAAAATTCAATCGTCCGTCATTGATGGCCGATTGTATCTGTCGCCGAAAAACATTACAATCATTAGTCGCGTGAGAGAAAGAGTTGTGATATTTGCAATAGGCTCGCCATTTTAACTCTTCAAACGGCGGTAAAGAATGAGATATTCTAATAACCTTATTCTGTAGCAAAGAATCAAATATTTTATCACACTTAGCTACATCGAAGGTGAATTTCATCTCTTCTTCACGATTCTTGCGAGTCAGCTTGAGAGCGTCACAAGTATATGGTCTGGTCTTGGAGGACCAAACGAACTCGGCAGTATACACGTTACCCTCATCGCCCGAGCTGTCGTACTCGACCATGTGTATCCTAGGTCAATCGGGTTTGGACCTGTGGATTTCTTTGACTTCCATGCTTCGGCTTTCTTGAGCCAAAGCTTTTTGCAAGACTTGATTTACACTTAAGAGCTCATAATTTTCTATTCGTTCCCTAATATGGGTTTTCAACCCGGCCAGTACCAAGTCGGCCAAGTCTCTTTCGGTTATTACCAAGCTATAGCATCGGTTTTTTACTTCCCTAAACCTTTTGACGTAGTCGGTGACCGACTCGTCATGCTTCTGTCTGACCGATGTAAGATGTGACAATTTGAGCTCATTGTCGCCACTATAAAAATGATCATGGAATTTCTGCTCTAATTGTGACCATAAGAGTATAGTGCCAGGCGGCAAAGCAGAGAACCATGAAAAAGCGGTGCTAGTCAGAGACAAAGGAAATAAGCGTACCTTCAACTACGAGTTCGCTTCGCCTAATTGTGCTAGGTACTGACTGACATGTTCCCATGTAGTCTTCGTTCCTTCGCCGCTAAATTTAGCGAAGTCGGGAACTTTGTAACCCGGAGGGTATAGGATAGCATCATAGTAGTCGGGATATGGTTTTTGGTACATCCGACTTCTAAACTTCGGCTCGAGTCCGAAGGACTCGGTAAACATCTTTTTCATGTCTTCCTTGAGCTTAGCTAAGATTTCGTCCGGAGCGGACGAAGTCGCCATGGGATGACTGGCCATGGGTGCGACTTGTGGCCCATACGCCGAGCCGTGACTCGGCATCGGCCTAACCATGCTTGCGCTTATGGAAGGTGTAATCAGGCCCTGATTCGGCGCTACCGCCGAACCGGGTATACTCATGATCGGACTAGGGCTGGCGGGTACGGCTACGAGTTGGTTGGTTTGGCTAGGGCGTAATTCAATGGCACGGGAAGCGCCGATGGATCTACTACCGAAGTCGGATCAGTGTTTACCCCACCTATAGCCGTACCGGCGTTACCACTAGATGTTGGACACGTGCTTCCCTTAGCATTGGTGTTTTCCATGAACGTGTTGTAAACAAGAGTATTGCCTTCCGAAATATAACTTTGTATTTCGGCTATCTGTTCTGGGGAAAACGTGCTGCTTACCGGGGTGTTAGCCTTCTTGCCGTGTAGAGGAGGGAATTTGATTTCTCCAACTGGAGTAATGTTTCCTTGGCGATCCTTCTTGAAGTTCGCAAGGAACGTCTGCAGGTCCTCTTCCTCCCGGTTCTTCTTGTACGCTTCGAAAGCTTGGCGATGTTCCTCCGATAGCTCATTGTAGTCTGGCTTGATGATGTTATCGGTGCTGATCTCGCCGAGTTGTGGAGTCTGATGGTTGGACATGATGATTTCTTTCCCCAGCGGAGTCGCCAAAAAGTGTGTTCGCACACGAACACGTCACCGTGTACCCCCGAGGCCGAGCGCGATGCGCGGGACACGGAATCGGGGGAGACCCGCCGGGAGCGCGATACGCAAGACACGCCGGCGGGTGCTTTTGAGAACCCGAAACCCCACACCCCCGGGAGGGACCCCGTCAGGAGGCGCGGCGGCTATGGGCTGCCCTAGGTCGACCTGATCGCCCCTAGGGCCTCGAGTTTCGTTGCCGTGAAACACGAAGAACAACGAAGAACGAGAAGCATAAAACAAAGGGAGAGAAAATAGTAGATGAAAAGATAATAGATTGATTGCGTCGATTGGGAGAGTTCCACCTCAACCGGCCATGTACCCTTCATATTTATAGGGTACGCCCGGTCTTAGGGCTGAGATACAACTCGGTATCGTACATGATATGGCTTTCCATACAAATCGAGCTGTTTCCTAAAGCTATGGTTATCCTGATTGATACGATCAGGACTCTGCCTTATGTACAAGATATATTTCCTAATCTGATCAATTAATCGCCGTGATCTGGACTCCACCTCGTATACGAGATGTCGTTCCATATAATCCGGGAGTCTTTCCAAATCTCGGACTTTCCTTTAAACGC
Organism: Stipa capillata; assembly: GCA_019208055.1. Taxonomy (NCBI): domain Eukaryota; kingdom Viridiplantae; phylum Streptophyta; class Magnoliopsida; order Poales; family Poaceae; genus Stipa; species Stipa capillata. The sequence continues at coordinate 120,941 of JAGXJF010003681.1, read as the reverse complement.
CTTGATCCGCCACTGTTCCTTGCGCCCCAAGTTAAGGCTTTGAACACAAAAGACTTCTCCTTGAAACCCGGTGTCTTGGCCTATCCGCAGGATACCTCGGAACGTTACCAACCGTCCACCGACTTGGCGTTGCTGGGAATCGGTCGTGCCATGTAGAACCCGTCTTGGATCTACTCGGGACCGCGGATGCTCGGGACATGAGTACTCGGGAGCACGAGTACACGAACGCTCGGGGACGAGTACTCGGAATATGAACGCTCGGGGAGAGTACTCGGGAATATGGACGCTCGGGACGAGTACTCGGGGACACGAGCGCTCGGGGTCCGGCACTCGGACTTCATCAATGCTTGGTACTCGGGAGCGCTGCTCGGGATCTTCTGCTCGGGGACACGAGCGCTCGCGGATGCGAGTACTCGGGGGCACGAGTGCTCGGGGGCGCGAGTACTCGGGGCACGAGTGCTTGGAGACGCGAGTACTTGGGGATATGAGTTCGGGAGCACGTGTGCTCGGGGGCGCCAGTACTCGGGACCATGGGTACTCGGGACTTGGAGACGCTGCACCACTCGGCATGGGCCATAATCCGGTAACATTGTAAAACTTGCCCGACGCACTCGGTCCATTTGGGGTACTGCCAAATTTGGTCGTCAACACGTCTGTAACTCATGAAACAACGAAAACCCTTAGAACTTGTTGTGTGAATGATAAGAGAGCGCTGACTGTTACTGCCTTCGTAATGACCGGGAAGGCTTTGACGTACTCAGACTTGAATCGCTGATAATGGCTGCCTCCAAATCTCGATGGAATTTGATAGGAATTTTGCAGGAATATAAATTTAATTCGTGCAGAAATCCGGAAAAAAATCTCATGTTCTAAACAGACCTTGCTACAGGCTCAGTCCTCACTTGCAATTTCTATGTCGAATGCTCCAAAACCAACGCACACCACACAAGCCGTGTTAAAAGATTAGTTGATAGTTACCTTTGTCTACATAAAATTCTGAAGACAACATGGTGAGGATGGTTAGTATGTCTCGGGGGTATATTGGGTACACTAGTACCTTTCAAGTGTATTAGTGCACTAGACTCCTAATTCACCGTTTAAAAAGTTATGAATTTTTTTGTCAATATTCATACGATATGTATCTATAATGTCACAAAACTTTAAATCCAAATTCGATGTATAGCTTGTGAAAAAAAAGAGACAAATCATACTATGAATAGTACAAGTGGGGGGGTATTGTTCGCTTTAGATTTGAATTTGGTATTATATCTTTTTTGTTTCTCAATCTGTGAATCGAAGTTTGATTTCAAATTTTATGGCGTGATGGATGCATATTATTTCTATGTCATGATTTTTCCTAAGAATTTTTCATAATTTTTAGAGGTATTTTTGAGTGATCTAGTGCATTAGTATATCTAAGGTTGTATCCAATATGCCTCGTATGTTTCCCTCTTATAGAAGTGAAATATTCCTCTTCCTAATTCATGAGGAGAAAGTGGCTGCCACAGGTGTCAAAGATGACCCAGATAGGTGGCACAGGGGGCGCACCTGCCGCCAAGCAGCGAGGTCCGGGTCATCGCGACAAGCGGGGGTGAAGACAGGGATAGCAGGGACTCAAGGCTAGCAGGGCCATCTGGTCTCGGTGGGTCAAAGAGAGGCTGAGGAGGCCAGGAAGGGCGTGCCAGATCACGTAAAGAATCTGACAATTTATCAAAGAAGGATTGGGGGATTTTTCCTGTTCGGATAAGAAAAGGATAGGAAATGCTACAACTAACTTAAGCCACAAGAAGGCGGCGCGGACGAGCGTCGCAAGGGATGTTGCGGGAGGAAGATCTCGTGTCCAAATCCACATGCAAAGTGTACACAATTTGGTCAGTTTAGGATTATTGTTTTTAGGAAACAATTCACTTTTTCTCTAAACTATTGCTTTCACTTCTAACTACTTCTAAGCTCACTTGACCCCTAAACTATTCTACCTGAAGCACATTACCCCTTGGTCGGTCTTGGACAACGGTTTTGATGATGTAGGCAGTGATTTTACCCATGTGGTATTCACATCACATATGTTTTTTACACGTGGGTTGCCACGTCAAATTCTCCTCCATCTCCTGCTCACCCGAGCAAAGCAGCGGTGGTCATCACTCCACAACGGTCAGCTATGGATCCCATGTCCCTCCAACTTTCTACCCTCCTTCCCATCTCCCCTTTCGACAACACGCTACTAGCCCCCAACCCCTAGCTCCCCTTGGCCTCCTAAGCTCCACTACCGCTTTGCTCAAGCGAGCAGGAGGTGCAGGAGGAACAAGAAGGTGACTTGAAAGGCCACGCGTGTAAAACCTAGGTGACATGGAGGCCACGTGGGCAAAATCACTGTCCATGTCATCAAAATCATTGTTGAACACCGACTAGGGCATAAAGTGCTTCGAATAGAGTAGTTTTATGGGCTTAAGTGAGCCTAGAAATAGGTGTCACACCCCGATTTTCCAGAGCCCGAAAATTAGGGCTAACAAAAACCTTTTCGTAAATGATGTCAGCTGACAAACGTGCTTAATTAAAACTTTGGATTCAAATCATAATGAAACTAAATACCAAGCACGAAAACCCTTGCCCTTATTCCCATCGATCCCCATTTTGTCGAAACCCTAATACCCCGAACCTCGTCCGATAACTCGAGCAACTCTGCTCAGCACCTTGCCTTCGTTCGTGTCCTCTCGTCCTTGCATTTCCGCCACGACAGCCCGTGGCAACTAAAGCCGCTGTCACGCTCTTGCCACGGCAGCCGCCGTCAACCATTTTCTCCGCCGCGGCAAGACCTCTGCCACCGCCGTCGTTATCCTTCCCCGCCGCAGCAAGCCGTTCCTGCTGCGACATGTTTCTACCATCGCTACCATGCCTCTGCCACGGCAACTTCTTCCCTGCCACGGCAATGCCACACTGCCGTGCCTTTCCGCCGCGGCAGCCAATTCCCACCGCGGCACACAGTCTCTCTGCCGCGACAACCCTCACTCTCCGCCATAGACATACCTGCGGCATTCCTCCCCTCTACCTAATCAGTGCCACCCTCCGGAACCCCGGTGCCACGCCCTGATTCCCATCTACCGATTTAATCCCGAACCCCCCCTCTCGAAACCCTAATGCGACAGTACCGTGCGACAGGACATCTGCAACCGCGGCACCTTGTCGTCAAATGGACCCGAGCCGGGATATAAAGATTTCCAAGAGTTCCCATACCTTGCGTCATCCTGCCGCGCTCCAAAACCCTAATTCCCTCCCCCTGATTCGACGAAAGGGGCAAAACCCTAGCACAGTACACGCGCCGTATACGCCACCGTTCCGACGGTAACCCTCACCACCAACACATCCTAAGCCGACAAAAAGGTCTCGTCTCGAGTTCCGTACCCCTGCCCCACCTTGCCGCGCTCCGAAACCCTAAATCCGAGCTCCCGGAGTATTTTCTTCCTGTTTGAATCCACTTTCCCCTAAAACCCTAGCTCATCGTTAATTCTGCCGCAATCCTATGCAATACTTTCCGAACCCTAACCGCCATGGCCTTGCCATTATCCTAACCCTGTCGCCTTGCCGTACCCCGGAACCCGAGCCACCCGACCTCCTAAATCTATTCTATTTTCGTTGCCACCATATATATACTCAACTTCCTCGTGTATGTAAGCATATGCTCCTGACTCTACCTCGATTCCTTCGAATAGGAGTAAAAATCCGAAACCCTAGCTTCTTCTCGCTTTCCGTCGAACCTCTGAGACCGTACGGATCATATGCCCATTCCTTTCCTTCACTCGCATCTGTGTACGTGCAAATATGCACCTAACATGCTGCCTGTGTAGATGCAAATGCGTAGATGAAAACCCTAGTTCTTCATACCTGGCCTATCGCATTAACTGCTCAACCAAAGCCAAGCTGGGAGGAATAAGTCCCAGCGAATTCAACTCGCTAGTGGTTTCCCCAAGTCCTGCCAAGCATTTACACTGTTCTTACTAATAGACCAGTCGGTGCCTACCTCCTGCAATCCTTCAATAGCTGATCAGTCAATTCAATCCTAGCCACACAGTTCTCTTGGCTGACACTGCTACTATTCTCCCTTGCCACCTCCCTCCTACAACAGTATTCGGTGCCAACCTTCTGCTATTTACGGTGCCACGTTTTCCTTTTTCCCCAAGCAGCAACACATCTCCTTTGCCCCATCTTCTCCCTCCTGTCACATTTGCTATGTGCAGCCCCCATCAAAGCCAGCTGCTGCTCCTTTTACTTCATGTCCCTGAGTCCTTTCCCATCACACGAGAAGTGTCTGAGCTGCACTACGCTCCACAGCAGCCAGCTCTCAGGAATCCATGCCTAACCACGCTGTAGCAGCAATGTTTGCCAGCTGCCCATGTTCTTCTCTGCTTCTCTCGCGAGCTCACTCTAGCACATTTACCTCGTCTTCTCCCTGCTGGCTGAGCAGCCCAGGCTTCTTCCCCATTTATCTTCTCGTCACCGCAACCTCCCAAGCCGAGCTCCCCTCCTTCAACCCGAGCACTAGCAGCTCCTTCTCTCGGCTCCAACAACAGCCACCGAGCTCCTTCTTCATCCCACTTCCCACTCTTTCCCCTTCTTCCCCACAGTACCCGAAGCAGCTGAAGCAGAGTTTCCCCACTGTCCTCCTCCTCTTCAACCACGCCACCGCAGCTCAACCAGGCGCCGCCGCTGCTGGTGGAGCCCCAGCACCCCGTCGGCCGCTGGCGAGTTCCCACCGCCCCGGAGCTCCCCTTGCCGCGGAGCTGGACACCAACCGCGCCTCGACCCCTGCCTTCACCGTCGGCAAGTCTCCCGCCGCCGCCCGAGATCTACCCGAGCGCGCCGCCGCCGTTGAGGCCCCCTCCTATCGCCGAGCAGCTCCCCGAGCCGACCACTCCGCCCCAACCGAACCGCCGCCGGCCCCATGCTCGTCCCTCGCGCACCCCGTTGCTCCGCCGCCGTGTTCCGGTCCCGCCGCCGCCCCAGTCCAGCAAGCTGCCGCCGCTCATAGCAGTGCCCCGCCGGATCTCGCGCCACGACCGGAGCCGCCATCCCTCGAACCACCTTCAGATCTGCCGCCGGCCTCCACTCACCAACGCGCCTCCCCTATCCCCCGCGACGCCGTCGCCCTTGAGCCGCACCTGCTGGAACGCTGCCGCTGCCGGCTTCTATCCTCTCTCCCCTGTTTTCTTTTCTTCCCTCTGCAGCATCTCCTCTGCACTGCTTGCTTAATGGTAGCTAACCGAGTTCCTTAAGTAAGCCAGATCTGGTTACCGATTAATGAGCTAACCCTAAGCCAGTTAGTTAGGTATTTAGTTGAGCAGTTAGTTAATTAGCTGGTCAGTTAGTACATTAGTTAGTTAATTAATTAGTTAATTAAATAGTAGCTAGCTAGTTAATTAGTTAGTTAAGTAGTGATTAGTTAATTAATTAGTAGTTAACTAGTTAGTTAGTTAGCTGATTAGTGATTAGTTAGTTAATTGGTTAATTAGCTAGGGCAATTAGTTAGTGATGAATTAATTAGTTGATTAGTAGTTGATTAGTTAGCTAGTAGGTAATCAGTTAATTAATTAGTTAGTTAGTGAATTAGTTCACTAGTTAGCTATTTAGTTAGTTTAGCAATCAGCTGGCTGTAGTGACGAAACCTAGCCCAGAGTATTTCCTGCCTTCCCTTTTAAGAGCGATGCCTATGCTATATACGTTCATCCAGTGCAGCCCCAAAATAAATCGACTTACACCACCCAGTAAAGCATGTAATGTCGACTTACGACCTAATCTACAGGGTTCCTTCCAACTTACGCATCTTTATTTTATGTATGTATATAATAACTGTCTAGGGTAAATCTTGTCCTCGTGAGCTAAGCTGAATAAACCTAAATCCGTTAAGCTGTTATTATTTCATGCTAGGAAACAATTACTTAGGGTTCCACCTTTCTTCCGAAAACCCTGAAACCCTAACGCGGTAAGAACTTCAGGAAGATGTGATGACAGGACAACCTAAAGCCTCGATTCTGTTATTCTAAAAGCCCCTGCCGCCTCGGCAGCTGCTTCTTCTATCGCGGCAAGCTACTGTCGCAGCTCCTTTGCCCTACCGTAGCAACCTCCTTCCCCGCCGCGGCAGCCCCGTACTGCTACTTTCCTTACCGTGGCAGTACCGCGCCACAGCCCCTGCCCCGCCGCGACAATCTCTCCCCGCCGCGACAGCCGCTCTCCCGCCGCGACAACTGCTGTTGTCATTTCCCTCTGCCTCGGCAAGCCTCTACCGTCGCTGCCGCCTTGCTCCTGCCTCGGCAGCGAGCCATCTCCGCGCCCTTTATTTCTTGTAGCCCTTAGAATTTAATAGTTGTCAAGAGCGTTATGATTTCATGTGCTGAAGTTTCTGATTCAATGTTATTTGGTTCTTTCTTGCCTCGTTGATTTATTCGCCGTTCTTTTCGACGTGTAGCTACAACGTTAGGAATTATCGCGCGAAGGAATTCGGACAGCTGATGAATCGGATTCAAGACCAAGACCGGGACAATATTGCCAGGCAAGCATTCCCACTTTGATCATGTTGAATCCCATATGTGTGAAATCATAATTATATTGTTTGCGAACTCTGCATGCTATGTGGTTATAAACGATATTTTATGTAGGAGTAGTTATTCCCATTAGTTGCACGATAATTAGGTCTGAATATCCGACCCTTGTAACCCTAGGTATAATAGTCAGTTGTCCCGCGACCGACGAAAGTATTAAGGCTATAGGCTGTAGCCGCGCTTAGACCTGCTGTAGTCAAAAATAAGTTTTCCAAGAATTATAAAACCCCCTTTCGGGATATGGGAATAAAACCCTCGGATAACGTGTGTTATTCGGGGTGGTGTTTAAAAGAATGTTTGTCAAAACCTTGAATGAAAATTGGAGATGATTTGGATTCGGGCGAGAGTGCTAAGGGCAGCCGGGGGCTGTAGAGGAATTGAGAATGGCACGATCGTCCGGGATGATCGTGGGTTGAGGAAATGGAGTCTCGCTCGAATCAGTTAAGGACCGAGCCTAAGTGCCGCTAAACCGGTTCCACACCGTACGTCCACATGTCCTTTATGGGAAGGACTTGGCTTAGTACCCTGGCAAGTATTAGGGTTTGGACCCGTGGGAAGTAGGGAGTTAGTGCTAGGTGTTTGAAGTCCTAGAGATCCACCTACGCCGGGCGTGAGGTGATGTTTCGACACAAAGGTGGGGAGTCCTATTTTTGGTCCGGGACGCAAAAGTAGGTCAACCACCTAGCGGGTCCAACCCTGGTATGGAAGCGGGCGAAGGTCTCGTTGTAATAATCCTGGCAGTATACTTGCAAAGTACTCCCAGGGTGACCTACATCTTGTGGGTAAAGCCGTACAACCTCTGCAGAGTGTTAAAAACTATTCGAATAGCCGCGTCCTCGGTCATGGACATGAACTGGCAAGACCACACACTGGTTAGACTAAGTTTTGGTTGCGAAAGATGGGGAAAGGGATTAAGGACGTGGGCATGATGTGTCCACAGAGGGCAATTTACGCTACGCGGTTGGTAGCAAGGAATTGCCGGAGGAGAAGGCTAGCCGTGCTATCCGGGATACCACGGGCTGAGCCAGGGGCACTCGCTGAACTATCTGGGATAGTGTCAGTGGAGCGTTAAGTCGAGAAGCTAGTCCTACTGCCCGGGGTAGTAGGGACTGAGCTTTCTCAGTGGCTGAGATGATGAGGTAGCTGGGTCTACCTCGTGAGAAGCTGTTGTTGTTGTTCTGTTTTACCAGAATTTACAAACTGCTTTGGAATCTACTATTCTTGTATTTAAGCTGAGAACTTACATTTCCGCAAAATCAGCAACTTAGGTTAGAGCTATTCCTTGACTAAACCCCTGCATGAAATATTGTCGTATAATCCCTCCTGTGGGAATACCTTGCGAGTACATTCAATGTACTCACCTGGCTTGTTGATTTGGCCAGACGAAGAAGACAGCAACATCCGAGGATGAACTTACGATCACGAAAGCTAGGGCGTAACCCCAGTCAGTTGCCTGTCGGGTATGGCTTACTGATGGGCCGCGACTCCGCTGGATTTCCGCTGCAAGTTTATAGCCGTTGGGCTACAGGTATCAGATTATCGACCTTAACGGTCTATTTAATTATTTACGCATGTATGACAATGATATACAGGTTAACTCGTGTGTATCGGCTACTGATCCAGGGACCGGTACAGTGATCACGAGGGAGTTCCCGGCTTAAAAACCGGGGGCGCCACAATAGGTTAGGGAGAAAGTAAGCCAAAACAATAGTTTAGAGAGAAGTGGACTTATTCTTCTTCTTTTTTAATTGAGTCAATTTGGGATTGTTTGTGATGTGCAAGTCCCTAAAGTTGGAATGAGAAAAAATGTAAATAGTTTGTCATTATGTTTGAAAAATGAGGTTAAAGCTGGTTAATTTATATCATTGCAATGATTATCCTCTCACATTTTATTTCGTATGTTTGTAACATAATTATATATGTTGAATATGTGTCTAACATGTACGAGTTGGTTACATGTTGAACTTAGAAACGTTATTGTATTGTAATAGGACACTATAAGAAGTATGTATAGGATTTAGATAGAGTAGGAGTCAACTTATGTACCTGGACCTCTTATAAATAGAGGCACCACACAATGTAAACATGAACAATAAGACAGAGTCAGCAGGGAGCATGGTTTTACCGTAGGAAGACAAAGCCTGACAATGTTGGCCAACTTGCCACATTGGTAATAATATGCGAGACAGTGGGATCGGAGAATTGCTCCTCGGAATGTATACTTGTTACCGAACCTGTTAACGAATCATTGTGTTGTCTTCGTGTGATTGCTTGTTCTTCAATAGATCATCCTGAGCCTTCTGTTTCAACAATATGTTTCTTTGAACTTGAGTAAAAAAAGTGACTGCCCAATCCAGAAATATTTAGAAACACCTTAACAAGATTATCATGATGCGCCTTCATGCCACATGTAAATATTCTCATCAGCCAGTGTGGCAGATGCGTCGCTCTCGTACCTCTAATTACACCTGTATTTGTGCTCGATCAAAGACACCTACTAAACCTGATGTCTCCAGGATACTAGCGGCAACTAGTTCCTCCACCCACAAACAAGGTTGCTAGAATCAAAATCTTAGGTACGATCGTTCTGGACTTCTGGTATTTGTATGACTGGATCATAGGATCAAACCTCCAAAATTGTAATTTCTTTTATCGTGTGATATGAACTAGTAATGTAATGTTGATCCTACGAAGGACCAAGATTGAAATGGTACAATAGAATCACAAGATACCATGATATAAGAGTGAAATGCAACAACAATCCTAAAAGTATGCTGGGGTTGTCAAGTTAGTCCTAATTCTGTGAAAGTACACATTTTAGTCCCTATAGTACGTTAAGTAACGCACTAGAGGTTGAAATAAGCAAAGAACACCCTCGACGACTCTAGCTCTCTCATTCCCGGTCCTCCCACCTCATCCTCTTCCTCGAAAGGCGGCAGCAAGGCGACCCGGAGGTGCTCAGTGAGTGTAGCTAGGGTTACAGTGCCGATGAGCAGAGAAGGGACCAGTGCACTGAGGAGCGAGAATGAGACCAGTGCAGTGGCTTACCGGTGATCCTCCGCCATAGTACGATATGTAATCGATCCAAACTAGGAAGAACAAGCTGGATTGTCCCAAAATTGATAGATGAAGCCACAGTTTCCCCCAATTGGTAGGACCCCGTGATGAGTTGTTCTCGATAGAGGATCACCATGGTGGTTTTTTGTAGGTATGACATGAACATGACTTACGTAGATGGCTGAGTCGATTGGTTTGATCAACGCATGGTAGATACTTGGTATCCTTTGTGGATTAAGGATTTTGTTGTGTAGTTAGGGTATCCAGAACATGTGGGTGTGTATTGGTTGCTGCCTAGGAAGAATTTGAATGATGGGTTGGGCATAGTGGACAAAGATGCTGACACCCTTAGCATTGCCTTTGTTGTGCCAAATTTCACCACATTCACATTGTATTTGAACTAATGATACGTTTGATGATAACATCTGCATAGTTTGATCACCAACACTTTGTAACATCCCTAATTTTAACCTCATATGATTGTGCATCATAGCATGGCATGGCATCGCATGAGTAAATTAAAATTTCTGAAACTAGGGTTTGAATCTAAAGGAAAGGTTGCAAACCTAATTAATGTTGGTAAAGCATGTGAGAAAGGAATAAAAGAATTCGAATTTCTAGTCGAATCTGATTTTTTTTAATTGAAGAAAAATGTTGAATTGCAGAATAGGTTTGAATTCAAACCCGGTTTGAAATTTGTCAAAACAGATTTGAAAAGAAATTAGAAATCAAAAATTAAAAAGGAAAAATAGAAAACCCCAAACCTATTCTAAACCCCCCCTCCGGACAGGCCTTTCCCCCGGCCCGTTTTCTTCCCCCGCGCAGCCCACTTGGCCCGCCCGGCGCCTCCTTCTTCTCCCCTGCTCCTTCTCACGCACGCCACCCCCTCCCCATTCTCTCACCCGGCGCCACCTCCCTTCCCCCATGGCTGCCCCGTGTCGCCCTTCCTCTGCCCCGCGCGCCAGCTCGCCCTCCAGCTCCCGAGTCCCCTCAAAACCCCCTCCCCTCGGTCGCTACGCCCTTCCTTCCCTCCCCCTTCTCTCCCGTTTGCCCCGCCGCACCGAGCTCCCCTCCGCTCCGTCGCCGCTCCACTCGCCGCCGCCGGCCCCTCTCCCCTCCGTCGCTCCCGTCGCCTCGGTGTCGCCCTCGCCGCCCGAAGTACCGAGCGCCGCCTCCGCCGCCTCGTTGCCGCCACCCGGAGCCAAGCCCCAAGCGCCGCTCCTCCGCCTCCAACCCGAGCCCGCCCCGGAGCTCCCTCGGTCGCCACCGCTACCCCGCCTCGCCTCGACCACCGCCGACGCGCCCGAGCCCAAGCCCCTTCACCGCCCCTCCTCCACCTTGGTTCAGTCCCCGCCGTCGTCTCCGCCGCCCCGCCCAGTCGCCTCCCCCGCCGTCTCCCCGGAGCCCCGCCGGCCAAGCTCGCCTCGCCGCCGGTAAGCCCCGGCCGGACCAAACCAAGGTGTCCAGAGCCGGCCGACCGAGCGTATTAGGGCCCTAATGGCCACTTAATTAGGTTAGTTAGGACAGGATGTTAGGTTTGTTAGTAGTTAAATTAGTTAGGCTTAATTTAGTAGCTTATTAATTCCTAAGTGCACTTAACAGCTAGCATTAATCATGTCTGAACCGACCGATTTAGTGTGAATTGCTGCTGTTGACCATTAATCAGTGCACTAAATGCTGAACTCAATGTTAATCAGTGTGTTAAATGAGCTCAAGTGTGTATGTGAGTATGACATTTGGGTCCCACTCGTCAGGAAATTAAGAAAAGAATAAAGGAAAAAGAAAAGGGTATGACAGTTGGGCCCCACTGTCATTGACCTCACCTCTGTTGGCTAGAATTGACTAGAGGGGCCCACAGTCATATGCTATGGCTAGTTGAGACCTAAGTAACAAAAGTTTTCTGATTTAATATTGTAATTCTTTGCTGAGAAAAATACAACAAAGGGGTTTAAATTGATTTAAATCTTGTTAAATTCGTAGAAAATTCATCCGAACTCAGAAAATTGCAAATAATATATCAAAATGTTCAGAAAAATGAGAGCTATTCAATTATGTCATATTCATCCATGTTTGCATGCTAGAAAAGATGAAAATGTCGAAGAACTTAAATTAGGGTTTTCCCCGAACCCCCGGAGAGATTCGGATCGCGATAATTCGAGCGTCCGGACTCCGATTAACCTGATTCCAGTTGCGTTAGTTTGCATTTCGAATCCTCTAGCTCATGGCATACATTGCATCTCATGCTGAAGTTTATCATCGTGGTGTTCACACTGCGCTTGTTCTGTGTTTTCGTTCTTCCGATAGGACCGGAGGATCACGACGAATATAACTTCGAGCAGGAACCAGATCTAGTCGTTGAACAGCAAGGCAAGCAGCCCCCTTTGACCATATTGCGGATATCCCATTATTTGCAACTCTATTATTTGTTTTTAAATCCGTATCGCATACGCTCAACTAATATTTTACGCTAAGTTAGCCCTACGCCGTGCACGAAAGCCTACTGTGTCGCTCAATCAACACCACAGACCCTTCCCAACCTATTTAGAATAGATTGCTTGCTACTGTTGAGTTATATACGTAGCTACTTATGCTTAGCCATGCTTAGTTGCGTGAATGTCGTAATTCCTGGGATGGCAGACCAAACGCAATACTCTGGCTGGGTTAGCGGTTAGGTGGGTGTTCACCGGGGATGTTTAATAATCCTGACTAATCTCAAATCGGGCATCGACGAGAGGCCATGCTGGGAGCATGGTGTGTTGTCTCGTTAATCCCACAAGGACCGGTTCCCGGTGTCCTTTCGAAGCAAGATTTGCGTGCTTCTACGCGGGTGGTATAATGGGCCACCCACGACCGAATAATCTGTCTAGGCTTAGGATATGAGCTGCATAGTTTGCCGTTTTCGTAACTTGGGTGTGTGGAAAACAAGGAAGGTGATGTGATGCAACAATATAGGAGTGAGGGTTACACACGGTCTGGGACCGGGGATGTATCACCTGCCACAACTAGTGGGACCGCGTCGAAGTATCGGCCGAACTGTCGTTCGCGGACTAGCCTATTAGGGCGGCTCATACCTAGGTCGAAAACATTGTAAAGGTCGTGTTCAACCACCCTCTGCTAGCACACCTCGTGAAAGTGTGTACTTGGTAGCACTAAGAGTCGGTTGATACGCGTAGGTAAAGATGTACACCCCTGCAGGGTTTAAACTATTCGAATAGCCGTGTCCGCGGTTATGGACAGCTTGGTAAGAATCCGCATCGAATTAGACAAGTACAACCCTAATCTAAAACTTGTCAACTTAAGGATGTGGTTTTAGCGATTGCTTCCTCCCTGGTGGTCGAGGAAGAATCGAGGGTTTCGTGTGTTCGATGGTCTGCTTAGAGTTCATTATGCAGTTTCAGCTTCTCTCCTTGCAAAGTATTCCAGTAGACGGATTTCAATCTATTTACAGGTATTGTGAAAGAATAAATTAGCTTTCTGCAAAAATAGTCCACAGATAGCCCCTTTTTGATACCTGATGCATCTATTATTATTTTCTCTTGTAAGTCTTGCGGAGTACATTTTGTACTCACCTTGCATTCGTTGATATTATTTCCGTGCAGAGGAAACCACTCCCGCAGCGGAGGGTTTCTACATTGAGGTAGACGCCGACATCGACTAGTCGCTGGTGATCCCGGGCAGTGGTCCTGCCCTGGGTTCGGCAGCTTGGTTAGTTCTGCCGCCACTTTTGGCCCTACCCTTAGGCTTCTCAGCCAAACTAAAACTTCCGCTGTGTAAATAACTTTTGGTTGTGTATACGTTGTTAAGTTTCCGAACAACTAGTATTATTGCAGTTTCGGTCGTAGAGTCTCTGTGATGGTACTGGTTTGTTTCTCCCCCTGTGTCATGTGCAATGTGTGTATGATTGAAGTACGTGATGCAGGGAGGATTTCAGGTTTTATATCGCGGAGCTATTAAGTTTAGTCACCCCTGTGAAGCGACTCTCCACTGAGATGTTGGGAGCTATATCACCCTACTCCAGCCGTGCATTTATTTGCCGGGACGAGGTCGGGGTTGATGCTCCGGCTCAGTGGGAAAGAGTGAGGAGACCATATCACCCTACTACTCAGTGCATTAAATTGCCAGAGTAAGCTTCGGGGTTGACGTCTCGGGCTATTCGAAGCCATATCACTCCACTCCTCTCGGATTTGACCCCCGTGAGTTGAGGTCGGGGTTGAAGCTCCGACTTAGCGGGTGATTATTCCTAAAGCTCTCCGTTATGGAATCTGGGGTCCGATACACTTCTAGCTATCCTAAGCCCTAGGAAGGTTAAAAAACTGCCATCTTTTTATCAAGACATAATCAGCCCAAAGAAGAGAGTTATGAAAGAGAGAACACAAAATCAGAGTATTCCTTTAGCACATGACATAAATAGCAATGAAGAGATTGTTAGAGAAATGAAGAAGAAATCTCCAGTTCAGATAACAGGGAAGCCAAATAGGAGAAGCAGCAGGGTGATACCTCAAACTGAAGAAGAAGCTGATAGTGACAGTGGGGATAGTGGTTGTGACACAAAATTTGTGGATTCAAACAATGAGTTTGGTAAAGATGATGATGACCTATCTGAGGAGTGGATTGACTTTGAGGAAGAAGATGCTATAGTTCCAAGCAAGAAGCCAACAGAAGATGACAAGGAGAATGATTATGCTCTGTTAAGTGAAGAATATGATCTAGACTTGCTAGATTCAGAAGATGAAGATATGATGAAGTTTAGAACTTTTAGGTCAGAGGACATGATAGCTCCAGGATGCAGAGTTGGCATGGTATTTCATACCGTTGTTGAGTTGAGGAAGGCAATTATTGAGTACATTATTTAGAATAGGGTGGCAATTAACTATGAAAAGAATGATTTGAAGTGCCCATGGTTTTTGTTTGTAGCCCCCGGTAGCAAGACCAAGAGCTTCATGGTGAAGACCTACATCAACAAACACACATGCCAAAGAGAGTGGGAGCTGAAGCAGTTCATAGCTTTAGCAGAGAAGTATATTGAAACTCTCAGGGCAGATGATAAGATGTCCTTGAGAAACTTTGAAAGGTTAGTTCAGAAAGACTGCAACATGACACCATCCAGGAGCAGGTTGTCAAGGGCTAGAAGGCTGGCACTGAAGCAAATATGCGGTGAGGAAATTCACCAATACAATTAGTTATGGTACTATGTTGTAGAGTTAATGAGATCAAATCCTAGACGCACTATATTCTTGAAACTAAAAGAGGGTAACTTTAGTACCTTGCACACCTCATTAGATGCATGCAAGAGAGGCCTCATGCATGGTTGTTGGTCAATTGTATGCATAGATTGCTGCCATATTAAAATAAAATTTGGTGGACAACTGTCAACAATAGTAGGTATTGACCCTAATAATTGCATTTTCCCAATAGCAATGATTGTTGTAGAAGTGGAAGATATTCAGACCTAGAAATGGCTTTTGAAAACTTTGAAGAATGATTTGGCAATAGGAAACACTACAGAATGGACCGTCATGAGTGATAGACAAAAGGTAATATGTCACAATTGATCATTTGTTCATGTATTTCTTATATGCATGATTTACTTACATCATTTGTTCATGTGTTTTGAGCAGGGTTTGATCAATGCAGTGGATGTTGTCTTTCCTGGTTCACAACACAGGTTCTGTGTAAAACATCTTTACCAGAACTTCAATGACCATTGGAAATGTGAGAATTTGAAGAACAAGTTATGGGCTATTGCAAGGAGCAGTAACATGCTTGAATGGAGTACTAACATGGAGGAGATGAAAGCAATGAACCAGGAAGCATTTGAGTATTTGGAGGCAATTGAGCCAAGTTCATGATGCAAAACTTTCTTCAATGAATTTCCTAAATGTGACATCCTATTAAACAATAGTTGCGAAGTGTTTAACAAGTAAGTCTCATATGTACTACTTAATTTTTGTTTAGCTAACTATGCAAATCTTAACTCAATTGCATCTTACATATGTAGGTACACTTTAGATGCTAGAGGTTTGCCTATACTTAGCATGTTAGAAAAGATCAAGAATCAACCAATGACATGGTTCCACCACAAGTCTAAAGAATGTGAGGATAATTGAATTGGTTATCTATCCAAAGATTAGGAAAAAGGTGGAGAAGAATGCTGACTTGGCAACAACTTGCTTTGTGCATCTACTGGTAGAGATATTTTCCAAGTCACAAATCAACATGGTCAATACATTGTGGATGTCAGTAAGAAGGAATGTACATGTAGAAGGTGGCAATTAACTAGAATATCCTACAGCCATTCAATAGCTTGTCTGAGGCATGAGAGGATAAAACCAGAGGACATGGTCTCTTCTTGCTATAGTATTGATGCATTCAAGGTAGCTTATGGTCAAGTGATTATGCCATGTAGAGATTAGAGGGAATGGAAGGAAATGAATGGTGTCCAAGTGAATTCGCCAATATATGAGAAGAAAGTGGGTAGGCCCTCTAAGAAGAGAAAGAAGCGCCCTACAGAGATGGGGGGGGGTACAAGGATGAGCAGGCATGACACTATACAACACTACAGTGTTTGTAGATCAATTGTGCACAACAAGAGGAACTAAAAAGAAGCGGAGAGGCTCAGAGGTGATGGGCCAGCACAGAAGCTACCTGTCAGAAGGAGTAGGCATGGCACTACTAAAGAAGCTACTGAAGAACCAACAATAATTCTGGTACATTTCATAGCTGACATCAAATGAATTTCTCTTTCCATTGCCACCTTCTAATTTTTATGCATTTTACTAGTTTAAGGCAACTAGTGCGACTGAAAATAGGCAAGCAGATGTCTCAATGTTGTATGCACTCATGGCAGAAGTAAGTACTATTGCCTCTTGTGCCTAATCATTTACTACAAGTCATTTACAACTAGTGTGACTAACATATCAACGCTATATGCCAAGCTACACCAACTCAACAAACAATCTTAGGCACTAGGCCCTCTTCCTGAAAGTAGCTTCATTGCAAGTAGTAGGGGTGCCCTGCCATAGCCAAGACCATCACAACAACACTTGGTGTAGCGGGACAGAAGAAGAAGAGGAAGGCAAGAGCACAAGGGGTTGCAAAGGCTTATTAGAGTTCTGGACAACTGAAGAGTTTCATTTTAGACAGATGAAGGGTTTCTTTTGGACAGAAAAGGTGTCTCTTTTTGGACAAAACAATGGTTTTTTGATAGAAAAAGGGTTTCATTTTGTGAAGCACAGGATGCACAAGATGGTGTGGACTTAAATCTCATGCATGAGTGTTGTTGTAGGTTTCATCCACACCTCAAGTTGCAATAGTTAGGTATTTAAGTTCCAGGTTCCATTGTAATAGAAACCTATGTGTCTTATGGTTGTGGGAGTAGACTGGATAATTCTAGATGTCATGATTCTACATGTAATGATCCTGGATGTTATGGTTTTGGATGTTATGAATCTGGATGTTATGCATGACCATTTCTGTCGGGGTTTATATCCGGCAATAATGAATACGGGGCGGTGTGCGCATAGTAGATCTAGATTGGTGCACACGGGAGATAGTGTTTAGACAGGTTCAGGCCCTCAAAGAGAGGTAATACCCTACGTCCTGTGTTTGGTGGCTGGTATTGCTTGAATCCCGAGTGCCGCAAGTCCTCGAGAACAGATCTCAAGGTTGATAGGGCTAGTCGTATATGAAAGTATGAGAGCGTATGAAAACTTACCGATCAGGGGATCCCTACCTGGCCTTATATAGGCGACCGGGTAGGGTTACAAGAGTCCTGATCGGCTTACAGATTGGTTTCCTAATTAGTTACAACAGAATCCGGGATTGCCTAGTAAGTGTTTATCCCTATCTTGTACTCCAAGTCGATGAGGCACTCTCGTGTAGAAGTCGGACTCCGAGTAGTCGGCCCGGCCCACCCTATGTCCAGAGGGCCAGCTTTGTCCTCTCTGACGACACCCGGGTGCCATGCCATCGTCAATTTCCTTTCCCTCACGTGTGATCATTTCAGTCAAATTTGTCCTGATATACACTGAATTGATATGGTCATGTTTTGTGCTTAAGATTACATAGAGATAAGAGTTCATAAGATTACATAGCCATTTTATCCTTATATACACTGAATTTATATGTTGACACTGATTAAAAACATTCAAATCTCTTTGAAAACATCAAGATACATAAGTGAATACTCTATATAAGAACTCTAGATACCAAATGCTCATTTTTTAGCAACAACATACATCATCAGTGCCGCCATTAATACAGACACCTAGAAAATTTTCCTACCTAATCCAATGAGCTCCTCCATCTTCTTAATCATATCTGCAATGTTGCCATGGATTAGCCCACCAATTGTGCTTTGATCTACCCATTCATGGTGCTCTAGTCCTGCCGAAGCATCATCTCAACGCCCATGTTCTCCTCTTCTGCTTTATTTACTCCACCTGAAGTAAAATCAACACCCAAAGAGGCCAAATACTCCACACGTATTATTCTTCCCAAAAGTAGAAATCGCAACCACCATGTTCCCTCTGCTCAAAACCAAGCTCAAAACAAAAAGATTTCACCAAATTGAACCGGCACCGTACGTAGATTCTTGCCCTGTGATTTGGGCATTCGTAGAAGACTCGGTTGGGATTCACCTTGGATTTGGAGATGAGACACAGGATGGTCCTCAATCGGCAGCATGGGCACCTCACGCACGATAACACTAGCGGCAACGACAGCCCCTTCTTCTTGCCCCACGTCCCTGCTGACTCACATAACAACAAGCTCCCAGCCATAGCATTAGATGGAGGAAGAGAGGAGGAGGGCGTCGTGTTGGTCGATGAGAGAAGAAGGCAGTAGATGGAGAAGAGGATGGCGTCGGTGATAGGGGAGGCAAGTAGTAGGTGGAAGAAAATGTCAGGGAGGCAGGAGCATTGATGATGGACCATTTTGCAAAGTTTGCTAACTGCCATGACATGAGTTTTGCCACCGAGAGAACCTCAAATGGCCATGTGTGCCGGTCAACACTGAGCTAGACTGGTGAGGACCCGTAGTGAGTCACTTAACATGCTATAGGGATTAAAGTGTGCACATTCATAGAAATAGGACTAACTTGACACCCCAGCATCCTTTTAGGACTGGGGGGCTGGTAATTTACGACTAACCACCGTGCTCCGTGCACGTTGTCAATTTCGATCAGCAGGCTTTCCGCTAAAAGGCCTTTTGGGATGGCCTACTTCTGCTATTCTCGTGAATTCTGATAGCGTTGGCTCCTGTTAGAACGGACGTGTTGGGGTAGGGGTCCCTGTGCTAGCCCGTTTTTGAAGTTTTCCGCATGCACCATCAAGGACCAAACTGACACCATCAAGGGCAGCCACAGTCTTCACCATCATCACGGACTACGTCGACACCGCCAGGGGCAACCTCGACGTCCGTCACCGTCGAAGTCTACGTCGACACCGCCAAGGGCAACCTCGACGTCCGTCACCGTCAAAGTCTACGTCGACACCGCCAAGGGCAACTTTGACGTCCATCATCGTCGAAGTCTACGTCGACGACGCCAAAACGAGGACTACGCCGACGTCACCAATGATCGTCCCGATGTCCGCCTCCGTTAGTGTCTGCGTCGGCATTGTCAAGGACTGCATTGATGTGCTTAGGAATTCCTCCAAAGATACCAGAGAATATTCCCCGAAGATGCCTGAAATATTCTTCCAAAATATCTTCTATGCATAGGAAATGACGACCACACCCTTGTAAAAGTCCCTCTTGTGTGAGGGCAAAATTGTAATCTCACATTTTCCATCCTCAAACCCTATAAATACCCCCCTAAGGGGTAGAGAGAAGGGGGAGAATTCCTGGTAAACCCTAATTCTACACTTCAATGTAAAGGTGACTTTCACCTCGTCGGAGACGACTTGGGTTTCATCTCCTCGTACACGGCTCGAGTTTCACCCCGTCATACATATCTCGTGCTTCACCTCGACGGACAACCGGAGGGTCATACTCGCTCGTACTCCTCGTGCACCGCCGACGGTCGCTGTAGCCGTTTGGGGGTACTATAAGTTTACTGTCTAGACTTGTATCTACGACAGGACGTATACGATCCCGCAAGAAAATCTAATAGGTTTACCTGCACGGCCGTCTTTTCTGAGTATCATGCATGCATTCCATCCTTATGGTCCCAACCATCATCTTTTCGTTTCTTTTTCTACCATCCCTGCATGTATGCATTTTTTGATTTTCTGTGCATATGACTTGAGCTTAGTCAAAACTCCACGAAATTTGTTGTGCTTTCTACTCAAACTCATTGAGGTTTCAACTCGGACACCACAAGTTTTTCACCTAGACAGTGCTGGGTTTCTACTTAAACACCTCGAGCTTTCGATTACTACATGTATAACCTTTCACTCTCACACTTCAAGCTTTCAACCAGAATATTTGTAACTTTTCACTCCAAGAATTTGTGCTTTGCACTTGGAAATTTTGAGCTTCCACTTGAATAATTTATCTTTCTAAACTTTGAATTATGGACTTCCAACTAGGAGATTTTGAGTGTTAACTGATGTATACCTTTTTTATATTGTCACTCTTTGTCACAGAGAATCCAAACATCTCATGGTAAGCAAAAGAAAAATAAACAAAAAGCCATGTAAGAATGTCCCGTCAGATTAGCTCGCGATTGAACCTCACAAGAAGCTAGCTCTGAAATGGCGTTTTTCACTTAAATCAGAATGAGAGGAGGAGAATCATATGACGTATATGCGCGTGGTCTCGCACAAAAGGAAAACACGGTTATGTAGGATTGGTATCTGAGAAAAAACATATCACCTCATAATCATATGTCGGAATAAATTTTGGCTACAGTTGACTGTAAAGGATGATTTTCGGTGGTGCAGATGGCAAAGATCGACATCTAACAAACGGTCCAACACAAAGAATAAACTGGAGCACGCCAACGATTAATGCAAAGTGACCAAGTGACGACATGCATGCAGCATGCACGCATGCACACCAATAAAATGCTTCCATTGTCTAAAAAAGAATGCACGCATGCATACATGATGCACAGCATACTAAAAAGTTACTAGTATGCTTTATGGTTCGTAAACCTTTCTACAGAAAGGGTGTATTGAAGCAAAGCCCCCAAACCAAATACTAGTACGATACAACAGATTAAAACTGGAAGTTAAAAGAAAACTCAGTACGATACAACACTGATTTGGAGTCATATGATTCTGTCTTCCAATCAGTAATTCCTACACTCATTTTCCATGGCAACTTGGAGAATTTCAGGCCACGGATATTTGTATGGCGCGTAGTAGCTTGTCAAACAGTTGGAAATAAGCTACTATGCATGTCTTGCCAAATAAGAAGACAACAAAGACCACCCAGAGACCCAGGTCAAATCCTGCAACCAGCCCGAGATAAAAATACCGCGCCTCTGGGTGATGCTCATCAAGATCACATCCAGTTACCTCAGGCCCCGGACAGTTCCAAGAAAGAGGAGGCCCACAGAGGTAGTCGTTGCCGATGTACGATGATGCTGGATCAATGAGTGCCTGCAGCTGATTCCCCAATGGTATTCTTCCTGAGAGATTATTGTATGACAGGTTCAGCTTGCTCAACATTGTCATATCTGAGTGGCCAGAAGGAATTTCACCAGAGAGTACATTGCACGACAGGTCAAGAGACTCCAATGATCCAAGCAAGCCTATCTTTTCTGGAATCTTACTGGACAACCGATTATGTGAGACGTTCAGGTTCTTCAGTTTAACAAGAGATGTTATTTCATCTGGAATCTCTCCGACTAAATTGTTGCAGGACAAGTCAAGACCAACCATATAAATGATGTCACTACTATAATGAAGGTATTGATCTTTTGTCACCACTGCTAAGCTATCATCATATTTTGGTGGATAGTCCGACTCAGAGTTTCCTGGCCTTCCATAACTCCACTGTAAGGGGTTATATAGTGCTTGTCTTTTCTCCTGAGTCATTGCTTTCATGTTGGGCAGCGTATGAGGTATAGATCCCGATAATCTGTTATATGCAAGGTCCAGGTATTGTAGGTATCCAAGCTGTGTGAGCTGAACTGGAATAGAGCCAGAGAACATATTATGCCGCAACCAGAGATAAGACAAATACGGCAATTTCTTTGCTATCCATGTTGGTAACTCTCCAAGGAACTTGTTATTGGCAAGATCAAGTAGAATCAACCCTGGACAGCTCTGCAAAAATGAAGGGAATTTGCCAGACAGCTTGTTTTCGTACAAGATTAGAGCTAAAATGGATGTAAATTTTTGATTTTCTTCCGATTCTTTTGAATAGCAGGGGAACTGTCCTACTAAACAGTTCTTTGCTAGATCCAAGACATACATGAACCGCAACTGACAGATATATATCGGAATAGTTCCATTGATATTGTTCTCAGAAAGCAATAAATCACTAAGGAATGGAGCTCCAAAGTTCTGTGGCAATGGCCCAGATAAAGAGTTTCTGGAAATGTCAAGTTCTACCAAATGCCATGGTAACTGTGGTAGAATACCAGTGAGGTTGTTGGAGCTGAGGTCAAATATCTCCGCTGAAGACATAAATTCCAACGTCCTTGGTAGGCTGCCACTGATTTGATTATAAGAGATGTTCAAATAAAGAACATTTGAAAACACAGTCCAAAACCAATCCGGGAGGTGATCAACTATGCCTGCATCAGAAATGTCAAGACAAGTAACATCACTCTGCCCTTTAAGCCACAAAGGAAACTGAGGTCCAAGTTTGCTACGAGGGAAAAATGCCAGCTGCAATTTAAAGGGAGGAATCCAATTTGAGCTGATCATCATGTGCAGGGAGTTGTAAGACAAGTCCAATTCCTCCAAATTCACTAAACTGTCTAAATGTTCCTCCAATATAGAACCATTGAATTGGTTGCCGTCTAGATACAATTTTCTGAGTTTACTGAGCATACCAGTTTCAATAGGTATTGGTCCTAGAAGCCTAGTAGAAGACAGTTGAAGAATGCTCAAATCAGTCAATTGGTTTATCCACTTCGGAATTTCCCCACTGAGATTTGTACGAGATAGATCTAACAACTCTATCTTACTCCATGCACAATGAGGCAAACCCTCCAAAAATTCTGACATGTCTTGATTGATCCTATTTAACCATAGTGTTAGCACTCTCAAATTGCACAGATTCTTCAGCAATTCGGATTTTACACTTGTGAGGTAATTGCCTCCAAGATTAAGTACCTCAAGGGAAGTCATGTTTCCCATTGCATCTGGAAATGGTCCAGCAATTTCATTATCCGTAAGATCAAGATGCCTGATGGTGCCAACATCCCAGAACCAGTAGGTTGGATTCAAGGTGCCAACCCCATTGTGTGATAGATCAAGCATCTGAAGTGATGTGAGGTTAGAATGCACAATAGGTGTGTGTGTAAAAAGAAGTTCACACTCTCTGAGACGAAGGGCTCTTAGATTAGCAACATGCTAACAACTTGAACCCAATTGCCAATGGTGCTGAGATTCACACCACTCATGTCGAGAAACCTTAGCAAAGGGAGACGCGGTAACCACGATATATCCTTAGTATGCAATTTATTATCATCATCGTTCTGATCATTAGGATTCAAAATGTTGTAGAGGTCAAGATATAGCAATCTGGAGAGGTTACCGAGTTGAGGAGGCACTTTGCCGTCAAAATCCATGCAAGAGAGATTGAGGTATATCAAGTTCTGGAGGGAGCCCAAGAATATCGGTATGGGTACACCTTCTCCCCCAAGAGAGTTTCCGCTGAGATCCAGATACTCCAAAGAAGAACTTATCTTCCCACGCATTCCGTGAGGATTGTTTGAGTACCAGGGAGCGAACGCATCGACCAAGAAGAAGTTGTTGCGGAGGTCAAGCTTGACGACATGACCTGTCCTGTTGCCGCACCTGACACCACTCCACAGGCAGCAGTCTCGGCCATTCCACGAGGCAAGGAGACTTACCGGATCTTTTCTGATGCCAGCTCTGAATGAAAGCAGTGCATCCCTCTCATCTGTGGAACACCCTACATTCGATTGTTGTGCATAGACAGACGAGGCAGTCGCGGTGGCTAGAATTAGCAGGAGGCAAAAGGCTGGTGCTGCATCCATGGAGGATTTTGGGGTTGCAAAATGCATTGTTATCTTGTGGCTTCTTAAGCCACCCAATCAGTACTTATTCAAAGAAAGGCAGTAGGAGCTTTAAGCTGGTAAACGAGTCAAAGGATGAACCCATCAGAGAGAGAATTATATACCCGCTGTCTAAATTCATGATGGCAACAGCAGACGCGTTAGCTTACCTTGACTTGCAACTGACCTGTGTTGAATGAAGGCCATACGACTGAGGACTGCAATCTCCTTGTAATAACCATTATCTTCTCCTCTCCTTGTGTGACGGATTAGCAGTTAAACACTTCATATCATGTGATCTTATATAGGTCACAGCTTTGATACCCACAGGGGTGGGGTGGATTGGAGAACATTCCATAGCTTCTAAAAACAATACGGTCAGGACGGTTAGTATGTTTCACTTTCATAGAAGACAATACGGTCAGGATGGTTAGTATGATTTATTCTTCGATAGGTTGAACATCTAGGATTTATTATTAATCAAGTAAGATCCGTCTATAGGGGGTGGCGTTTGATTGGAACGAATAGATATGTTATTGTAATGTGCAACGACATATTAAAATGGGAATTGGTAATAAACACTAGCTTTTATTCACTTTAAGAGTAATTAAACTTTTTTCATCTATATGATTTTTTTAAGGCGACCGCTACAAATCAGCATGCCTATTTCAGGATTTGTAGGCATAGTTCCTGGACGTTGATTTGTGTTTCCATGGACGGTTGGATCAGAATCTTAACTCTGGACCCATTTTGGAGGATTGTTTCCGTGAAACAATCAGCGAAAAACCAGGGACTAATTGAATGCATGTAAGGAAAGAGCTAAAATTACTGCTTCCTTGCTTTGTTCTGCTACATCAATGGCTGCCATCTTGTTCTTCATTGGTCGTTCTTCTTCATTGGTCCAAGTCATTGCTCCTCAAGAAAAAATGGCACATTTGATTCCTGACTTAGAGTTTCCTCTCTCGGATAATCAAAGTTTCAAGTCTATGCCGCAAGTTGTTGAACCCAATCTGATGGACAATTTAACCATGGCGGAAGATATTGGGGAGCAAATGAACTTCCTTAATCCCCCTGTTGCTTTCGGGGATGATCGGCAGGCCAGCTCCATTCCAGTTGTTGCGGTAACATTCCAAACCGATCTTTGATCCAGCTCCCTGCGAAGATGTATTTCGTGGTGTTACGATGGAAAACACGATTATTGTGTGCAGTAGGTTGCGTAGATGTAAATTGATCTGTAGGCAACACATCTGCGCAATGTGGGAAACATTTTGTGTGAATGTAGAAAACATCTTCACATCTATTAGATAAATTGAAACATGACGTGGTTACATTCGGACAATTAATAATGTGAACATGTTTAGTGAGTACCATAAACATTTGTCATATATGTGCGAAACAAATATTGATTGCAATTTTCAGATTATGGGCTGACTACTTGAAACATTGAGTCCAATGTGGGAAACATTTTGTGTGAATGTACGAAACATATTCACATCAATTAGATGTATTGAAACATGACGTGGTTACATTCGTACAATTAATAATGTGAACATGTTCAGTGACTACAATAAACATTTGTCATATATGTGCGAAACATATACTAATTGCAGTGAAGGATAGAAGTGCAGGAAATTTTCAGATTATGGGCTGACTCCTTGAAACATTGATTGCAGGTCTATGATAATGAAATAGAGACAAGCGGAATGTTTCAGGACATAGATGATGAAGAAGCACGAACTTATGAGGGTGATGAAATAGATAATGTTGTCGGCAATGATAGTATGAAGGAGCTTTCTGTTCCATACGTAGGAATGTTGTTTGACACAGTAGAGGAGGCACAAAAGATCTACAATGAGTATGCACAGAAGTTAGCGTTTGGAACAAGGATAGGGTCCTCGAGGAAGAGCCAAAAGAAGGGTAGTAATCAGTTGATCAGGAGGGTGTTTGAGTGTGCTCATACAAGGAAAACGAGTGTGAAAGTCAGCGAAACAATGGCCGCTGTGGAATTGAATCAACTAGTGAGAAAGAAGATGGTTTACCTGAAAAAATGGTGATACTAGGGAACGAAACTTGATCAAATGTCAAGATACTAGGGAAAGAAACTTGATGAAACGTCACGATTGCAAAGCAAGCATGGTTGTTGGTAGTCGGAATGGAAAGTGGATGGTTACAGTTATGTGGGAGGAGCACACCCACCCTATGGTCACTCAGGTGGAGAGAACAAGGTTCTACAGATCTCACCATAAAGTACCATATGAAGAGTATGAGTTCTTGAAGACATTGCATCATCGCAACATCCAGACCTCACACATCATGGCACTGTTAGGAGATCTGCACGGGGGCCTCCGGAATCTTCCATACACAAGTAGAGATGTTGAAAACATAAGGACAGTCCTGAGGCAAGCACTAAATTGGCGCGACATGACGGTCACCGTACAGTACTTTCAGAGGCTTCAAGGAGATAGCCCACAATTCTACTATGCATTGAAGCTAGATGAAACTCAGGCAGTGAGGGGGTTATTTTGGGTTGATGGGAGGACAAGACAGCTGTACAAGAAGTTCAGTGATTGTGCTTTCTTTGACATAACTTCCTGTACAAATAGGTATAACATGCCATTCGTGCCAATTGTAGAGATCAACAACCACAACCAGACGATAATGTTGGGATGTGCGCTGATTCCTGATGAAACTATTGAGACATTCAAATGGGTGTTCCAGAATTGGATGGTTGCTATGGATGGAGAACATCCAAAGTGTTTGATGACGGATCAGGACCAAGCAATGAAAATAGCTATACATGAGGTGTTTCCAAACACTAAACATAGGTGTTGCAAGTGGCATGTGTTGCGAAAAGCACAGGAGAAGCTTGGGAGATTATTCAATACAAGGGAAGGGTTCAAATCTGATTTCTTTGCATATATCAATAACACAGAAACTATTGAGGAATTCAATTTGTCATGGCAACAGATGATTGTGAAGCATGACCTATATAGTAATAGCCACCTAAGTAACATGTGGGGCACTAGGGAGACTTGGGCACCGGCCTACTTCAAGAAAGATTTTTTTCCCCTTCACTAGCACGACTGGGAGGTCAGAAGGCTTAAATTTATTCTTCAAGAAGCTTGTCCACCCTCAAGACTCTGTGTGGCAATTTATGAAACAGTATGACTACATAGTTGAAAGAACACTTGATAGAGAGAACAAAGCGGGTTTCATTGGTGAGGTGATGGTGGCCCCTCTGTGGTCGAGGTATGTTTTCACAATGCTTATGTTACTTAATTTTGTTGACAACTTTAAAATAGAGGAGCAGGCAACAAAGTTCTATACAAGAGCATTATTTGAAAAGTTTAAATCACTGCCAAAAAGTACTTCGACGTTGATAATCAACAGGGTTAAAGATGCCGGACTGGTGTTTGAGCTATGTCCAAATGATCCAGAAAGGCCGAAAAAGCATGTAGTCACGATTAAACTAGAGGACAGTACTTACATGTGCTCTTGCAACATGTTCAACATGGATGGGCTACTGTGTGCTCACATCTTGAAGGTTTTGGTGCAGCTAAACGTGCAAGAAATACCCGAAAAGTACTTGCTTGAGAGGTGGTCCGCAGAGGCAACAACTGCTCTAATTAGAAGCAACAAGTGGCAAACATGCTTGATTGAAGTTCCTGAAACTAATACTCTAAGATTTAATGCTTTATCACTACACCACGACACAAACATGCCAACAGTTAATCTGCCGGGAAAAGCCACTTACAAGGGCAATGAAACTGCCGGGAAAGACTTTTCCCCGACAGACACAATTGCCCTAGAATACGCTGCCGGGAAAGATAATTCCCGGCGGATACGAAAATCCCCGGCAGTTCAGTTGCCCTCAAAGTTATATTTTTCCCAGCAGTTAAAACTTTCCCCGGCAGATAGAAGAACCTGTCGGGAAAGATAATTCCCGGCAAATATGAAAATCCCCGGCAGTTTGATTGCCCTCAAAGTTATAGTTTTCCTAGCAGTTAAACTGCCCTCGAAGTTATAGTTTTCCCGGCAGTTAGTTCTTTCCCGGCAGTTCCATTGCCCTCGAAGTTACAGTTTTCCCGGCAGTTAAATTGCCCTCGAAGTTATAGCTTTCCCGGCAGTTAGGACTTTCCCCGGCGGGCAATCCTTATGAGGAAATAGAAATTTCAGTTACAAAAATTCACGGCAATGACACTGACCTCCAAAATAATATTTTTCTTGGCAGTTTTTACCATTTTGCATGCGTGTGCACATTCAAAACCAGGTCACCCCGTCCACAATTTATTCGATTAAAAGTGCACATTCAGCCAAATACACACACCTCACAACCAAACATTAAATAGCTAGGTTTCATCCAATAACCATAAACAAAACATATATGTATATGTACAGATGGATAAACCAATGGATCCTCATCAACTCAGGCAATAAGGTATAAGTATCCATCAAACAGTGCCACAGCCAAAATGAGTAGACATAAATTTCTACACCACATCAACCAAAATGAGCATAATCTAGATATTGCCAAGCCTCCAGGTCCAAAAAACTAGGCATATTACAAAAAGGTTACCTATCTAACAACTTATAGAACTTGCCAAACCTCCAACAGATGTACGCCTTATGTTGTTGACCTGAAAAATAGATAAGTGATAAAGGTGAGAGGATGCTGAAAATATATGCAGAGAAAGAAAGAAAAACTAAAACCTGGTTTTTGGAATTTGAGGTGAAAAATGCATGCATGAAGTGATGTAGCATTGAAAGTTAGAAACTAGCTACTCTCAGGTTAAGTGATGCGTTTCTTGCTGATTCAAAGAATCAGGTTTCTTGCTGTACATTATAGTGCACAAATAGAAACCTGAAATTAATCTCTTGCAGCTAATGTAGAATGAGAACTATCTCTTGCAGATCAAGAAAATCAAACAGTAGCTGTATCGGTCAAGTACTAATCTATGATGTGTTCTTTTCCTATTCCACACAATCCACAGGTTACAAAGTTCCTACCTTAGCAGTTTCAGTTCTAATTATGGTGGCTGTGAGGTTGGTCTCGCCATTGAGTTACAATCCACTTCCAACTGCATACATAGAACTACGATTTGTAAGCAACTTGAGATAATATTCATTGGTAAATATAACTGTAAAAACATTATGCTTACATGCTTGTATGGCCATGCAATAGATCGCCCTTGAGCTTGCGCCATGGTTGTCATGTTCCCAACACCACGAGGCAATATAGCATCCCTTTTGATTATATAGTTCACGACAACTTCACAATATTCAGGGCCAAGCTGTTTACCCCCTACTACCTTTCCCCGATCAATTGATAGAATGGTAGCCTTTGCCACAGGGCTATCATGGTCCCGATAAACATTATACAGTATCACTTCTTTTCCTTTCTAAACAAATATGAAACAGAAGTCAGAACTATGCAGCAACACTTCTTTGCCTTTGTAAGCAACAAAGAACTATGAAGTATAAATAAAGTCGTACAATGTCACCTGATGATTTTTTTGTGTGACTACTACTTCCTTCTTCTGCACGATTGCTGCTGCTACCTTCTTCTTTTGCAAGAGTGCCGCTTCATTCTTCTTTTGCAAGGTGGCTGATTCCTTCTTCTTTTGCAAGAGTGTCGCTTCATTCTTCTTTTGCAAGAGTGCCGCTTCATTCTTCTTTTGCATGAGTGCCGCTTCATTCTTCTTTTGCAAGAGTACCGCTTCATTCTTCTTTTGTAGCATTATTGCTTCCTGATCATCCAAGTCATGAGCGGTAGCAGACTCTCCCACACTATCTTCCAGTTCAGCTCCCATATTCTGAAGCAAGCCAAGTACATAGTGGATAACAAATCAACATGCTATAATAAAAATTACAAACAAAAACATGTTAGAGGAGGCACCTCGTATACTGGAGAATTGTAGTCACATCGTGGATTACCCTCCACATTTTCTCTAACATTAGATTGTAACATCATTCTCTTCATTTGTTGCATTTCTTCCATAAGGGCTGCAACTTTTGCATTGCAATCATGCTCAACTTGGTCTACATGCTCTCTTAGAAGTGCATTTGCATGCAAAGCTTCGTTTACTTCTTCCTCGGCCATTTGGATCCTTGTAGATTTCAGCCTTTTAGTTCCCGGCATGCTCAAATCTCCAGCACTTGGTCCTAGACCTATAGACCGAACATACCCATTCCTCTCCTTGCCTAGTACATGTGACAAGATGTCACCTTGCTTGATGGATTTTTCTAACAGTTCTGGACGATCATTCGTTACATCCTCTATCTCTTTCTACAAGCAAGAAAGATATGATCAAGAAACATCAAAATAAGTGTGCTGACATGATTTTTTTACCCATTACTAAGTACTTACAATTATATTTGCTGCTGCCTTGCTGGAAGGAGCTCCACTTTTGCATGTGTGTGTTCTAATAAACAATTCATCTCTACAAGGGACATACCCATTCTCCTTGTGCTACATTAATTTTATTATATTATTAGTCAGTAATAGTCTAAAAATGATGCTACAGCATGTTCAAAAAGTAAATCCTTTATGTACCATTTCAGTGAGAAGCGGAATTGTGCACAATTTTATTATAAAGGAATGGTATTCTGCAGTTCATAAAGTTTGAATCAACTTCAAAATTTTTATTTAACAAACAGAA
Source organism: Stipa capillata (assembly GCA_019208055.1). NCBI lineage: Eukaryota > Viridiplantae > Streptophyta > Magnoliopsida > Poales > Poaceae > Stipa > Stipa capillata. The sequence goes on along the minus strand of JAGXJF010003681.1, from coordinate 90,495 downwards.
AACAATACAAAAGCAACAGCATGAAGCTCTGCTTCAAACTATAGATAATGAAACATCAATTGTTATAGATAGCAAAGTCAGATCAATTTGCACTTAAATAATAGCAATATTCCCACGATAATCTCACCAGCTTCAAACGATATAGAAAAAGAAAAGGGAAAAATCTTTTCTGACGTTTGCGTGATAATGGTTATCATATTTTCTGTAAATTAAACGGACAGAAGCTCAATTGCTTTATTCGAAGACTAAATTGCTTAATTGGCTTAGCATGATGTGGTATCTGAAAAAGATGAAGTAAATTACTACCATAGCTTTCACAATATTTAGTTCAGCATTGCATCCATACAAATAAATACTCATACAAATAAATACCAACAGATTTTCCATCTTAAACCATAAGAATAGGAAGGCAGAGTCCTCGTCTACTGTTCAATCCCCAATTATCCATCACTACATGTGGTTTTACTAGCAAGACACTACTAGCATAACTTCAAGAAAAAAGCAATGATATACCATTTCAGCTCGGATACGAGCATAACTCTTGCTGCCTGCTGTATGCAATAAGTCCAGCTTTTCTCTATTTTGTTGTCCTTGTTGACTACGTTTCTACAATGATAGAAGCAATAAATTAGAAATAGAAGCAAAAGTGCAGCAAAGTTTACATGTTGGGTGTACAACCTACCTTGGCTTCATCACTTCTCCAATAATCAATAAGCCATTGCCAATCAGTGGGGCTAACTCTCTCATCTCGGGCAGCTAAGAGTTCCTCATCAGTCTTAGTCTCGTCGAAGTGCAAAGTCTTCAAATCTGATTTGAAATCTCGCCATTTCTTGGCAGCGCTTCCCATGACCCAGTCCTTAAGTTTCTCATCCACAATATAGTAGACCTGGTTGCAAACATGCATGTATGTGTACTGTATGACCATTGTATTAGAAGAAAACAAATATAGTAAAAGTCTTTTGACTATACCTTTAAGCTTGTCCACATCTCGTTCTTTTGCTTAACATCAACTTTCCTCCAATCATTTTGGTTCAGAGATACCTTACTTTTCACAAGTGTGGATAGGAAGTTGGAAAATTCTGTGGCATTGTCCCCAGTAGGTTGTCCTTCCTCATTATAGTCAACTTTAATTGGTGGCTGGTGTACTCTGTCATAGACATTGTGCATTCTAGTGCGCTTTCGACCCTCCCTCTTCTTTTGTTGTTTATCCAAATCAGGTTCTTAAATATGGAAAAGAATCAGATAGTGTTCAACATTTTAATATACAATTCAAAAGTAGTAGGTCTATATACATATATACCTTCATCCTCTTCAATGGGGTAAGTAGGCATGCCATCAGCATCTTCATTAAGTGTTGCTTGATAATTCTCTGAATCAACTCTAGCAGATTGAGACCTTAGGACTCGAGTTACTTCTGGAATATGCTCTCCTACAGGACTCTATAGGACTCAAGTCAGAAGACAATGTTGTAATTGACATGCATGTAAATATATCTAATCCCTTATATCACCTGTTTCCTTCTATTTTGTTGTCGAGAAGAGCTATGTAGTCCATTGACATTGTCCAAAAGAGAAGGAATCCCTAGTGACCTGAATATCTCATTGTTTCTTCTAACTTCCTCTGCCCTTTCTTGCTCTAATGCATTAGCGTTGTCTCTTTCTCCTCCTTGGGCCATTCTTTTTCCTGAAAAGATAATTTCAAAAAATTATAATTGATATATTCAATGTGAAGTAGCTAAGCACCTTATAAAAAGGGAACAGAGAAGGAATCACACACTTTTTTTGCCCATTTGCAGGAACGAGTGTTCCATCTATATCTGCCCTACTGCGAGGTATATCTCTAACATCAACACTGAGATTTACATTAGCATCTAGATCAGGGATTGGCACTACAGGTTCATATCCCTGCTCAGAAATTCCGTTTCCCACTTCAAACATATCATAGAGGTCTCGTGGCTTTGGCATAGTTCTAACAGCACACCAATCTCTATCAAGAGGATCTTCAACATAGTACACTTGAGTTGCTTGAGATGCCAAAATGAATGGTTCATCGGACAACTTTTCCCCTGTGTTGAATAAATTCTTGAAGTTCACATTTGTGATCCCAAATTTATCAACTTTTACCCATTTGTCTTGCACACGGTTGTCAACCCAATCACATTTGAAGATCACAATATTTCCTTTGTGATGATAATCTAACTCAAGAATTTCTGTTATCACACCATAATATGTTTTCTTTGCCACCATAAGATTTTCTGCATTTTCACAAGTGAAAGATGAAATTTGTGAATCTAGAGCAACCCCACTCCCTTGGACAGGCCTACCCTCATCATAGGACTTTGTGTGGAAATTGTACCCATTTATAGTGTAGCTACTATACTTCCTTGCAACCAATAAGGGTTCACTAGCTAAAGTCCGAATCTCTTCAGAAACTTCTTCACCGCTCTCAACTAGCTGTGCCACATATAGCCTAAACCACTCATGGAACTTCTCATGACGAATACGACTGATCTCTCTCATGGTTCTATGACCAATTGAAGACAAATACTCGGTATGCTTTCTGCAGAAGTTATATATGCAAATTCAGCAACAGAGTCGACATAGTTCATAGCCTCTAGGAAATACTATAGGAAATAAAATGCTTAGAGTAGCATACCTCAAGTACGGATCTATGTTATCATAATTAAACAAGACATATCTATGTGCTTGAAGCCATGTTTTGTGATCTAAGGTCACTATGAGTTTTCCAGCCAAACATCGACCCTTGTTGTTAAAGAATGGCATGGTACTACATGCGTTGTTGGGCTCGGGAACATCATTTCTGCAATTTCTACTAAATCTAGTCTCACAGTCTTGTAAATAACGAGAGCAGAATGTAAGACTCTCATCAAACACATAGCCCTCTGCAATTGACCCCTCGGGATGGCTCTTGGTGCGAACATACCCCTTTAACTTCATCAAAAACCTATACATGATTGACTTAACATATATCAGATTATATATAGTAGATATAAATCATATTATACCAACAATAAGGTTAGAAGATGACCTTTCTACTGGGTACATGTTGCTGTACTTTACTGGCCCCCCAAGCCTTACTTGGGCTGGAAGATGCACCATCAAGTGAACCATAATATCAAAAAAATGATGGTAGAAATATGGTCTCAAGAATGCTCAATGTCTTAGCTATTTCTGCCTCTAGCTTCTCCATATCACTTATGTGAATGACAGGAGAACATATTTGCTTGAAGAATCTGCTCACACGAATCAATGCAGCACTGACTCCCTCTGGCAATGTTCTTCGAACAGCTAGCGAAAGCAAGTGCTGCAAGAGAATGTGATTGTCGTGGCTCTTTAGTCCAATGATCTTTTTCTCCTTAACATGGACATGGTTGCGTATATCAGATGCAAAACCATCTGGGAACTTGACTTCTTTCAAAACTTGGCAAAACAATTTCTTTTGTTGTGGGCTCATTGAGTATGGTGCAGCAGGCAAATCAATAGTCTCCTATTTCAACAGGATGGAGATCTTCTCTTATGCCTAGGAGTTGGAGATCTAGACGAGAGTTCAGATTATCTTTTGATTTCCGATCGATGCCCAAAAGTGTGTTAATTATGTTATCACAAACATTCTTTTCAATGTGCATAACGTCAAGATTATGTGGCTGCAATAAGTCTTTCCAGTATCGCAACCTAAACCATATGGACCTCCTTTTCCGAATTATTGGTGGTTCCCCACGCTTACGCTTCCTTGTGGTTCTTTTCCCGGAAGGGTCCTTTCCAAAAACAGTCTTCATATTTTCTGTTAAGGCCAAAACTTCCTCCCCGGTAAGTGGTACAGGTGCTGTCCTAAACTCCATAGTGCCATCAAAGGATTTATCATCTGATCTAAATTGGTGGTTTGCATCTAGGAACCTTCGGTGACCCATATAGCAAGTTTTCTTGCCTTTGTTCAACCAAAGAGAGAAAGTATGTGAGTGGCACTGTGGACAAGCAAATTCACCTGAGGTGACACATGCGGATAAAGTAGCTAAACCTGGGAGATCAGAAATAGTTGACATAATGGCAGCATGCAATTGGAAGTACTCAGCCTTCAAGGCATCGTAAGTTCTAATACCCTCTTCAAAAAGTGCATCCAGATCATCAACAAGTGGTTCAAGGAACACATCTATATCTCTCCCAGGTGACTTTGGGCCAGGAATTAGCAAAGAAAGGATGAAATTTGGTTGCTTCATACACAACCAAGGAGGCAGATTCAATGGAATTGCAATAACAGGCCAAATGCTATAGGCACAATTCAATGATCTAAAAGGATTAAAACCATCTGTTGCTATGGCTAGCCTAATGTTGCGACTATCTGCGGCAAATTCTGGATATTTGCCATCAAAATCCTTCCAAGCAGGTGAATCCACCGGATGCCTTAATAGTCCATCTCTTGTACGTTCTTCGTCATGCCATCTACATTCCGCTGCACTCTTCGAGGACATGAACATCCGTTGAAGCCTCTTCTTTATTGGAAAATAGCGAAGAACCTTTCTTGGGACTTTGTGTACACGTTTTCTATCAAGGTTCTTCTTTTCAGATTTCCAACGAGAAGTTTCACATTTAGGACAACGATCCTCATTTTCATGCTGCTTCCAAAACAAAATGCAATCGTTCTCGCATGCATGAATGTTAACATATCCAAGCTGAAGACATTTTACCATTTTCTTAGGTTCATGGAAGTTTTTAGGTAGATTTGAACCTTCAGGGAAGGCCTCTTTTAGCAACTCTAACAGCATGTCAAAACTTTTATCACTCCAACCTCCAAGAGATTTGGTGTGGAGTAATCTAACAACGAAGCGTAGCTTTGAGAAGGTTGTGCACCCTGGATAAAGCTCTTGGCTTGCATCACCTACGAACTATTGAAAAGCATCCGCATCATGATCACTTGGATCCCCCTCACCATCACTATCAGCCAAATCCCCAATTTGATGTGCCATATCTCGAATCATTTCAGACATCTCATCATATTCCTCTAAGTCGTTCTCATCTCGAACATCATCAGCTTGAACCTCATCACGATCACTATGAGGTGCAAGAGATGATGATGCCTCTCCGTGATATATCCATCGTTTGTACCCATTAATAAACCCATCACATACTAAGTGCTCATGGACAACACTAGCTTCCTTCCAAGAACAGTTCAAGCATTTTCTACAAGGACATAATATAGCATTCCCTTTTGCTGAATGGGCAATAGCAAATCGTATAAAATTATGTACCCCATCAATATATGGTTGTGTGTGTCTAGCTTTATCCATCCAACTCTTGTCCATTTCTTATTTGTTCTACTAAAATAGCCCTGAGACACACAAAAAAGGACACTTACATTAAAGTGGAGACACAGAGACATATATTTCATGCTTCTACATAGTCTAAATGCATTCATAACAGATGAACTACATTTCATCCACACATGAAAAAGAACATGCAAATCTAATGTACCTGTAGTACTCAGTTGGAGAAGAATGACCAATCCCGATATAAGCTGAAATCGAAGGAAGTGCAATCCTTGAGAAGGGTTTAGAACTGCTATGCCATAGAAGTATCACTTGATGTCCTTCTCGGCCTCCGTACCTAAAATTGTTCCAGAAGGCACCTTTTCTGTATGCAGCAGGCAATGGTGTGATTATTAGCTAGGTAGGTCTCAACCAAAGCAAGAGAAAGAAGAAAAGGTTATGGGGCCCTTTTCCCCCAATTGTCGAGTTGATCAGATTGCATCTTTGTTACAAAGGGTGGTTATACTCAATGAGAAAAATATATAACCAGAAAAAATAACAGAAATTAGTGTTGTACATATACAAAACTATACTGTAAAAGAAAATAAGGGGAAAAAGAAAAAGCACTCACATGATCTGGACTCATGTTTAGTGATAGAGGGTAAAGAATGCAAACTGGTGTGAACTACTGAGAGCAAATAATAAAGCAATACTAGAGCCTTAGTAAAAAACTATACATAATCACTCTAAAGAACATGCAGAATTTATTTAGTTCAAGCAGACAAGCATATACATTGTTATTGCACTAACATCATTCACGTTGGATGGTTAGCCGATGGTCAGGTCGATGACCTTTATGTATTCATGTTGCAGCACGACATATGAAGATTAATTCAGGCGAACATGCATCCAGATGATTCCAAAAGCAAGAAAACATATACCAGTACATGTAATTTATTTAATTAATACAGAACATGCATCCGGATGATTCCAAAAGGAAGAAAACATATACCCGAATCCCACGTGGTCAGCGCAGACGCTTGCAGGCAGATCTTCTCCACCGAGATGCGATGGATCCGTATGCTGCTACCTGCTTGTTGCCCCTCGTCCTAGCCCCCGTTGGAGACCGTAGAGGCCACTGGTAGCAGCCCGTTGCCCTTGTCCTCCAGCGCGGCTGCGGCTCGGCGTGGTGGCGGCGGCACTCGTTGAGGGTGACGCTGGGCGTGGTGAGGTGGCGCTAGGAGGGGGCGGTGCTGTAGAGTGAGATGAGGAGAGAGGGCAGGGTGCAGGAAGAATCGCAAGGTGGAGAGGTGCTGCAGTCGGCGGCGGCGGCCGGCGGCGCTGCACTGGAGATGTCAAATTTTGGGGGAAGAAGGCAGATGTGATTTTGGGGGACGAGGGCTGGACGTGGAGGAGGTTGTGGCTAAAGTGACTTTTTGGTGCCAAATTTTTCACTCGCTCCCGTGCTCTCCCACGCGACCGCGCCGCTCCCGCCCTACAGAATCCCCGGCAGATCATATGCCCTGTATACAGTTTGTGCCGGTAGATTTTATGACCTAACATGTATACCATTTCCGGCAGTATACCGCCCTTGTTATAATACTTTTACCGGCAGTTAACCCGCCCTATAATATTTTTGCCGGCAGTTACACTATCCCCGGCAGATTATACGCCCCTAATATTAGATTTTTCCCGGCAATTAATTGCCGTTGATCTCGTGTCGTGGTGTAGTGTATGCAGGAAAATAGTACACCTAGCATCTGATGCGTGCTTTTCTGAAGGTACATACAAGCTTGTCTATGGAGGGATTGAGCATTTATGTAGCTGTCGGCGGGATGGGGCCAATCAGATGCCGCGGAGCGAGACACGTGGCGGCCGGGTCGATGTGGTCATAGGCCCCGCCCCGGCTGTCAAGTGGATCCGGTGGTCAAGCCTAAAGTGCTCGGGGGCCTTCCTCGGGCATCGCATCCACGTGAGTAACCAGAAAAGGCCTTGGGCTCCCGAGAGTTTAAGGCTCAGGAATCAAGGGAGCGCTCGGGGCCCCTTACCCGAGCGGCCGGTGTCCCAGGAGGTGCGGGGCCCGGGGGAGTGCTCGGGATGTCCCCCTGAGCATTCCTCCTGGAGCTCCCCCCCGTAAGGGGCCCCGAGCGGCCCTCCAACGAGTGCTCCCCGAGCGCTCGAGATCGCCCGGGGGCAGCCTGAGACAGCTGGCGCCCCTCCCAGTTGAAGGAGCTGCTCGGAACCAAAGTGCCCGGGGTCCGTCGTGTCCCCCCGTGGGGCCCTCCTCTGGGCACGTTGTCGAGCGGCTAGCTTCTCCAACAAGCCTCAGCCCTGGCAGAGGCATTTAATACCCGTCATTCCGACAAGAAACCTTAAGCCCTGTGAGGGCATGATGACGGTCAGACCGGGCCCCACCCGCTCAGGCGAAAGCCCCTTTGGCTATCGCCCCTGCCGAGAGGTGGGCCCGACTGACATGTCTGTTGACCAACCGGGCGCGCCGCACCGCACGCCCCTGTCGCTGTCAACCTTTTTGCCCCTTGGGACTCGTCGCCACGCGCGCCGTTGCGCGGGTTTGGTCGCTGTCGCTCGGGGCCCAGGAGCGGGTGTCTCACCAACTCTGTCAGAAAAAGCCCGGTAAGTCTCCATTCACGGGACCCGCCGGGCATAAAGGTGTCAGAGTCACAGTTCCGAGGCGCAGCGGGGAGACGTCCGGCACGGAAGTCCGCGCCGCGCATTAAGTGTAAGGCATGGGCAGCCCTGTAGTGCCCACGTCTTCAGCAGTGCTGGTACGTAGTACCCTCCGGCCACTGTGGTAAACCCCCGGGTATATAAGGGGAGAGCCGAGGCCATGCAAAGTGGGGGACATTTCTTGGTTAGACTCTTTTTCGGTTGAGCTTTTCTTAGGTTGAAGAGCTCTAGGGTTAGATCTCTTGGAGAAGAACTCCCTTGGAGTAGACAAGGGCTTTGTAATCTCTGATAATCGCCAATATACACACACACAAAAGCAGGACGTAGGGTTTTACACCTCCGAGGTGGCCTGAACCTGGATAAATCTTTGCGTCTCCTGCATTAGATCCTCCTTTCCGAAAATCGTAGCCGGCTCACAAAAGAACTCCTACTGCGCCCCTGGCCGAATCCCAAAGGGGGTCCAACCGGACCACCGCTAGAGGCGTCTCTACGCCGACAGTAGCCTAGTTACTAAATCTAGAATAAACGATGGTGTTGTGCACGAAAAATAGTATGTTAAATTTCCGAGCATTGTACATAACCCGCCAAGGAGTGCTACGAAGGGTCATCCACAGAGAAAAAGAAGACGAAGATGCCAGGAGTGGAGATTAGGGTGATGAATAGTAAGAAAAATAGTAACAGCGCAAAGAATTGTTGCTCCTTTTGCAAAGAGGACACACACAACAGAAAGACTTGTCCACAGTTAGTGCTTCAGAACAAGAGAGAAGCTGATGAAGCCGACAGAGTTAGGCATGAAACGGAGCTCACACTGTGAGGATCTGATGGAGATTTATATTAGTTTTCCCGCAAACATTTTGATAGAACTATTGTGTTTCGTTAAGTTATGTTTGAAGGAGTTGTAGCCAGTAGTGGGGTTTGTTTTGCTTGTCATTTTGTGAAACTATGCAGTTAGATTAGTATTTTGGTTTGATATGCTTGTCATTGATTGAAGTTGTTTCGTTTGGATGGAGGAAGAAATTACACATCTGATTAGGCCGAAAAGGGATGAAACAATATTAAACATGAAGGGATACATTACTATGTTGGTATGAAACAAATTGGTGTTTCATGTGAGACTGAAAGTTAGAAATGGTAATTTATCATATGAAGATGTTTCTTACGTAATAAGATTATGCTTCCACTGACATATGAGTATTTGCCGTGCACAAGTGAAGAGAACAAATTTATTCAAAGGAAGCAACATATCCGAACTACGTATGGAACACGTTATGAATTAAACATTACGAAGAGAAGCAACGTCCAAAAGATTTCCACTGAATTATGCAGATGTTTCTTATGTTATAATAATATGTTTCTAATAGAAAACGAGATTGTGTCATACAACTAACGAGGTGAACAAATTTCTTCGGAGGAAGCAACACATCATATGAAACAAGACATAGTAGCAATCCATACATGTCATACCGATGTTCCTTATGTTATAAAAATATGTTTCCGATAGCAAACGAGATTGTGCCATACAACTAAGGAGGTGAACAAATTTCTTCGGAGGAAGCAACATATTTGACCATCATATGAAACAAGACATAGTAGCAATTCATACATGTTATATAATAGTACCAACACGTATTTGATAGTATGGACACATATAGTAGTAGCGGAGTGCACAATACAGTAACTTTTCGACTATTGACGATAGGATGACAAGTTTAAGAGCTCTAATGGATCATTTCTTCCATGAGAGAACCCATGATGGGTCTTGAGTGTTCAATGGCGACCTGACGAGCCCCTCAGCGACGAGCTTGCGGAAGTCTGTAATACGATCCTGCAAAGAAAGAAATGTTTTCTTAGAATTGATCACCGAGTGCAAACAAATTGTCAGAGGGATATGAGACTATACCGGGTCAAATTTCTTGAGCGTCTTGCCTTCCCTTTTTTCCATGAAAAGCATCGTAAATAGCCTGCAATCATACCTATTGATAGTGCATATGACAAGAAATATGAACTATTATTGCTTCTTAAGAAGGTAATATTGGGAGAACATGTGTTAAAGATTGCACATACACGGTCCGCTGTTGTGGGCAATCTTGTGGATAGTCAGATGTGAATTCCTCTTTTTTATACCTAGTGAATGTGTTGGTAGCACGTGCGAGTTGAAAGAAATTCAGGATCTGGCAATGGTAAAGTTAGAAAACAAGATGTGATGTGTTGTGAAACAAAACAAACTAGTAAGGAGTACATAGAAACTTGAGAAGTTATTAATGATACACATGTAAAATGGAATTGAAACAAGAATACGAACCACATTGTCGGCTGTCTCATATATGTCATTTGAGTTGCTTTTTTTAAACGAGTTAAACACATTGGATATCTTGTACAGTAGATTCACACAACAAAGGATCCAATGGTCCCCTTGAACAATCGCAAAGTACAGCTGCGGTGATAAAGATGTCAGTTGTAGTAATGCAAAGAAATTGGAGATCAGAGTTGCAATCACATGATGCAATAGGGACTAACTAGATCAAATTTGTCAAGCTTGAATTCTTCGTAAACTCGCATAAATTCTCCCTTGCATGTGTTTGGATCGAATATTCTATCATCCACCATGAGTTTTGCCTACAAACAAACAAAAGTTATTGCAGGAATGGAACATTGCAATGCAAAGTAATTAACATCGAAGTTACCGTAATAGCTTGGGAAAAGCAAATTTCAAGCACATCGGCTGGTTTGATATTGTTTTGTTAGCTACGCAGTTGAAGTGCCGAATGTAAAGATCCATGACCTCGGTGCTGATCTTCGAACGAGGCTTTATTGACTCCCGGAAGTTTTCATATGATATATGGTAATCCTTAAAGACGATGAAATGTGGCCTATAAAGCAAAAATGGAACTCCAAGCATCAAAAATTAGTGCAATGATGAATGAAACAAAAAGGAAGATATAAAACAATTAAGGTGAAGGAAAATGCTCACTGTTCTTCACCCGTCTTAGGCGGGTTGATGCATTTCTTTATAATGTACATCTTGTAGATATCCTCAACCTCTTTACTGATCTTAACCTTTTTATTCATGACATCCTCATCACTACCAATGAACGCCCTTTTTTTCTGGTTCTTTTTGTCTAGTGAGAGTGTTCCGATACTTCTGTCCAGTTCACTGAGGCCATGTCCTAAATATGAATGAAGTAAATCAATTGAAGGAACCAATAATACATCAAAATGACAGTTGGGGTTGTCTAAGGTACCTAGTTCAGCAGGCTCCAAACCAGTGCGGCTTCGTGTTGCCTTGGTTGGAACAGCAGGGAGAGGGGGCTGTGCTGGCTCTTGAGCAGACTTGTTTTTGCTGCTGGGTGTATTTTCATCTTCTTTGGCACGTGCTTGTTCTACTTCTTCCGCTGCCTTGGAAACTCTCTCCTAGAATTCATCTTCATTTTTTCCATTAGAGCTACCATTAGCAACATTTTGGGGTTCACTATCCACACCCACAGCAACTTTCAGAGAGGAGCTGGCTATACCTGTTTCACATGGTATAGCAGTGTTGCGGGATGCTTCCCCTCGGACCTCATGAAGCTTCAAAGAAGCGATAACCTCCGTAGCAAACTCCTCCATGCGTTTTGCATGCATTGTTCTCATTAATTCATGGTTCCTTTCTAAGTCTGCATCCAAAATGGCATTGTGTTTTTCTATAAGATGCATCAAATAACCTGGAATTTGTTGAAATTGACATTGGCATGAATGAAACATTCCAAATAATACTTAAAAAAACTGCTATTTGTCCATGAATCAAAATTAGCTTGATTAAATGAGTTGATATAAATATGCAATGTTATGTTATATTGCTGGAAACATAAATAAGATTATATGGGAACATTTGAGCTGTAACTAATTTTTTTTTAAACACAAAGACATGGACAACATGATAGTTATGGAATGTTGTAGAGATGGATACATACTGATATATGAATGGAAACATGAAAACCGTAAGTATAAAATATTTAAGAAAACATTCATTGAAATGATGTGTACGGTGGTGAGTAAGGCTAACATTGATACTACGTTATGGAAACATACTAATGTCCTCAAAGATACAAATTTGTCCACGAAAACTTAAGTGCTTAATGAATGAAACAAAAATAGTTTACCCATGAATCTTGCGAGCTTGAAGGACGACTGCGCTAGTCACCCATTGCTTTGTCTCTAATGTCATCGGTGGAAGGACGATCAAAGTATGGAGTCATGTGGAATGGTCGAAACTACAAAAAAAGAATTAATTGTGTATGCAACATTGGGGGACAACAAATGGAGCTTGAGATATGCATGAACTTACAGAGCGGGCACCATAAGAATGTGGCTTTAAAGATAATTTGTTCCTATCCTGTTCCATGACGAAATCAAAATCTTCGTCTTTCACATGAGAAGCCCTCGGTAGGGAGTAATCAAATCGATGATCGGACAAGATTGACGAAGAAAAATCCAAGTGATCCATATATATAATCTGCAATTAAAACAAGTGTTCCAACACAGCGTTAGCTTCAATTAAATACAAAAACAAATCGTGGAAAAAATCAATTTGTAAGTGAAGTGGGCATACGGCAAGTAGATCAATGAATCCACCAATGTTTACTTTTGCCAAACCAGATGTTTGCTTCTTCTGGAACTTAGCGACCTCTTCCCTGACAAATTTCAATATGTGTGCACTCCAATCATATTGACAAATATTGTCAACATCATTGAGGCTACTGAGATAACCCAATCGCAGCATGTTGTTGGTTCCAGGACAAAGATATGTTGACAATGCTATGAGAAAAAATGTCCTCAAGAATGTCTCCTTATCCATATTCGTTTTCAGCATCTCAATAGCATCAACAATCGGCGCCCGTCTTGTGGTTGCATAGTCTCTTTTGTAGACATCACGAAACTCCGATTCCTCGTGACTACCAAGAACAATGACAGGCCGAGTGCCGGATGGAAGACCTGTAACCTTCTGCACCATTTCTTTTGTGAACAAAATACTTGTCCCATTGCGGTTGTTCCTAAACTCACAGAGTTCTGGAGTAATCCTCTCAATAATCCACTGAAGCAACCCGTCAGGCACGGAATAAGAGGCAACATCCAAAAGATTTCCAAGACCACACTGCCGAACAAGAGATTTTTGTGCCTCTATTAACCCATCAATGACTTTCTTAAATCGTTTAGCGGAGAAGCGATTCAATAACTCAACACCTGATTCCTTCATTTTGGCAAATAGCAATCCTGGTAAAAAAGAACGACTGTAACAACAAAAACTTTGTCCATTGGCAACATCAATGACTTTCTTAAATCGTTTAGCGGAGAAGCGATTCAATAACTCAACACCTGATTCCTTCATTTTGGCAAATAGCAATCCTGGTAAAAAAGAACGACTGTAACAACAAAAACTTTGTCCATTGGCAACATATATACTGTGGGATGGAAATAAATATTGTAGCAACAGAATTAGTATGCAATGAGACCATCAATATCTATTGATAGAAACAAAAGCTATGAAACAAAAATTCTATGCAGTGGCAACATGTATGGTATGAGATAGAAACAACGACCCAATTTGAAATTGCAGGACCACACATCCCGCCATCAATTTTGATGAATTGATGAAACATTACATAAGCCTAAACAAACAAATATATAGTACAGTACAAATAGTGCATTATCAACAAAAACTTTGTCCATTAGCAACATATATGCTGTGAGATGGAAACAAATATTATAGCAACAAAATTAGTATGCAATGAGACCATCAATATCTATTGATAGAACCAAAAGACTATGAAACAAAAATTCTATGCAATGGCAACATGTACGGTATGAAATAGAAACAACGACCCAATTTGAAATTGCAGGACCACACATCCCGCCATCAATTTTGATGAATTGATGAAACATTAAAGAAGCCTAAACGAACAAATATATAGTACACTATAAACAGTGCATTATCAATTCATCAAATTGAAAGGAAATACCATAATCGGAAAACAAGACATTGAACTACAATCCATGTCGCCTTCGACATAGTAACCAACATTGAACTACAATCCATGTAGTCTTCGGCATAGCAATCGGAATGGATGAAAACAAAACCATAGAAAAAAATGAAACAATGTAGTCTTCGGCATACCTTGCTTTGGAAGGTAATCCGCAGATTAGCTACAGCGCCACACCGGAAAATGCCGACACGTCGGAGGATGCCGGAATGCCGGAGAATACGAAGAAGAGTGCGCGACGGGGGAGAATGAAGGACCATCTGAAAGGGATCTCAGGAGTCGACTAGAGGGGGGGTGAATAGGTCGGCTCTAGAAATTATAATGCCTAAAGGGTTTCTCTTCTGGAGATAGGTCAATCCTAGAGAAAATATATGCAACTGATGCAGGTAACTGAGACTCAGCAAGATATATCAGATAAACACCAGACACTCAGATAGCAAACTTAGCTGATGTAGAACAAGTTATATTCAGAGCTAACTGAGTCTCAGGTGTGAGAGTCAGGTGAGTGCATCAGATGACGTGAACAGGAAAGGTACTAGTTTTAGTAAGAGCTAACTGAGTCTCAGGTGAGAAAACTCAGTTAGTGTGCAACAGATAAAGGTGCTCTAGTGATCTAAGCATGCATAGATAACAGAGTAAATAAGAGCAGATCACAAGACAGATAGTAAAGCACACAATGGTTTGTTTTACCGAAATTCCTACTTCTTGCGAAGCAGTACGTCTCCGTTGAGGAAGCTGTTCTCACAGCCGGCACCAAATCGTGCTCTTTCCTCGAGTACCTTTCTTGTGTGGAATCCTTTTGATCTTGCTGCTGCAAGACAGGCAGACCCGAATCGCCTTCACAGACTCTTGGTGGCAGCCACACAAGACTTGGCTTGCTCACCAACTCCAAGAGCACTCCCACTCTTGGAGGAACCAGTACCTCGAATGCTACACCTGAAGGACTAAGTAACTTTCTCTCACGATGGATGCACGCAGGCAACACTCACTTGGAGACCTAGAGCTCTTTCTTTCTCAACAGGTTGCTTTCGGGTTAGAGGCAAAGGTTAGGTAAAGGTTCGAGGTTGAAAACCTCCCCAGGTTCCCTATTTATAGGGTCCCTGGCAGCTAGCCGTTACCCTCATGCCACGTCAGACAAAGAGCCACCAGACCTAGCCTATCTGAGACTCAGCTAACGTGCACCTCTGGTAACCTACTAGCCACGGCTGAGCTACCCACCTGAGTCTCAGATGCCAAACTCAGGTGGACTCGGTTGCCTCAGGCAGCACCTGAGCACAACTCTGGCCGGCTCACTACAAGCCTACAACTGACCAGAGAGCAATGACCTCGCCACAGTCCCTGACCAGCTCGCTTAGACCCTTGGCACTGGTTCCAAGCTTCTTCACCGAAGATGACTGCCCTTGTAGACGCACAGCGAACCCTTGGTCCTGATCCACCAGCTTCCCAGCTCCTCCAGGACTTATCAAGCTTGCATTCACGGCCCTTGAACTCCATCAAGCAACCATCACCTCGCTTGCCCTCGAGCACAGCCTCGGCTTCCTCGCAGCTGTGCCTCAGGAGCCTAGCTCAGCTGGTCCTTCTGACCTTCCCAGTTCCTTGCTCTTTTTAGGGCTCATCATCAACAGTTGTCTCACTTCAGCTTTTACCTGTCCATCTAATTCCTGTTCACACTCATTGCAAGTATTAGACACAGGTGAGGATTGCCAATAACCATCAAAACCGAACTCTGGGGCAATATAGCCATCCTCCCAAGCTCCATGGGAGTGGATGCACTTTCAATCTCCCCCTTTTTGGTGGTTAGTGGCAACCCCTTTAAAACATTCACTTAGATAAAAAAAAGAGTATTGCATTTAACCTTGTTTGACATCAACTCCCCCTTAAGATGTGCACAAGTGAGATTTTGCATTTGAATACAAGTGTACAGTTCAGATTTAAACATTGGAGAGTTGATGCAAAAAAAACAGGTTCTCACAACATAACTGAGAGTATAAGCACAGCGGAATAGCAGGTATATTTGAGGAGTACTCAACAAATAAGATAACAGAAAAGATTGCATGCTTGAGTACAAATATCAAATATCAGAGCGTCATGTATATATCGAATATCAGAGCATGTATTAGAGCTAAAGTAAGGAATATCATGTATCAGAGCAGATGTGATAAAGAGATGTATCAATACAAAAACGAGGTGTTCAAGATTGATAAAATCATTTGCAGTACATAGAATGTCTTGACACACATGCAGTCTAGTCTACCCCTTTTTACATACTGCTCCCCCTGAAAATAATACTCTCCCCGTTAAGCTATTCTCTCCCTACTCTCTCCCCCTTTGCCACTAAGCACTAAAAAGAGATAGGAAGAAGAAAGAAAAAGATCCTCAGGGAGCTGGCTTTGGTTGCAGGAGGGATAGGATCTGATCAAATTTGCTGTTGACCGAGGCCTTGAGATCTGCCATCTCACTCTTGAGTTTAGATTTCAGCTGAGCTATTTCTTGTTGCAGTTCATCTTGTCTCCTCTTGATACAAGAGATCTGTACTGGCACAACCCGTTTAATGAAAGCATCCACAGCTGCGGGATTGTCGAGACGTTGAACCAAAGGGAGACTGTCTGACGAAAGATTCACAGAGACCGATGCTTGTCGCTCAGCAGGAGGAGATGATTCTCTAGCTGAGTCTCGGGTGGGAGACACCTGAGGCTCAGGTAGGACTGCTGGGAGATCAGCTGCTGGCTGAGGTGGTCTGACTGAGACTCTGGTAGCTTGCTCTGGAGGCTCTGAAAAGTCTAGCAGAGATGAGTTGAGGATGTTGTAGAAAGGAACTTCATCTTCATGGTCATCCTTCTGAGGTCTGAATTTGCTGAGATATGTCTTCTTGTCAAAGGAGAAGACTGAAGATGCTAATGATGTTCTTTGGAGGATCATATGCATTAGATATGAGCCATATCTCATCTTGTCAGCTCTGTTCTTCTGGCACTCATTTATTTCTGAGAATATGTATCTGGCCACATCAAACTTCTCTTTCTTTGCGATGAGCTCAAGAATTCTCCATACTGGATTGTATATGGCATCAGTTCCTCCACCTTTGGCACAGATGGATATGTTCAAGATCTTCACTATGTGCTTGGGTGTCTTCATCAATCCTTTGAAATTGGAGATATGCTTAGGGACTGCACCCTTAACAGGAGGAGGCACAAAGCCTGTAGGGAAGAACTTCTTCCTTTTCTCATTTGGAACCCAATCTGGCAGGAGACTCTTATCTTCTTCTGAGCCTTTGGATATGCTGATCTTCTGTAGCTTTGTCCCTGATGGTAGGTTGAACAGCTCTGCAAACTCGGGAGCTGTGATGCACAGCAGTTGACCTCTTGTCATCCAGAGCATATAATCTTGATTGTTCTGCTCTACAAAGACTGTTGCATAGAATTCCTTGATAGCTTCAGAATCATAATCTTGATTTAAGCTGCATATCTCATCAAGTTGAACAGCTGCTAAAATCTGCTTCAAATTTCCTAAGCCATTCTTGGCAAGGTTTTCCCAATCAATTGGCATGCTGTCAACAAAACCTTTCTTCTGCAGCAAGAGATGATAGCTTGATTGCTGCTGATCATTCCAAAACCTTGGATCATTGCAATGTCTTCTTTTCAGATTCCCTTCACTGTCAAAATATGGATTTGTGGTTCTCATGGCAGTGTAGTTTGATGTGCTTCTTGAATCCAGGTTCATGGAGGCTAGACTGGCATCTGCCTTTGGTAGCTTCTTGAAAGCAGTTGCAGATATGAATTTCATCATTGATGTGTCAGATCGTGCAACTTTTGAGAATATAGCTGAATATTTGTCTTCCAATGACTCATCTGACTCTTCTAACAGAGTCTCAGCTGGGATATCTCCTGAGTCAGATGCAGAGGGGGATGAGTCAGATTCTTCTGCGGACTCTTTCCTTCCACTGCTCTCTTCTTCTTCTTGGTATTCTTCATCTGATTCAGATAGCTTTTGCTTCTTCTTGTGAGGAGATGGAGGATGAGGATCACTTGGACTTGAATAGGAGTCATCTGAGTCTTCTGACTGAGCCTCAGTTGACTGTGCCTGAGACACAGTTGGCATCCTATGAACTGACTCAGGTGCTGGAGAAGATACTGCTTTTTCTTGCTCTTCAAGTCTTGTTTCTTCTTGAGCTGGTTCTAAGTCTGATAGAGACTGAAATACAGAACCCATGCTCACTGATACTCCAACTGATAGATCTGCTTGTGGCTCAGTTGGATTTTCATGTGCTTTAGTTGACTTCTCTTCAAAAGATGATCTTAGCTTATCCATAGATTCCTCCATAGTCTGCTCAAGTTCTTTTTCTCTTGAGTCAAGCTCAGCCAAAATGTCTTCAATGATTCTATGGCAGCTTTCTGTTGAGTTTCCACTTCCGTGGGGACTAATTCTAGTCCAGCTGATGCAGCCGCCTGAGACTCGGCTGGCTTACTCAGTTGAGGCACTGAACCACTGACTTGTTGAAGGGGCACTGCATCAAGTGCTTGAGAACTGGATGCATAAAATATCCTTGAGTTTGTTTCAGCAATCTCATTTTGTAGATGCTTCTTACGAGCTTCATCAGCACAAGAGTTTAGCTCCAACATGTGATTCTCTATTCTCCTTTGTAGAATGATATCTGAGAACCTTGTCCAGAGAGGCTTATAATCTTCTGAGAGTTGAGGGAATAGACGATCAATTTGTTTGATCAGGTCTGCTTTCTCTTGTCCAGAGGCTTTTCCTTCTTGCTTCAGCAGCTTTTTGAGTTCTTCATGGATTGCCTTGTCCTTCAGCTGAGTTTCTCTTTGGAGTTTCACACTCTTTGGAACATCTGGTGATTCAAAGATTTGCTTTGCAAGGGCATCTATTCTTTCCTTCATTTGAGGCCTTTCCTCATCTGTGGCATTGGGCAACTTATTAGTTAGGTCTTGCCATTTTTCTATAAGTTTGCTGTGTTCCTTTCTTTTAAGAGCGTCTACTCTCCATTCAGCTTCTTCCTCTTCTTGCAGTTGCTTCTTTGTTTTCTTCTTGACTACCACAGCCTCTGATCTTGGCTTCTTTGGGACTTTGCTCAGGGATAAATCTGTTGGCTTGCCTGCAGCCCTTGTCCTTTTGAGTGTATCAACTACTGGAGCCTTCTTGACTTTGATAGCTGCCTCTTTCTCAGCAGCCTTCTTGGCTCTTTCTTCAGCTCTTTTCTTCTTTGCTTCTTCAGCTTGGGCTTTCTTTTCAGCTGCTTTTGCTTTCCTCTCTTGCTTCAATTGTTCTTCCTTGCTAGCCTTCTGAGCTTCTAAATCTTTCATTCTTTTAGCTGACTGAGCTGTAGCTATGTCCATCTGTCGTTTCTCTTCTTGTAGCTCTTTAAGCCTAGCTTCTCTTTTGGCTAGCTCAGAGGGGGACATTGGAGCTTTTACTGATCTTTGAGCAGCTTCTTCTGCATCCAATTTCTTTCCAAGACTTTTAGCCTGCTCTGCCTCCCACTCTAACTGCTGCTTCTGTCTTAGGAGCTGGGTTCTCAGACCAATGGGCAGATCATCAGTTATATCCTCAGGCACATTCCTTGATCCAGACATCTGCATAGGAGAGGTAGGATAAAGAATAGATGAGAGGTAATCCTATTGTAGAGAAAACTGGAATGATTGGCCATTTTTGGATGGTTTTAGGAGAGTTTCACAAGTCATCTCATGCTACCTGACTTAGCTACCTGACACTCAGGTGAGATAAATTGTGTAACTCAGGTGGAGTAGCAGAGCAACCTAGGTTTATCGAATCTTACTGAAATTTGAGAATTCTGGACAATGAGTTGCAAGAAATCGTTCTAAAGGTTAAAGGTACATCATCTCTGTCTAATTCCACAACTAAAAGATACTCGAGAGCATGGAATTCGCATTTAGGCGGAAACCACCCTAGTTCTGTGAAAAACAGCTCGAGGAGACTTACATTTGGAATTTTGATTGGAGATGAAGGCGCCAAAACAATCAGGAGAGCTTTGGGAAGCTTCGGAAAGAGCGAAGATCGTCGGAGAAGCGCACGATCGTTGAGAATCAGATGGCGGCGACGGGTGCAAGGGCACTGAGACTCTGAAGAGGGTTTAGCGCGAACCGTTACAGAGGTGGGTTTTTATATCCCGAGTGGCCCTGTGGCACCTGAGGGTCAGCTAGATTGCTACCTGAGACTCAGGTAGGAAAGAAAAATGAGCTGAGCTCCAGACTTAGGGATTTTCTCCGGAATTTTTGAATGTGTTCAGCTGAGACTCATGTGGAAGACTCAGCTGACAAGGTTTTCAATAGGATTACCAGAGAGAACTTAAGGATAAGAGATGAAAGCAATAGAGAGAATTTCTTTTCAAACACAGCTTGCCAAACAATCAATCAATACAGAGCTAAAGCTGTGTTGAATTGAAATAGATGGTAAGATCCAACTTATCTAACCCAATGGTGAATCCATGAGTTCAATAAGATGCAAAATCAGCATGGTATCTATAAGACCTTAACCCACCTGAGGTACAACCGAGACTCAGGTGACTGACTCATGTAGAATGCAGAGAATGAAAAACCAGAAATGCAATCATGTGTACACGTGTATCATCATTTCCTCACTGCACATTCGAGATATCCATGATATTTAGCTCATGCCTGAGGGTACAGAACCTATTCTCATCTAAAGGCTTGGTAAAAATATCAGCTAGCTGAGCTTCGGTTCTAACATGGCACAGTTGGATATCTTTCTTTTCTACATGGTCTCTTAGAAAGTGGTGTCTCACTTCTATGTGTTTGGATCTTTGGTGTTGGACAGGATTGTTGGCTAACTTGATTGCACTTTCATTGTCACAGAAGAGGGGTACTTGAGACATGGATATGTTGAAATCCTTCAAGGTCTGCCTCATCCATAACAATTGAGCACAACACCCACCAGCTACTATGTATTCGGCTTCTGCTGTGGATAGGGCTACTGAATTTTGTTTCTTGGAACTCCAGGACACAAGGGAACGCCCTAAAAATTGGCAGGTACCTGAGGTGCTTTTTCTGTCAACCTTACATCCGGCATAATCACTATCTGAATAGCCTACAAGCTCAAATGGTGCACCCTTAGGATACCATAGACCAAACCCAGAGGTATGAATCAAATATCTCAGTATTCTACGAACAGCAGTGCGATGAATGTCCTTAGGATCAGCTTGAAAACGTGCACACATGCAAACACTCAACATTATATCAGGTCTAGATGCACACAAATACAGCAAAGAACCTATCATAGACCTATACTCCTTCTGATCAGTGGACTTACCTTGTTGGTTCAGATCAAGATGAGCATTTGTTTGCATGGGAGTAGATATTGACTTAGCTTTGTCCATGTCAAACTTCTTGAGGATGTCCTTGGCAAACTTCTCTTGAGAGATGAAAGTTCCCTGCTTGAGTTGTCTGATTTGCAGCCCTAGGAAGAACTTCAGCTCTCCTACCATGGACATCTCAAACCTTTTTATCATCATCTTGCTGAACTCATCACTTAGCACACGGTTAGTACTTCCAAATATTATGTCATCGACATATATTTGGCATACAAATAAGTCCTTGCCTTTAACTTTAGTAAAGAGTGTAGTATCAACAAGCCCAATTTTGAAACCATTATGTATAAGAAACTCCTTTAGGGTATCATACCAAGCACGAGGGGCTTGTTTGAGACCATATAATGCTTTGTGGAGAACATATACATGATGGGGTCTTTTTGGATCTTCAAAACCAGGGGGCTGTTCTACATACACAAGTTCAGCAAGCTTACCTTGGAGGAAGGCACTCTTGACATCCATTTGATAAAACTTGATGTTGTGATGATTTGCATAAGCTAAAAGTATCCTGATAGCTTCAAGTCGAGCTACAGGTGCAAAGGTCTCACCAAAATCCAAGCCTTCTATTTGAGTGTAGCCTTGAGCAACCAACCTTGCCTTGTTCCTCACCACTTGGCCTGTAGAATCTTGCTTGTTGCGAAAGACCCACTTCGTTCCAATGACATTGTGATCCTTGGGTCTTTCAACAAGTGACCAGACTTCATTTCTCTCAAATTGGTTCAGCTCTTCATGCATAGCATTGATCCAGTCTGAGTCAGACAGAGCTTCACCTACATTTTTAGGCTCAAAGGTGGAAACAAAAGAGTAGTGAGCACAAAAGTTAGCAATACGAGAACGAGTAGTCACTCCCCTATCAATGGCACCAATGATTTGGTCTACAGGGTGATCCTTCTGCAGCCTGCTGATCACAGGGGGTTCTGGGTCAGCCACCTGAGTCACAGCTGGATGTGGATCAGCTGGGTGTATCTGTGACTCAGTTGGCTCTTCCTGAGACTCAGCTGGGTGCATGGAGGCTTCTGAGTCCAATAGATCATTAGCTGGGTTGTACTCGAACTCAATGCCATTGACTTCATCTTGCTCATCAGCTGGGTCAGGTAGGTTTGTAACTCCAGACGAAGCTTGCTCCTCAACTTGGGGCCTGACTTCACCTGTTGACTTGTGAAGTATATCTACCTTCCCTGAAATATCATTAGTAACTTGCCCATCTTGTGAGCCATTAGATTCATCGAATGTCACATCTACAGCTTCTTCAACAACCTTGGTGTTGGTGTTAAAGACTCTGTAGGTGTGAGATTCTGAGCTATATCCAACAAATATTCCTTCATCAGATTTGGATTCAAATTTAGAGAGACGCTTGCCTTTCTTCAGAATGTAACACTTACAACCAAATACTCTGAAGTAGGAGACGTTTGGCTTCTTGTTGGTCAGCAGCTCATAAGGTGTCTTCTTTAGGAGTGGGTGAAGATATAGTCTATTGATGTTATGGCAGGCAGTATTCACAGCTTCAGCCCAAAACCTTGCTGGTGTTTTGTACTCACTCAGCAGTGTTCTTGCCATCTCTATCAGGGTCCTGTTCTTCCTCTCCACCACTCCATTCTGCTGAGGTGCATAGGGACCAGAGAACTCATGCTTAATCCCATGCTTGTCCATGAAGGCTTCAACTCTTGAGTTCTTGAATTCTGTCCCATTGTCACTTCTCACTGCCTTCAAGTTAATTTTCCATTCATTTTGAACTCTGACAATGAGATGCTTGAACCTTTTGTACACCTGTGACTTGTCCTTCAAGAAAAATACCCAAGTGAAACGTGACAAGTCATCTACAACAACAAAATCATACTTGTTACCTCCAATGCTCTCATATGTAGTTGGACCGAACAGATCAATGTGTATGAGATCGAATGGAGAAGTAGTGGTCATGATGTTCTTGGGTGGATGAGGGCTCCCAACTTGCTTTCCAGCCTGACAAGCACAGCATGGCTTGTCTTTGTTGAATTGGATCTGCTTCAGGCCTAGGACATGTTCTTCTTTACTGAGTTTGTTCAGCAGCCTCATCCCCACATGACCTAGCCTCCTGTGCCACAGCCAGCCTAACTGAGCTTTGACTATAAGGCAACATGGCACAGCTGCTTCTTGATCCTGAAAATCTACAAGATATAGCTTATTTACTCGATAGCCTTTGAAAACTTGTGAGTCATCTGTTAGTTTCTGGACATAGACCTCTTTAGGATAAAATGTGACTTTCATTCCAGCATCACATAATTGAGAAACAGATAAAAGATCATATGAAATAGACTCGACAAGCATTACTTCAGTAAGAGAATGTTCCTGAGATATAGCAATTTTACCACAACCCAATACCTTGCCTCTTGAATCATCAGCATAGTTGACATACTTGCAAGGAAGGTTATCTTTTCTTATCTCAGAGAACTGCTCTTTGCCTCCAGTCATGTGCTGTGTGCAGCCACTATCCATGACCCATTTTGTTCCACTGGAGGCAGAGCCCTGCATGATTAGTTGCGAGACTTAGGAACCCAGATAGATTTGGTTCCCAAGTTAGCAGGTCTCTTACTGTAGGCATCAATAGCAGGAATAAGATTAACATTAGGGTTCTTAGCAGTTACGGCTTTAGAAAGCTTAGAGAACCTCTGAATCTTTCTCAGATTCTTATCTCCTGCAAACTCAGGTGGAAGGGTTAGC
Organism: Stipa capillata; assembly: GCA_019208055.1. NCBI lineage: Eukaryota > Viridiplantae > Streptophyta > Magnoliopsida > Poales > Poaceae > Stipa > Stipa capillata. The sequence continues at coordinate 66,479 of JAGXJF010003681.1, read as the reverse complement.
AAATTTACATTGCACCTGAGTGAGCTACCTGAGTCACAGGTGGCTCTCCCTGACTTCGGTACCCAACCGAGTGAGTCACCTGAGACACAGATGACTACTGACTTTGGTACCCAAATGCTTGGTACCTTCTTGTAACTGCTCCAAGGTCCAACATAAATTGCCTCAGGTTTACCCTTTTTCCCTGTCTTAAGCACATAGCTTGGATTAGAGGGAATTTTCACATAACCACCTGTCTTTCGATGGTTTCCTGCAAGAGAGTTAGTATCATATTTCCCTTTCTGAGGGACAAAGTGATTCTGCAAGTATTTCTTGTTAGTAGCAGAGGGAATATATGAAGACTTGTTCTTTATAAGTGCAGGAGTGAAACCAAGTCCCCTTGTACCATTATTCTTTAGTACTAGGGTAGACTGGAGCCTAGCAAAATTCTGCATGCCTATGTTAGCACTACACAGGTCTATTCTCATGAGCCTTTTTAGCTCTTCATGCTCCTCCTTGAGCTCATTGTACTTTGCTGCATCAACAAGATTAGTAGCAGTTGAAGTGCTTAATTCACTAGATGAATCTACAACAAACACTGTACTAGAAGTAATAACATTGATGCGAGATGCACAGTTTAAACAAGTTTCTATAACAGTAGGAGGATTTGCATCAGGTGTAACAGCAGTGCAAGATGAGTGAGTTTCTTTGAGTTTATCATGCTCAGAGATTAGGAGCTCATGTGATAGCTTAAGTTTGTTTTGAGCTTCCTGCAATAAGTAAACCTCCTCATCAAGATCTGCCTTAGCATCTTGTGCATTATCAAGGGACACCTGCATGTCAGTTAGTTTGTCCCTGAGAGAGATGTTTTCTTTTCTCTCTTTCCTAAGGAGCTTCTCTGTCCTGTCAAGAATGTCCATTAGTTGAGCATAATCAGGGAAGTCATCCTCAGTCATTACCTTGCTGCCTTTAGCCATAAGGCATAGGGTTGGAGTCTCAGCATGTGTAGGATCTGCATCCTTGTCGAAGAGTGAGTTTGTCTCACGTGCGCAGCTGAGAGACCTGACTGAGTCTTCTCCTGACTCAGTTGGGCTGCTGAGTGATCCACCTGAGACACAGATGGCTAACCCAGCTAGCTCAGTTTCTTCCTCTGACTCCTCATCTGACTCTGAGTCATCTGAGACCCAAGCTTGTCCCACATATGCTCTGGCAGCAGAGGTCTTCTTCTTTCTGAAGGTGGGAGGCTTCCCTTCTTTGTACTTCTTCTTGACAATGATCTCCTTCTTCTTGTACTTGCCATCCTCTTGTCTCTTGCTCTTTTTGGGACAATCAGCAATGAAGTGTCCTGAGTCACCACACTCAAAGCACTTCTTGTCACTGAGTTGCTTCTTCCCCTTGAACCTGTCAGATGAACCTGAGAACTTCTTCCTTCGATAGAACTTTCTGAAGTTCCGAGTAAGCATGGCAAGCTCATTCTCCTCATCAGTGGACATCTCTTTATCTGGATCTTCTTCTTCATCACTTGAGTCCCTGTGAGTGGCCACTGCCTTGAGGGCTATGTCCTTGTTCTTCCCAGAAGTGATAGCATGCTTCTTGGAGTGGTTTAGTTCCATCTCATGAGTGAGCATTCTACCAAGGACATCAGTGGGCTTTAATCTATCAAAGCCATCCTTTTCTTTCATTATCAGACGTAGAGTGTGATAAGGCTTGGGAAGCACAAAGAGGAACTTCTTGATCACATCACAATCTTCTACTCTGTTGGACCCAAGGGCCTTCAGCTGGTTAGTGATCATGGTAAGTCTTGTGAAGATGGAATTGATGTCCTCTCTAGGTTGGTAATGGAAGTTGTCAAGTTCATGCTCCAGCACATCTTTCTTGGACCTCTTCAACGTGTCACTGCCTTCATAGATAGCCTGAAGTGTGAACCATATATCTCTGGCTTCCTCAAAGGTACTGACACGGTTGAAATCATGCTCTTGCAGTCCCATATAAATAGCATTGGCAGCTCTAGCATTGTTCTTGATGCTGATCTTCTCTTGATCAGTGGGATTGCTCTCATCAACAACATCAAGACCTGTTGTGACAATCTTCCATACATCTGGGTCAAGTGCAGTAAGATGCATTTGCATCTTCCGCTTCCAAAAGGCATAATTAGTACCATCAAACATAGGAACTCTACCCTCATAGTTCGACATCCTTTAGACTCTGGCTGTTAAGCCAATTATGAGCAACGAGGCTCTGATACCACTTGAAAGGGATCTCAGGAGTCGACTAGAGGGGGGGTGAATAGGTCGGCTCTAGAAATTATAATGCCTAAAGGGTTTCTCTTCTGGAGATAGGTCAATCCTAGAGAAAATATATGCAACTGATGCAGGTAACTGAGACTCAGCAAGATATATCAGATAAACACCAGACACTCAGATAGCAAACTTAGCTGATGTAGAACAAGTTATATTCAGAGCTAACTGAGTCTCAGGTGTGAGAGTCAGGTGAGTGCATCAGATGACGTGAACAGGAAAGGTACTAGTTTTAGCAAGAGCTAACTGAGTCTCAGGTGAGGAAACTCAGTTAATGTGCAACAGATAAAGGTGCTCTAGTGATCTAAGCATACATAGATAACAGAGTAAATAAGAGCAGATCACAAGACAGATAGTAAAGCACACAATGGTTTGTTTTACCGAAGGTCCTACTTCTTGCGAAGCAGTACGTCTCCGTTGAGGAAGCTGTTCTCACAGCCGGCACCAAATCGTGCTCTTTCCTCGAGTACCTTTCTTGTGTGGAATCCTTTTGATCTTGCTGCTGCAAGACAGGCAGACCCGAATCGCCTTCACAGACTCTTGGTGGCAGCCACACAAGACTTGGCTTGCTCACCAACTCCAAGAGCACTCCCACTCTTGGAGGAACCAGTACCTCGAATGCTACACCTGAAGGACTAAGTAACTCTCTCTCACGATGGATGCACGCAGGCAACACTCACTTGGAGACCTAGAGCTCTTTCTTTCTCAACAGGTTGCTTTCGGGTTAGAGGCAAAGGTTAGGTAAAGGTTCGAGGTTGAAAACCTCCCCAGATTCCCTATTTATAGGGTCCCTGGCAGCTAGCCGTTACCCTCATGCCACGTCAGACAAAGAGCCACCAGACCTAGCCTATCTGAGACTCAGCTAACGTGCACCTCTGGTAACCTACTAGCCACGGCTGAGCTACCCACCTGAGTCTCAGATGCCAAACTCAGGTGGACTCGGTTGCCTCAGGCAGCACCTGAGCACAACTCTGGCCGGCTCACTACAAGCCTACAACTGACCAGAGAGCAATGACCTCGCCACAGTCCCTGACCAGCTCGCTTAGACCCTTGGCACTGGTTCCAAGCTTCTTCACCGAAGATGACTGCCCTTGTAGACGCACAGCGAACCCTTGGTCCTGATCCACCAGCTTCCCAGCTCCTCCAGAACTTATCAAGCTTGCATTCACGGCCCTTGAACTCCATCAAGCAACCATCACCTCGCTTGCCCTCGAGCACAGCCTCGGCTTCCTCGCAGCTGTGCCTCAGGAGCCTAGCTCAGCTGGTCCTTCTGACCTTCCCAGTTCCTTGCTCTTTTTAGGCCTCATCATCAACAGTTGTCTCACTTCAGCTTTCACCTGTCCATCTAATTCCTGTTCACACTAATTGCAAGTATTAGACACAGGTGAGGATTGCCAATAACCATCAAAACCGAACTCTGGGGCAATATAGCCATCCTCCCAAGCTCCATGGGAGTGGATGCACTTTCACCATCGTCACTGCACAGGGTTGACACCGCAATCGGAATACAAAACCCTAGAAAAAATTGATGGAGACCAAGAGGGAGGGAATGTACCTCAGTTTGGAAGGGAACCGCCGGATTATCCTCAGCGTCGCGCCAGAGAAGACGAGGATGAGTCCACCGCGCCGGAGAATCCACGCCGGAGAATGCCGTCACGCCGCCCCCCACCCCGGAGAAGACGAAGAAGAGTGCGTCGCTGCCGCTAAGGACCATCCTCACTGCAGTCGATAATCAAATAGGGAACGGCGCCAGGGTTCCGCCACAGGTGGAAGAGCAACCGTCGGTCGGCTGGAGAAGATGAAACGATGGAAACAAGGAAACAACATGACATCAAAGCGCGAAAAAAAGGAATAAATTCCGAGTGGTGGCAATTTTTCGTAATTAATGGGATTAGATTTGGGCCGTCGGATTCGGTTCCATCAACGGCTCTAGACGAGGACTACAGACGACGCGGATCAGCATGACGTTCCGTAGAGTTTACCTTTTTTTAACTACGAGGTAAGAGGATGTATGATCTATTAAATAAATATTTAAATGTTTAAAATTTAAGTGTTCTATATAACAAAAAGTTATTTGAGTGCTCCCTTGAACTATGTGGCTTTATGTGAAACGGTCTCTTCGACATGGTGTTTTCTGCATTCAAGTCAAAATGTGTTGTAGTGTTAGATTAACTGTTACATGTGCAATACATATTAAAATGGGTGGTGTGGAGACAATACCACCACTTTAAATAGGAGGTTACCCTAATTAAGTTGGTAGCACCTCATGTAGGATATGCGCAATAATAAACTTTGGGGAGTGCTACAAATCGGCATGCCGATTTGTGCATTCCATCGGCACAGTGCACAACCGTCGGATGTGACGGCAAGATTAGTAATAAACAGGATTAGCTAAATTTACGGGAAATAATTTTAGTGACTATAGGAAACAATTGTAGTGACAATATGAAACATGGGCAACTGTCTGTATGCAATACGTAGCGTGGGCTCACACGGAAACATTTGCATAATGAGACGGAAATATTTTACTAAACCTTGCGCAACAAAATTTTTCAAACCAATACAACAATGGAATGTATACGGCACAATCCCGGATTTTCGGAAAATTTATGATTCAAATCGCTAAATTTTCGGCATCGTGGGCTCCTCCTGTTATGGCAACACGGAAACATTTGCATAGTGAGATAGAAACATTTTACTAAACCTTGTGCAACAAAAATTTCAAACCAGTACAACAATGAAATGTATACAGCACAATCCTGAAGTTTTGAAAACATCTGTGAAAACATTATTGTTATGATACGAAAACATATAGTTAAAACATATGCAACAAAATTGTTGAACTAATGCAACAACGTCATTGTTTATTTTACAAACAGTTTATTTTGTTTCCTACGCAACAATAATTTTTTTCTGCACAACAATAAATTGTTTCATATGCAAAAATAATTTGTGTGCTAGGAGGATGAAGGAGCCGGATCAGCATGCTGGTGTGTAGCATTTTTCTTAGAAATTTTCAGATGCGTTGGTTGAACCATTAGAATTTTTCCGATGCGTTGAACCGAGGAAACGGGTAGAGTTGCATACTGTACCAGATCCGGCGCATACTGTACTGTACCATCACGCGATCGAATTGATTCCCAGCACTTACAATCTAATATGGATGAGTAGATGACCATGTTGTGTTCTGTTGAATGTTTTTCGGTTCCAAGGAAAAAGAAACAGGACATCAAGAAAGCGAAGATTTATCTACACCGAATGCTGTCTCGAATCGACAAAACGGATGGACTACAGCTTCGAATCAAGCAATTGACCACCAATCGATGGGGCTATCGTGACAAGATTGGTTCCTGAACGGAGAATCACTATCAGAAGAGGTTGAGGATCTCGTGGATGGCGGCGTTATAGAGCGGGCAGCGACCGCGGCCGGTGCGGAGCTCGCGGGCGCAAGCGCGGCAGAAGCCGCGTCCTCCTCCACGCGCCTCCACTCCCCGCCGCTGCCATCGGCCGTCGTCATCCACTGCCGCTCTGCCTGCTGCATCAGCGCCATCAGCGACACCCTCCTCTCCCCCTCCGCGGCCGACGCTCCCGCCACTGGCGCCATCGCGAACGCGCCGCGTCGTGTGGAGCTGGACGAGGAGGACGAGATGGTAGCCAGAGCCATGTCGTCGGCTCCTCGGATGACGTCGAGGAGAGAAGAAACCCTAATTGATGGTTAGGGGATATTTTATAGCCTGTAAAGTAATTGTTAGATGAATCCCACGAGAGTCAATGGCTGGATGGCATGTCGATGGGTTGCTTTTCATCGGTATACCGATTGGGAGAGTTTTTCATAAACTTTTTTTTCGACTACCTGTTGTAGTTACTCCATACTTTACTTTTAATGTAGGAAGTATCTAGCCCAACGGAGGTAAAGTAAATCGGTATAACTCTCATTAGATTAGACACACAAAAAATAAGTGAGAAACACGTATGCCGTACCGGCGATAGAGTGGGGCGCCGGATCTAAAAACCAGAGCATATTTCAGCCACAGCAAGAATTAAGGATATCACGAGACAAAGCTAGCCCGCGTGCATGCCATCAAGCGCTGCAGTGGCGGTGCATGCCATCAAGCGCTAGTGGCGGAAGTCTGGGTAAAGTGTTGTTTTATGTGGATAAAATGTAATTTTTTCACGAAACTTCTTCAGATATACGGCATCGTGTCACTGTCAAGCCCAGGCAGGAGGGACAGGGACGGTGCCTCCGCCACTGAAACGCTGGTTTTTTTTACAATAGTGTGAGCTGTTTCACTTTGTACCATCCTTAGCCAAACTTCTCACTTTACACCAGGTTGGGTCCCATAATTTTGCACATAACACCAGGGTCTTGACCTGCGACCAAACCAATCGAGCCAAACTAGTGTAGGCCCACTGTCGGGGTGCCACGCGGCTCACCACGAGGGCAACGCAGCCACGCAGGCGACGTGTATACACATGCAAGGGATCGATCGATCTCTCCTCAAGCAGCTATACGCGAACGTTTTCTCCGGCTCCTGAGCAGCATAGAGCGGCGGCGAAGGACTGGTCCAACGGCTCATGCGTGTACACTGTGCGCAGTGAGGAAGACAGTGCAGAGTAGTGGATCGGTCCTCAAGGTTTCGATTGCCCTAATGTAAATATGATTCCCTTAGTCCATCGATTCGCTAGGGTTTTACTGCGGGTGTGAAATTGGAAGCCGGGGTGCTTGATTCTAATGTTGGACCGATGAATCTACTCCGTTTTGTTGATGTTTTGATGCGGGTTGGATTTGATTTCGTTTTAGTTGTGTGTAGGGATGGCCGAGGACATGGACGTGGCGTTTTTCAAGAATGATCGAGGTCCAAAGGGGGAGACAGATGTTGTGGTCAAGATGGTAGCAAGAGAGGAGATGATGCACGCCAAATTGATGGATATCATGCAGGAAAAGAGCTATGGGCTCGCCGACAATGTGTTTTATGTTGGGGCCGAGTGGTACTCTGCAGGTTCTTTGTAGGCGACAATCACCGTAGTGGTCAAAGCGATAATGATGTTGATTTTGATCACGAGGAGGCTGATTTCAGTGAGGAATTGAATGAGATGGGAAGAAGGAGAAGAGATCCAAGATATCATGATGAGGGGAATACTAATGTTGAAGAGCTTTATGAGGGTTTGATCAAGCAACGGGCAATCAAGGAAGAAGCTGTACAGATGGAGGAATTAGAGAATGGAGCTAAAGGCGGAGCCAAGCAAAAGTGTAGGAAGAAGGCAGTGAGGAAGGCAAAGGTAAGTGCACTAAAACCTCAGATCTCACCCTTGATTTGGATGGAGTTGCAGAGTTGTCTAATCCACCTAGCGATGGTGGTGGTAGGAGTCAGTTGAGGAAGACACTGATCGAGAGAATCTTCCACCCCCAAGGCAAGAGAAGAAGATCAAGGGTTGTTATTGTGAGGAGGGTATACTTTGATGAGAAGAACATGATGGATCAAACTCAGCTGGCAACGGGCATGTGCTTCTGTGATGCATTGCCCTATTTAGAAAAAGCAATGATGACATGGCATATTATGTAGGGAAGAGACTATGCTTACAAGAAGAACAACAGTGATAGGATTAAGGTGAAGTGCAAGCAAGGAGTTGAATATCCAGATTGTCCTTTCCACATGCTTGCCTCTCAGGTTGGCAAAGAGAAGCAATCATGTTGAGGGAGTTCACTCTTCACAATTGACCTGCCACCAGGAGTTCTAGTAGAATCAATAGCACATGGTTGAGCCAAACAACATGAGGAGAACTTTAGGAGTGATCTAGACCGGAAAATTAAGCCTTTTGAAGACCATTGTTTGAGAGACCTTGGTCTAGGTGTATCCAAATCAATGGCTTATAGAACCAAGAGGAAGTTTGGGGAGAAAGTACTAGGCAACCATGAGCACTAGTATAAGAGATTAAGAGATTACCTACAAACCATAAATGACAAGGATCCAGGATCTTTTGCAATTGTCACAGCTAAGAATAGATTTGATCAAGATTTGCCCCCGCTCTTTGAAGGACTGTTTATTTGCCTCAATGCTCAAAGGAGAGGTTTCATGGTTGGATGCAGAACTTTCATCAGTAAATTTATTTAATTAAGACTATTTATTTCATTTTACAAATTAAAAAAGATTGAACTCAAATTAGTTTGTTGTGTGTAGGCATAGATGGTTGCTTTGTGAAGTTATCCAATGGGGTTCAGATATTGGTAGCTTCTGCTAGAGATGGAAATAACAATATATTTCCAATTGCGTTTGCTATCGTGGGGGCAGAAGACAGTCAATTGGACCTGGTTCCTTGAGACACTTAGGTCTGCAATAGGAAGTGGTAACCAGCATGGTGATTGGACCATAATGTCTGACTGACAGAAGGTATGGGCCAATAGGTTGTTTGCAATTCAATTTTTATTAGAATCTGAGTTCATTCCTTTAATTTTGACTCAATTTTGTTGTGTAGGAGCTCTTGAATGCAGTTAAGTATGTATTTCCAAACTGCGAGCATAGGTTTTGCAAAAGACATCTTCTTTTAAACATGGCACTCAAAGGGTCTAGAGGAGAGAAATAAAAGAAGTATGTAGATGGCGCATGCTATGCAACAATTGAATGGGATTACAACATTGCAGTGCAAGCATTGAAGGAGTTCAATGAACAGGCATGGAAGTAGCTCAATGATATAGGTAAAGAGCACTTCAGTCAACATGCTTTCTCACGCAAGGCAAAGACAGACTTAGTAGTGAACAATCTGTCTAAGGTGTTCAACAAGTGGGTCTTAGAGGCTAGGGACAAGCCAATTGTGACTATGTGTGAGTTCATAAGGAGATGAGTAATGACAAGGTGTGTAGGCAAGAGAGAAGGTGTGTCAAAAGCCAAGTGGAAGATAATACCAGTTGTGGCAGGTTGACTGGAGATAGAGAAGAGAGATTCAAGATATTGCCATGCTTATAGGTTTGGATTCCATTTTTTTAAAGTGCACTGCTCTGACAGGTCATATGGAGTCAATCTTGAGGCAAGGACATGCGAGTGCAATAGATGGCAGTTGTTGACACACATTACATGCAAAACATGCATTCAGTGCTTTGCATGAGAAGGAACTATGAGAGAACTATGTATATGAGTACTTCAAGAAGGCTCCATATGGTAGGACATATGCTCACATAATGTTCCCTTTAGTAGGAGAACATGGATGGACAAGGACAAACACACCAGATGTTGATCCACCAAAGTTCAGAAAGTAAACTGGAAGACCACCAACAAAGAGTGGAAAGGTGTAGATGAAGGGTCAAAGGTCACAGGCAAGTATAGAATGAGTACAGTTACATGCTACAACTGTGTGTGTCACAGGCACACTTTCAGAACATGTGGAAGTAAACTTAGAACTGCTCTTCAATTGAGATTGGATGCTTTGCAGGTAAATCTCAATCTTTTTAGCCTGTTTAAATTATTTTACATATGTGCTAACTCAATTTTGTGGTGAATGAGGAGTGCTGGGAGGGGGAGAGGAGCTGGTGCAGCAGAGACACCTCTGGTTCACAGGAGCAGCCCAACAATCAAGGAAATGGAGATGGACAAGCTATAGGCGGAGGTGGTGTTTGGCATTGGTGCACAAGACGCACCGGCGAGTGAAAGTGTTGGTGGGGGAAGAGCGAGGGCAAGGGGAGGGCTTGCCTACTGGTTTGGAATGTGAAGAAAGGAAAAAGACATCGTTTTTCTTCTTTTGGCCAAGTTGTTTTTGGTTTGCACAGGAGCAAACAGATGAAAGATACACAATTTTTTGGGTGTTTTGGACAGAGATAGCCTAATGTTTAGGGCTGCGTTAGCATCAAGTTTATTTTCTTTTCTAGCTATATTATGGACCACTGATGTAAGTTGAATAACTTATTTAATTCCAGTGCCGATGGAAATGGAATACACAACATCAGTTGTCATCATCTTTTACTTGTGTCCGTTAAATTTGTAGAGATACTTGCTGTTGTCAATTCTGGAATTTTAGAAAGCTTATATGAAGCTGGGGAAGAGATTCGCGTATGGCTATTGTTGGGAATCGACTGATCGATTCGGTCCTTACCTGTGCAGTACATGGCTGTGTTGCCTGCGTGGCAAGCCCGCGTGGCGCCCTAACGGTGGGCCTGCACCGGTTTGACTCTGTTGGTTCGGTCGCAAGTCAGGACCTGGTGCTATGCTCACAATTATGAGAACTAACCTGGTGTAAAGTGAGAAGTTTGGTTAAGGGTGGTGCAAAATGGCATAACTGACACTATACCTAGAGTTATATGCGATTTTCTCTATATTCATCTATCTGCGTCCTCTGGGCAATATGTGTGTCTACAAAACCAACAACCTGTCACGGAATAGTCTCGACCACTCTCAGCATGGACGAGCGACACTACGGATGTAGCGTAGGTAAAATCATCTATAAAGCCATTTTAAGGGGTTATTTGTATTAATTTGACAAGATTAAGTGTTGATTAGACTTTTTTTCCTAGAGGCTTATGTGGTCAGAGGGCAAAACTTAGGTTGAAATCTGGACTCTTTTCGTAAGAAAAAGAGGGTGGTGTATGCAGGTCCGACTAGTGTATTGGTACGGCTGCCATTCAACATTTGTATCGTTCTTTGTTTTGAATTGTTTGAACATTATGTCTGAGCTGATGAGACAAGTGTCCCCGTTGCTTAGTTGCACCCATTCTCCAAATTTCTCCAACACTCTGAGCTGCCGGATTAAATGAACCGACGGGCATTATAGTATTTCCCCATCTAAAGTGCGCTTTACTACTTTAATGTAGTGACTTGGATGATTTGGATTATGAGTGCCAGTTTTGATTTTGCCCCAGTTTTGATTTTGCCCTGGACATCTTATCACTGAATTTGCACCAGCGATCTAACAAATGTGCATCTCCCTCGAGAGCACGGCATCTGTCCGGACATCAGTGCACTGCTGTTCAGGACAACGAAGCTCATACTTACATCTCTAAACAGGTGTTATAATTCACGTTTGTAATACATATCGGAACGGAAAGACAAGACTAACCCTTATTACAAAGAGGAGACATCAACATACGACAATAACAAATCCAAGTGGCGTCAAGCCTAACATAAAGGTATTTTGACGTGCATGTACCAATTTCCCAGTGTGATTTACACAAAATCTAAAATCAGTTTACCAAACAAATAACAGGCTCAGGAGACGCGCTATCGACGTGCCTCAGTCATCTAGTTAAGTTAATTGGGCCTGCCTGTCAAGAGGCTGTGTCTGATTGGAACCGATAGATGGGCTAGTGCAATGTGCAAAACGACATATTAAAATATTGGTTTTATATGAAAGGGTCTGGATGGTGTTTTCTGCATTCAAGTAAAAGAAAATTTGCTGTCGTGTTAGTGGACTGGTGCGATGTGCAAGGCATGTAAAAATAGGTGGTGTGGAGATAATACCACCACTTTAAATATGAGGTTACGCCAAGCAAACTCGTCCAACCTACCAAATCTTATCTTGAAACTTCTTGGATCACGTCGTACAATCAATAAAACACAATTTTGTGCACCAACCGAACAATTTACGTGGCGTCTCAGCTCATCCCATTGAACATCAGATATATTCAAAACTAACAAGCCGTCCTCCGATTACACCCGGTCACGGAAACATTACATGTGTTTGTTTCAGTTGGGTCGGATTCGCTTCCCTTGTAATCAGAAATGGTGCTTCTCAAAGCCCAAAACGGCCGGCGTCAAGTGGAATGGTATAATGCTGCCACTCGTCTCGTCCCGAACCCCTTCTGTATGTGGTATGGGATCTGGGCGCAAGGAAGAAGAAAGCTGGAGGAAGGAGAAGGGCTTTTTTGCTTCAAGTCATTGATAAGGAGCAGAACGTTGACACAAGACGTCGTAAGGGAATCCAGGTTTCTATGACCAACCTTTTCTCTCTTCGAATTTCCACATTAACCTGTCATAGGTGAGTGACACAGTCTGTGTTGTGCAAACGTAACTGTGTACAGAAAAATTTCTCCCGACGAAGGAAGGCGCGGGGGAACCAAACGGCACAAGGAACGGGACGGCAGAACCCAGCTCAGGTTTCTGATCTGGGCGCTGCATCAGTCGCCGGACGCCCAGGGATTGCCTAATTATGATCGGACTGTGTCTGGGCCCAACAAAGCCCTTACCTAATAAAAAGAGAAAGAAGTCCACATTTCAACCGGACACGTAACCTTCTAAAGAAGAAAATTAGACCAATTAGCATCTCAAACTTTGTAAAATTCAGTGTAATTAACCCCAAACAGGATTTGAAGGTTGGTTTCACCAACGTGACTGATAACGTGGAGCGGTTTTGTCTCATAAAATGACATGGACATTGGCATGAAGCTCAAAGCCTAAGAAATAATTCAATCCAGCTCTTCTCACTATATTATGGGCCCTACTCGTCAGAGCTTCTTTAACCTCTAGTTGCCCCTAACTAGGTTGTAGCAGAGACAGAGTTGGCCATGGTTGCAGGACATGCCCGAGCTTGAACCCGCCAACGGAGTAGTGCGCGAGGGGAGACAACATGATGAAAATGGATCTAAGGATTCACATTAAACCCACATGCGATGATGCTCGGTGCGGAGAGGCACAGGAGGCACCAGCGGTAAGGTTGGGCTCGTCAGCCAAGGGCACAGGTTGAGGCAGATTCATGGTCAAGCAAACACATAATTGATAAAGGCAAAATGATCAAGGGGTGGAGGATATTGTAAGAGGGGGAGTAATTGGTCCAGCGCTCACCACTAGAGGAGATTGAGGACGCTATACATCAACCGGAGTCAAAGAAGACGTTGTCAATTCAATGCACGAGAGAGAAACGGGTCAACATGGTCGCATCCGGAACATCAGGGCACACCTCTCGGCCGTGGGAATCGATGCAGGATGACCTTATGGTTCCTATTGGAATTGGCGGCGGTGCACTCGGTGCGGTGTGAGCCGAAGCAAAGGCATGGAGGCTTGCCATTGATGTTCTCTAGAGGTGGCAACAGTTCCGGAGGGGAGGGGTGTGAAGTAGGAGGAGACAGGGGCGGACCTAGAGGGTGGTCCGGGTGGGGCTTGGACCACCCAAAAGTATTGCAGCCCAGGCGCCCAGCCCATGAATATTAGGAAAAAATAAAAAAGCCCAGTGAACCGATCTTCTTTGCCTTAGCAGTACTGAACCGATGTCCCGATTGCCCCATTCCCCCGAGACCCGATTCCCCGATTCCCCGACGAACCCTAGGCGAGCGAGCGACAGCGGGTGGCGACGGCGACGGTGACGGCAGCGGGCAGCCGGCACGGCAGGTCTTCGAGCGGCGGCAGCAGGGACGGCAGCAGGTCGGCGGACGGGCGGAGGGCGAGCCGGCGGACGAGCGGCGGGCCGGCGGCAACTGGCCGGCAGGTGGCGAGCGAGCGACGGCAACGACGGGTTGACGGCGGTCGGCGGACGGGGCAACGGGCAGTCGGGCGGAGCCGCGGAAGGCGAGCCGGCGGCGGGTGGCGACTGGTGGCCTGGTGGGCGAGCGAGCGGCGGCGGCAGTGAGCCGCGGAGCGCGGAGGGCGACCGGCGACTGGCTGTCTGGCTGCGTGCGGCAGCGGCAACGACCGAATGACAGCGGTAGGCGGGCGGCGGGCGGCGGGCCGGCGGAGGGCGAGCCGGCGATGGCGCGTGCGGTGGTGCGGGTGGGCGCAGGCGGTGGCTGGGGTGTGGGGCTGTGGGCAGTCTGGGTGTAGTATTGGAGTGGAGAGTGGAGTGTGGGCGTGGCGCGTGCGGCCGTGTGCCACGCGGCCGTGTGCGTGTGGGAACTGATGGATTTGTGTATATAAGTATATTACTTATCTCAAATTCTGAATTTAATTGCTTAATTGATGGTCAGTTTATAAACTGAGCGAATGAATCGTGAATTGTTAAATTTAATTTTTAACTATAATCTGTATTCTGTAACTAAATTGATGAATAGGGAATTGATGAACTTCATAGATTCGTGGAAACATGAAGAGAAATGGAGATATTGCATCTCTTTTTCAGAAACATCATGCTAAGGCAAAGAAGATCGCATCTTCTTCATCCGTTCCTCTGGCTCTGGTTGCGAATGAAGGGCAAACTCAACAATAAGAACTACCTTTAGCTCCCATTGTGGATGAAGAGCAAACTCAAGAACGTGAATCACCTCCGTCTCCGATTGTCGATGAAGGAGAAAATCAAGAACAAGAATCACTCCCGACCCGATTGAAAAGGTTTATGATATTGATCTCCTTCCATATGATCCAGGAGAAAGGATGTCCATTGCAAGCTATCATGTCAATGATCACGATGCAGTTCGGAGAGCATATATTCTAAAAGGTCCATGCCAACCCTATGCACATAACTTTCCAATAAGGAAAATTGGAGGTAAAGATCGCCACATGAGTATTGTTTGGTTTCATAGATACCATTGGCTTGAATATAGTATTAGCAAGGATGCTGTCTTTTGTTTGGTATGTTACTTGTTTAGAGATAAAGGCAAAGGAGGTGATAGCTTTGTTAATGGTGGTTGGAGAAATTGGAATAGGCATGATGCACTAAAACAAGCATGTGGGTGGCATAACAAGTGTTCACAATAAGGCTCAAGAGAAATATAATTTATTTGTGAATCCTCAAGCAGCCGTTGACAATCTTATTGTGAAGGTGTCTAAAGAAGATATACGCCTTTACAAATCTAGATTGACTTATTCACTTAGATGCTTGAGGTTTCTTTTGAATCAAGGATTGGCATGCCGTGGACATGATGAAAGTGAAGAGTCTAGCAATAGAGGGAACTTCCTTGAACTTTTGAAATGGCTTGCAGAAAATAATGAAGAAGTGAATCAGTTGGTTTTGAAAAATGCTCCAGGAAATTGTAGTTTGACTTCCCCTAAGGTCCAAAAGCAAATTATTCAATGTTGTGCCATGGAAACTAGAAGACACATGATTAAAGAACTTGGTGATGACCACTATGCAATTCTAGCTGATGAGTCTAGTGATGTATCACATAAAGAACAACTAGCTCTTTGCTTGAGGTATGTTGATAAGTTAGGAAGGGTATGCGAGCGATTTCTGGGAGTAGCTCATGTAGCAGACACCACTGCTTTATCACTTAAAATAGCAATTCAATCTTTGCTTATTGATAATGGGTTGACGCTCACTCAAATTCATGGACAAGGATATGATGGGGCTAGTAACATGAAAGGAGAGATTAAAGGGTTGAAAACATTGATCATGAAAGAGTCACCTTCTGCTTATTACATCCACTGCTTTGCACATCAACTTCAATTAGTTCTTGTTGCTGTTGCCAAGGATAATGATGCTTGTGTGTGGTTTTTTGATCAAGTTTCACTTTTATTGAATATTGTTGGAGTTTCTTGCAAGCGACATGACATGCTTCGAAATGTTAGAGCTCAGAAAGTTTTGGAATCACTTGAGTTGGGTGAAATACAAAGTGGGTGTGGATTAAATCAAGAGATGGGATTATCTAGACCCGGTGAGACTCGGTGGGGTTCTCATTATAAAACTATTTTACACATCATTGGTATGTATCCCACAATTCGTGAAGTGCTCATAAATATTGGAAAAGATCCCTCACAAAGGAGTGATTGGTCGAGAATACGTACTATGGTTGGAGTGTTTGAGTCATTTGAATTTGTTTTTAGTGCCCACTTGATGCTTGCCATTCTCGGATACACAAATGAGTTGTCTCAGTCTTTGCAAAGAAGAGACCAAGATATTATTAATGCAATGTCACTTGTTAGTTTGGCAAAGAGTAGAATGCAACATATGAGGTCTCATGGGTGGGATGAATTCCTTCAAGAAAAGGTTACATCATTTTGCAATAAGCATGGCATCGAGGTTCCTTCACCGGAAGATAATTATGTGCCTTATGGAAGATCGGCACGATTTTACCCAAAGCAAACAAATGATGATCATTATAGAAGAGAAGTATATCTCGGTGTCATTGATAAAATTCATCAAGAGCTTAACAATCGGTTTGATGAGGTTAATATGGAGTTGCTTGTTTGCATGTCGGCCCTGAATCCCTTCAACTCATTTGCTTCTTATGATGCAAACAAAGTACTTAGACTTGCCAAGTTTTACCCCAATGACATTTCAAGCATTGAGTTGATAAGACTTGAAACCCAACTTGATACCTTTATTGAGGACATGAGAAAATGTGATAGCTTCAAAGGTCTAAATAGTCTTGGTGAGCTCTCCACTAAGCTTGTCGAAACAAAAAAACATGAGGTTTATGATTTGGTGTATCTCCTTCTCAAATTGGTATTGCTTCTACAGGTGGCGACGGCAAGTGTTGAAAGAGCATTTTCTTCAATGAGCCTAGTGAAGAATAGGTTGAGAAATAGTATGGGTGATATGTTCTTGAATGATTGCCTAGTCACATTTATTGAGCGAGATATCTTCTTAAAAGTAAATGAGGATGACATAATCAAGACTTTTATGGCTATGAAAAAGCGTAAAGTATAGTAGTATTGTAATTTTGTATTTAGAACTTACTTGTTGAACTTATAATGCTGCGAGACCTTATTAATCTATATGCATTGTAAGTATTGTAATTTTGTATTTAGAACTTACTTGTTGAACTTATAATGTTGCGAGACCTTATTAATCTATATGCATTGTAATTTTGGTAAATTTTTCTATTTATATGTCGGATTTACGCTGTTATAAAGATTAGGGTATCAATTTGGACCACCCATTTACAAATTCCTGGGTCCGCCACTGGGAGGAGAAGGCACAGGACCACTGGGAGCTCATGGCTTGGTTGGACGTATCATAGTGACAGAGAAGAAGATAGAAGAAGATGAGGGTGGGGAAGATGATAGAAAGAGATGACATGTGTGTCCTACTTTATAAAGATATCTTTTATAAATATTGAATTGTCACTCACCTACGTATGTGGCAAAACCGTTTATATAAGTGTCACATCATTATCTATATAGATAAAATCATCTATAAAACTGTCTTAAGAGGTTATTTGTACTGATTTTATAAGATTAGACACTGATTGGACTTTTTTTCTAATGGAGTTATGTGGCCCCAGGGGCAAACCTCGAGTAAATCTGGCAATTTTTCATGAAAAGAAGAGGGTACGTGGTACACGCAGGTCCAACTAGTCTATTGGGCTTACGGCTGCCCTTCAACATTTGTATCATCTTTTGTTTTGAATTGTTTGAACATTGTGTCTGAGCTGATGAGACAAGTGTCCCATGCTTAGTTGCACCCGTTTTCCAATTTTCTCCAACACTCTGAGCTGCGACTGGCACAGGAGCACACGACGGCAGTGGCGATTCCTTCTTACCATGGACGCCACCTCTCCATCCATCCGAACCGCAGGCGCACCTCGGAGGCAACTAGGTGCTCCTCCATCTACGGCAATCCGTGGTCACCGCAAAGGACAATGGCAGCGACCGTGTCCTCGATTATGAGGCCACCACGGCTAGATGCGTCGTCACCCGAACCCACTATGGCCGGATTCGGCGGCGGCAGCGACCGCGTCCTTGATTACGAGGCCACCACGGCCAGATCCATCGTCACCGGAGCCTGCCATGGCCCGATCCGGTGGCGACGGCAACCGTGGAGGCAAGATTCGGGTGAGAGGACCTTGGGACAGTGCATCTTCGGATTAGGAATTCCTGTTCGAAATGGCATCATCACAGCATCATCTATCACCAGACATGGGTATTTTTCATGTTGCCATTTTATATTTTTTGTTGTGGACAGTGATGGATGATGCTTTCTGGCATCAGTGATTTTGTTCCCTAGAATCTTGTTGCAATAGTATTTCATTTTTTGTTGTGATTCTGAGTTGTATAATCTTATAATCATGCAAAAAATATGTTTCCATGATCGATCAGAACATTGGTTGCAGAAGTGCACCTATGATATTGTAATCACGATAAAAAAATGTTTCAATAGTACAATGATTTTGCTACAATACCTTAGAGATTTTGTCACGTGCCTCGATGTAATTTGTTTTAGTGAAATCATCTCGACCAAATTTGCTTCCAATGTACAATGTCTTTGTTGTAACAGCTTATCAATGTAACAACAGAATTATAAGTCTGTTTCAGCAAAAATTCAGGATTTATTTTCTTAAACATTCGATATGCATGCATGCTGTTGTTGCATATTTTCCTAAAATGTTTCGACGAGTTCACTTGGAAACAATCGGGCTAACTTACATGGAAACTAAATCTGCCGTTTATGCTTTGGCCCATATAACGATCCCTAATACTCCATCTAGACGGCGCATAGCTAGTCCAATCCCCTGGCCATATCAATAGTCTGATGCATGGTCGTCGCCATCAGTATAACACTTTCAGTAGAGTAGAGCGCTTCAGACTTTAGTAGACAAAAACAAGCGATAAACACGTTATGCCGTACCGGCGATAGAGTGGTGCGCCTGATCTAAAAACCAGAGCATATTCGAACCACGGCAAGAATTAAGGATATCGACATGACAAACTGATAGGCTAACGTGTGTGCAATCAAGCGCTGGCATCCACACGAGTGGCTGCCCCGTGCAAAAACATCCATCCATCTGCCTCTGCCTCTGTCAATGCCTCCGCCTCTGGGCAGTATGTGGCTACAAATAAAGCCGGGACCCGGGCCAGGCATTTTCGGGCCAGCCCTAAGCCCGGCCGACACGGCCCGGCGGTCGACACGGCACGGCGGTGGGCCGGGCTGGCACGGCACGGTGGCCTGGGCCGGGCCGTGCCGGCGATTGGGGCATGCTGAGCAGCACGGCCCGGCACTCTGCGGCGGTCCGTGCTCGGGCCGGCACGGCACAGCGGGCGCACGGCAGGCGCGGGGGCACGGCGGGCACGTCGGGCGCGGCGGGCACGACGGGCGCAGCGGGCGTGGCAGGCACGTGGGCTGCCGGCGGGAGAGGAAGGGGGCCCGGGGTGGCTGGTGGCGGGGGAGGCAGGGCGGCGGGGGGGCCTGGCGGCGGGGGAGCCGGGGTGGAAGGGAGGTTGGCGGCAAGGGAGGAACCGAGGAAGGGGGGCCGGGAGGCTGGCCGGGGGGCCTGGCGGCGGGGGGAGGCAGGGGCGGGGGGCCTGGCGGCGGGGGAGGCCGAGGAAGGGGGGCCGGGGGGCCCTAGCGGCGGCCGGCGGGGGAGGCAGGTGGTAGGGGGGCTCGGGGGGAGAGAAGATCTGAAGATGGCCGGGGGGGGGCTTGGGGGGGAGAGAGAATCAAAGAAGATGGCATGGGGGCTGAGGGGGGCAGAAGATGGCAGGGGGCGGGGGGCTCGGGGGGAGAGAAGATGGCAGGGGGGTTGTGGGGGGGAGGAGAGAGAAGATGGCCGGGGGGATTTTTGAAATTTTAAGAGGAAATGGAATCCAAGAGGAGGGGGTCTCAAAGTCTATATATATATCATGTGTTCCTTCTCAACTCTCAACATGAAAATCACAAAAACATCTTCCTCTTAACTCATAAGTCTCAAGTCTTACACATGTTCTCTCGTGGTCGTGGCAAGGAGAAGGCCGTCGAGTCGGCGCGTCAACGCCGTCCTCTCATTCATCCTACGGCGTCACAACAAGGCCGATCCTCGCATGGCGGGTTGACATTGCCGCACCCTACGGGAGACAACGAGATTGATCCTCGTGTAGTCTCCCACAACATGGAAGACAACGAGATTGATCCTCATCTACTCTCCCCCGACATGGGAGACTACGGTATGGAAGATGGTCATATGGACGGTACTAGTGGCTTTGAGGATGCTGGTAATTTTTCAGGGGAATTAGGGTCAACGGAGACCGACGTTGGATCATCGGTGCAAGCAACGAGGGGTGGAACTACGCAATGGGCATGATGCTGGCAGCATATGGAGCGCAGCATAGAGATGAAAAACGGCCGTCAGGTATCATATGCCACCTGTAAATATTGCAAAGCTAGATTAAAGGCATCTTCAAAAAAATAGAACATGTAGTTTGAAGCGGCATGCTCAGACATGCTTGCAAAAGATAGCCGTGGGACGGAGAGAAGGGGAAGCTGTCCAGACCCAGCTAATTTTGGCCCCGATGGTTCGGTAAGTACATGGATGTACAACCCTCAGGTAGCAAGAGAGGAGATAGCTAAATACATAGTTAGCGAGAATCTTCCGATTAGTATAGGGGAAAGTGCTAGGTTTGACAGATTGATCCAACAGGCTTTCTGCCCAGAGTACACTCACGTCACTAGAAAAACCACTACTAGAGACATAGTAGCACTTTACAATCGTAAATTGGATGAATTGAAAGAATAGTACATGAAAGTAAGTTTTTCTTTCGCTTTAACATCGGACATTTGGACTTCCTCCCATCAAAGGTCTGCTTATCTTAGTGTTGTTGCACACTATTTGGATGAAGAATTTAATTTGAACAAACGAGTCATAGGCTTTAAGTTAATAGATGAGGCACACATTGGAGAGGCCATCGCGGAACGTATTCTTGAGGTTGTTAGAGATTTTAAAATAGAAAATAGAGTTTTTGCTATCACTCTTGACAATGCCTCGGCTAATACATCCGCTATGGAGATTATCTCACCTTGTTTGCAAGCCTACACTGGAGGTTACATCATCCACCAGAGATGCATATGCCACATCATTAATCTCATCGTGCAAGCAGGTTTGAAGGTAATGAAGCCTAATTTAGATAACATACGTACTGCTATTATGTTCATTACATCTTCACCGACAAGGTACAAAGCGTACCACGACTATTGTAAGGCCAATAATAAGGTTAAAAGAAAATTCAATGTGGAGATGAAGGTAAGGTGGAACTCCACATACACCATGCTAGAGCGGTGTGAGGGGTACGAGCATATTATATCTCTCTATGTGAACTGTAATGCAGGTACGCAGGTAATTACTGATGGGGATTGGGAGGTTGCTAGTCGTTTTCATGATTTTTTAAAAATATTTTACAACGCAACTACAGTTCTATTTGGTATTTATTATCCTACTTCTTGCTTAGTCATCGAATGGCTTTGGACAATGACTGAAACTATGAAAGAAAATAGGGATAATAGGCTCCTAAAACCAATTATTGAACCAATGGAGGCTAAGTTCTTAAAATATTTTGAAGCTATTCCACATCTTTATTGTTATAGTATTATTTTTGATCCTCGTAGAAAGTTAGAAGGACTGAAGAGGGCCTTTGAGGCAATTGGTGAAGCATTGGGTTTAGATTACTCTGATGCTTACACTCATGTTCATGATGAGCTTTTTGATGTTTTCGATTTGTATTATAAGAAATTTGGCAGTACAGGTAAACCAAGAACAAGTGAATCAGTAACCCCACAAGGAACAACCAGTTCGATCACTGCTAATATGTGGAAAAATCTAAAAGGCAACAATTTCAGTGCATCATCTTCCCGTACTGGCAGAATATAATGGAATCCAAGAGTAGAGATCAACCACTACCTCGACATACCTTATGCGGAAACCGAGCTTGACCTCGCAGAAGGTCAAGATGTCAACCTACTCATGTGGTGGAAGAACCATCATAGCATATGTCCCGTGCTATCACATTTTGCACAAGGCATAATCATGGTTCCGGTGTCGTCTGTCTCATCGGAAGCCACTTTCAGTACGGTAGGAAGGATAATCGAGCTAAGAAGATCATCACTTGCACCTGCTATAGTTGAGGCACTTACATGTCTTAACGACTGGGACAAAGCAGAGACCCGAGAGTAACATCAACTCGAGGATCTGGAGATCACGAAGGCGATGGCAGATCTTGAGAATCTTGACATCGAGTATTATGCATGTATACATACAATTATGGTTATTGTACTCTTTTCCTTACAGGAGGAACTCTACACTGGAGTGTAAGGTTTTTAACGAGGCAATAACTCTATATCAATAAAATTTAGGTCTTCCTCCAAATATTTTTATATTAACTATTATTTTTTATTATTTATCTATTTACTTCTCTTCTTTTTATTTTCTTTATCTCTTATTTTCTCTTTCTTTCTATTTTCTCCTCTATTCTCTTTACATCTTTTTCCCCCCTATTTTTTCCCTCTAAACCCTAAAGCACTGCCTCCGGTCAACCCCTTCCCACCCCGCCCTAGCCCCACGTGGCCACGTGGCCCTGGACCCCAGCCCCCCACTGCCGCATGCCCTCCACCCCTTTCCCTCCCGGACCCCGGCCCCCTCACTCCCTCAGTCCCTCCCCTCCCGCCGCTTAGTCCCGCCGCCTCCCGCGTCCCGCACTCCCGCTCCCGCCCGGCCTGCCCCCAAAATTCCCCCCCAAAGGGCAAGGCCACTCCTCCAGTCCTCCCTCCCTCTGTCCCTCACTCCTCCAGTCCTCCCTCCCACGGTCCCGCGTGCCTGGGCCGCCGCCTCACGCCCTCATCTCGTCGCCCCAAGCCCCGCCGCCATTGGAGCGCCGCCTTGGAGCTCCGGTGCTGCGGCCTCGCCGTCACCCCGCTCGCCTCGATGCCGCCCGAGCCGACGCCGCCTGTCGGAGTATTATTCCGGCAATACTTAAAATGGGGCGGTGTGAGCACAGCAAATCAGGATGGGTGCACACGGGAGACAGGATGTAGACAGGTTCAGGCCCTCACGGGGAGGTAATACCCTACGTCCTGTGTTTGGTGGCTGGTATTGCTTGTATCCCGAGTGCCGCAAGCCCTAGAGAATCGATCTCGAGGGGGCTTGAGCTATGAAACAATGGAGACTTAGAGACTTAATCCGTTACCGATTGGAGGCCCCCTACCGGGCCTTATATAGGCGGCCGGGATAGGGTTACAGGAGTCTGGATCGATTAACAGATCGATTTCCTATTTGGTTACAACAGATTCCGGGTAAGCCGAACGGGTACTAATCCATGTCTTGTACTCCACGTTGATGAGGCACCCCTGTGTAGGAGTCGGACTCCGAGTAGTCGGCCCGGCCTGCCCTGTAGCCAGAGGGCCAGATTCGTCCTCCTTAATGATCCCCGGGTACCATGTCATCATCACCGTCCCAAGTCCCCCTTCTCCTCGCCGCCGGGCCCGCGCTGCACCGAGCTCGCCTCCATCCTCGCCGCTTCAAGCCACGGCAGCCGCTCCTCCACCCCGCTCGCTACCCCGACGCCGGCGCGAGTCCCCACTGCTTCCTTGCCGCCATGTGCGCCGCCCCCTCCCGCCCGGCCACCCCCTCACTCTTCCCTCTCACCCGGCCGTCCCCTCGCTCCTCCCTCCCGTGGCGTGCTCGTGCTAGCACGGCACGGCGGGCCAATGTGCCGTGTTTGGGCCTCGGCCGCGCCTCGCCGTGCCGGCACAGCACGGCACGGTGGGGACGGCGGGCCGTGCCGGCACGATCAAACGGCGGCCCGAGGCACGCCGGGCTCGTGCCGTGCCGGCACGGCCCGGCCCGAGTCGCGGCTTTAGCTACGAAGCCCACTACCTGTCATGGAAACGTCAACACTTGATCGGCATGGACAAGCCGCGCTACGAGACGATTTATGGCCTCGTGGGCGCGCGCAAACTAGTAGCGTCGACAGGCCCGGCCCGGTCGCTGACGCGTCGCCATCGCCCAAAAGGCGCCTTGTTGCGCAAAAGCGCTCGCGTTCAAAACTCTCTCGCCCATGCCCCTGCGTGATGGCCCGCATGGCCAGGCGCCGGGATACCGGACAAGTGTGTGTCTCCCTCGCGTTAGTCCTATGCTACCGTACGTTCTCCGGAGCTAGGTGACGAGAGAGTCGAGTTTTTTTTAATATTATTTTTTTATCTAAAAATTTCAGAAATATTACAACATTTAAATTTTTTACAAAAATGGCCTCAATTGCCACGACAGATAGCGGTAGGGCCCTAATCGCCACGGCCCATGGCGATTTCCAGCTATCGCCAGCCCATCTGACGATTCATTATGGAATTAGTCGTAATAGCCATGACCCGTGGCGATTGGTCGTAATAGCCACGACCAGTGGCGATTTTCCCCTTTGCACCCCCTTTGCTCACGTGTTTAAATAGTAGAAGGGGGTGCAAAGGGAGAAATTGCCATGGGTCGTGGCGATTATGACCAATCGTCACGGGTCCTGGCTATTACGACCAATCGCCACAGGTCGTGGCAATTACTGACAAATCGCCACGACACGTACCGATTCCATAGTGAATCGTCAGATGGGCTGGCGATAGCTGGAAATCACCATAGGCCGTGGCGATTAGGGCCCTACCGTCATCTGTCATGGCGATTGAGGCCATTTTTGTAAAAAATTTGAATATTGTAATATTTCTAAAATTTCTGGATAAAAAAGTAATATTTAAAAGAAAAGCTCCGAGAGAGTCAGGGTGCGCGCACATGCTGCGTCCAGGTTCCCGTTGAGGCCGATTACTGCCTCAAACTCAACTCAGCCCTAGTAGTAATTACTACTCAAATATATATGTACCAAACGGTAGGTAATTATGTGCGCTTTCACGTCGATTTCTGCGGTTTCTCTTTGGGTTGCAATGTGGAATAAAGCAGCGCCTGCGTGCTCCTTTTGCTTTAACCGCCTTTCTCCATCGATCCTTTATATGTCTGGCTTTACTCGTTGGAATGGTGATTGATTAACCACTGGAGCAAGCATGACAAGCTTTCTTCTCCCACAAAGCAAAGACACTGTTTTGCTGCTGCCAAGTGCCACCAACCAGACATATATGGCCATCACCCAAAAGGAAGGAAAACTATGCCATCTGTTGCCGCTGCCACTGGAATCCTGAGACAGTACTACTACTGTGCTGGATAAGCACCATACCTCCTCTGCAATATCTGCTTCTCTATACAGTAGATAGCTAGAAAGAGAGAAGAGAAGAGATCAGAAGAGAGAGGTGTTTCTTTCTTTCTTCCTATCTTAATTTGCATCGACATATGCATCGTCAGAGGGCAGCCCAATTGGGAGTTCAATTTGGTACCGTCCAAAGAAGACAGTACTACACATGGGTGAATCTGGACTGCATATGGTCGTGGAAAAAAGACAGATTTGGCCCCTCCACGCAAGTCAATGGCAAAAATAGTCCCCTGTGAAAATCAAAGGCAAAAATGGCCCTCCTGCCACAAGTGGGGGGTGCGGCAGGCCACCTGCCGCAGGTGAGGCGTGCGGCAGGCCACGTACCGCACCTGGGGGGTGCGGCAGGTGCCCTGCCGTGCCCCCCCCCCTGGCGCCCAACGCCACAAGCGACGTGCCCCGGCGACCTGCCGCCTGCGGCAGGTGACAGGCCACCTGCGGCAGGTGGCCTGCCGCACCCCCCACTTGCGGCAGAAGGGCTATTTTTGCTTATGATTTTCATAAGGGCTAGGGGGCCAAATCTGTCTTTTTTTCCTATGGTCGTACATGCACGGTGCACCTAACGTATGCCAAATCCGTCCGGAGGCGTAGGACCCATCCCACATATCATGACACAATGCAGGCACCACACAATGTCGCTAGCCATTACCATCTGAATTGAATCTGCTTGTCGCAATGTCGTTGCCTCTTGATGCATGAGCGAGTGGTGTCTGTCATCGTAGACACTAGAAAGGTACGATTGAGAGGATAAGGGATCTAGAAAATGTATATTCTTGGATCTCTTGTGGAAATAATTAGGCATATATATCTTCTGAAATGAACAGGCTAGATTAGTTTATATGGACCGGTGTGATTCACAAGCAACATCTCAGATAGGGGAACACATGCGCAGGAGCAGGATTTAGTTCTGATTAATTACACGAAGCCAAAAGTAGTACACGCATTACTGTATCCACAATTAGCGCTACTCACACAACTTTACAAGCATTGTCGTCCATAGCCTTATCTCCATTTGGTGGACAGGTCAGACCTCGCAGGCACTCGCATAACCACTTGGAGCGTCCTGACGACGACGATGACGACTAGGACGATGGCACGTCATGTTCCGATGGACGGCGGGGACAGAGACATGCCTAGCTCCAGGTCCAGCGGAGAGCAGTGGTGACCATGTCCATGACCATGAGAAGGCTGAACCGCCGGGAATTGCTGCCTCGCTGATGCACCTGACGCCGATGAAACATCGGCCCTGTCATCTTCCTCCATGGAGTTCAGATCAATGGCCGCCCTCCCGGAGGATTTATGGCGCGGCAGAGAGGTCGAGGCGCCTTCGCTGTTGTTCATCAGTGGCTCAGAAATGCGCGAGCCGCCCTCGCAAATCGGTACCTGTTGTTTTGAGTAACATCAAATTTGTCAGTAAGTAGAAAAACTCAGAATTAAGGCAACCGCAGAATTGAGAAATACTCGTATGTATACCATGTCAAAGAGGCTAGAACGGCGCTTCTTCTTCCCCGTGCTGCTCTGCCTCAGGAAGAACTTCTGCGCATGGCTGGCGACCTGCGTCGGGGTTCTCGTCGTGACGTAGCTCCGGAGATGCCTCGCCAGTCGCCCTTCCCGAGCTTCTCGAGGCCGACAAGGAATTGCCGGTGCTCCTCCTCGCTCCCATGGAACACCTGTCCATGTTCATACAGCTTAATTAGAACTCCAAGGTGTTAGTACACAGAACGATGATTATTCAGGACGACACAAGTTGGCCACTACTTGCAGTGGATAAGAAATATTTCTTGCTTCCTTGGAGTCACAGAAGAAGATAATGTAACTTTTTTTAAAGACGGATAATGCAACTTTTTAGGTCAAGATGATAGACTAAAATAAAGAAAAGAAAATTAGGTAGGATAGGTTCTGAATTCCCAACCCACATATCTTTTCTTTTTGTTCGATCTTTTTTCAGTAAATAGCTAGCTACCATATGTTCAGTAGTACTGTAACTGCAAATTGCTAATGAGGCCATGAATTACCTTTCTTCCTCTCCTGAACTAATCTTCCATGAGGACCGTCAGACAGGTAGCCATTGGAAGCCCTCTCCAAGCCCTCGTCGATCGACTGAAGCAGGGACGACGACGACGACGAAGAAGGCGAGACGAGGGAGCTAGGAGCTGCCGCGAGCTGCAGGCAGTCCATGCTGTAGCTCTTCCTCATGGACGCGCCGGCAGTGCCCGCAGCGACATGGACCTGCACCCCGAAGAGCCTTAGCCCACTGCCGCTTCCCTCCTTCGTAGAGCATGGTTTCTCTCTGTCCTGTGCTGCCGCTGCTGCTGCAAGTTCTTGAGTTGTGGCCGTAGTTGCCACAGTGAGAGCACTTCCTCGCCATGGTGTGGCTATAAATCGGCTGAATCTTGTACTGTCTTTGCTGCGGATGGTGAGAGAGATGGGTGGAGACCAATGCGTCCACAACCACAGCAGTGGGTGGTGCTACTTGGTAGCTAGCTAACTAGGTAGCTTAGGGAGGAAACTTACACAGCACCCACTATAAATATGCTTCTTGTTCTTGTCTTTTGGCTGTGGATGTGGACGCGCTATTGGACAGGGAACCGTAAAAAATTATTATTGTCGAAGTCGCCTTTCAGATCATGTCGCTTGGATTTCACCAGTAATTTGATTGGTTGATGTGCAATTTGCTTTGTACTACCATCAACTTCGTAAGGAATGTTCCAAATACGCCACCGTACACGTGAAAAGCTCTGGAAAATACATCACCGTCACCTTTTCCCATCACAAGGTTGTGAAATGACCACTCTGCCCTCGCTATCGCTCCGTTTCTTTCATGTCCCTGTATCGGGAGATTTGAGGATTTGGCCATGCCCCATTTAGTTCATTTCAGAGTGTGCGTTTAAGAAGTAACATGGGGCATATGATCAAGGGCACGGGAAAAACGGGGTAAATCATCCAATCTGGCCCTTGTATTAGGACCAGTCCAATCGAGAGAGATTTATTGGCACCCGAGCTGCAGTGCGCTCGGTATCAGGGTAGTCCAATTGCATATATGTGCCAATTTATTTAGTTAGGTCGAAATACTTGAGTAAATACCGTGATAATACACATGTACTGGTCATGTATACATGCTATTTAATGGGCAGCCCATTTCTCAACGTCATCTCTCTCTCGTCTCTCATTTCTGTCACCGCTCTCTGCTCTCTAAAAATTAATATGTCACCGCGCTCTCTGAGCTCTCTGCGGGTGGCGGCGTGGGGGTCCCTGTGACGAGCGGGGAGCTCCGATCCAGTAACGCCACGGTGATGGATAGACCTAGGGCCCCCGAGTCTTCTCGTCTTCGTGGACGATAATGGCAGACCTAAAATAAAATAAACTCGGTGTGCATATATACTTTGTGTTGATAGATGGAGCATGAAATTAGCAAGAGTTGATATTCAACGGTTTTAACATTGGAGTCATGTATTTAATTTGTATAAAGAGTCAAGACAATTACAAATATTACCCGGTGTCCAGTATATCCGAGTGGGCCTTTGTTGGACCATCCCTGGTGGACAGTGGGCTTGGACCTGGCTATCTAGGCTGGGTAAGGGCATGTCCCCTAGGCGCGTCGTTCAAATGAGAACGCCCCAACTCTAATGTCGCAGGATCTTCTTCGTCAACTCTCATGAGATCTGCCACCGATGCCCCCAAGGTCGGATCCAGTACACATCGATCCCCATCCTCCCTCACTTCCGGCCGACTCCCTCACCTCCGGCCTATGAGTCGATGTTCTTCCTCACCTTTGGCTGTCTCCGTCACCTCCGACCGGATCCTCCACTACCAGAATCTACAAGTTTCTCGTGTGCCAGAAACATAGGAGAAAGCCACACAAACACACACAGAACCTTTCCCCATGTGCCAGCACACAATAAATAGCTAGTACATGGGGGCAACGATACAGGGAACACTAGGTATGCTTTCACCGAGCAAACGGGGAAGTTTGCTCCGCCGTGCGTCAAAAATGACACAAAGGGAATATCGACACGGGAACACCAGTATTGCTGGAGTGTACAGATGATAACAGAGATTTTTCCCGTGTGTTTGGTTCTCAAAACATATGGGGAAATTTGTCGACATGGATACCTCAGCTGATGCCAGATGTATGGCCGACAATATGGCTACATGGACATGTAATCCCATTTGTTTAAGCACACGGGAAACGTGAAACAATGGAATATTTGTTTAAAAAACGAATTACGTTAATTTTATCTAGTGGTGCTGTACAATAGTTTCTGACACAAACAATCAAATATATAAAAATCAACACAAATCAATGATTTCAAACAAAAACCACAATGAAGTATTTCAACAATCAATGAGTTCAATTATAACATTTCTTTTAGCAATACATACCTTCAGATATGCAGAGAAGTCGATTACATTTTGACCATACGCCAACACTAGAGAAGAATGGAACAAAATAAAAAACCTGAAGACATGGGCACATTACTTCTCAAATGTGCAAAATGGAATAAAATAGACAAGACTGATAACAATGGTGGCCCTTTACTTGAACCAAAAGGATTAATTAATCTCTTGTATCCTCACTAAAAGAGCAGTACGAAAAGAGAAACACCTAGACTTCAGTACAATAGCTAAACTGAACTTATTCCAAATTATGGTACACCCATAGGAGCACCCCTCTGATTAATTTAAGGCAGCACTATCAAATACTAAGAGGAAAGGGATGTCACATGCTCTGCACTTAAGAGCTGAATACATCGATCGAGCGTTGAATCAGTCAGAAAGTTAGTTCACATCTCTACTATTGTTCAATGCAGCTTGGGCAAGTGATAATTTGTAGGTAAGTACTTAACTTCTATCTCCATTCATAATGATCCACCAATAATAAGAAGATTGTGGCGTACCCGGTTTTAAGGATCGGATAACCCTCGTGTTTTTTATACTGTTCTTATAATCAGTAGTCAGTACACACAAGTTAACTTGGATATCATTATCATATTCGTACAATTAGATATTCATAGATAAAACGATCATCATGATCGGGTCCACATACCTGAAGCCCATTTGCCAAGAGTCTGCAACAGAAAAAAAGTGATGGTGTGGCTTACCGATATGCCTTACCCGACAGACAATCGACTGGGATTACGCCCTAGCGTTCGTCATAACTAACGTTGTCCTTCCTTGGAAGTAAAATTCTTCCTCGTCTAGCCATGTCAATAAGCCAGATGAGTACATTGAATATACTCACAAGCATCCCCCAAGGAGGGTATACCGTCTATATTCATGCATGGTTTGTCAAGAAAGTAGCTCTAGCCTAGATTGCAGGTTGAGCAGAAAAGTAAGTTTGCATTTGCGATACTGGTAGTAGGTTTTGCAAGCATTTTGAAAATGAATATCTCCTAGGTCTAGTAAAATTGAAATTCTAGTCGATGAGTAGCACTGGCTACTGTCTCACCAAATCAAACACCGATAGCCCTGACTACCCAGTCATGGTTCACCCACCATCTCGGACTACTTCCACATAGTCTGGCGAAGGTCACTCTTCCACAGCTCCTGCTACCTCTCTCATAGCTCATACTGCACACTGTGGACACATCATGCTCACGTCCTTAAACCCATGCCCTGATTTAAAAAACATATAGTCTAACCAGGGTGTGGCTTAACCAACTTATGTCCATGACCGCAGATGCGTCTATTCGAATAGATTTTTAACACCCTGCTGAGGTTATACGGCTTTACCCATGACGAGGGAAGCCCAACCGGGTAGGCCCAATGACTCGAGTCGGCCCAGCAAGCCTGGCAAGGCCCACTCGGATGCAGGCCCAACAACTTCGCAAAGGCCTATTCGGACGAAGGCCCAAGAACAACCTGCCATGGTACAACGTCTGGGTGCCATTAAGACAGGCGTTACAACTCATCAAGGCGTACGTTTCAGCCGGCATGAAGACTGGTGTTACTCAGACGGTTACCAGATATAAATGTCAGTTAATTAGGACAGTAACTGTAGTTCAGCCGAATGACCGAGTCGGCTGATGCGCAGGCCTATATAAGGCCGAGCCCTCCATGCAGAAGGGGGCTAGACTCTAGACCTTACATTCTCTCATTCCTATTGTACTCCCTTTTTCACGTAAGAACATCAAATACATTCAGCAGGAGTAGGGTATTATCTCCATATTTGGAGAGCCTGAACCTGGGTAAAAGTTCTTGTGTGCACCGCCTAGATCTTCCATACACGCATCCCCGACAATCCTATAACAAATGGATATTGCCGCGAACACCCCGCGACAGTTGGCGCGCCAGGTAGGGGCGGCGTGTTTTGGAGCTACGATCCAGGCGGGATCTTCTCCAGCGACCGGCGACAAGCTCATCATCGGCAACATGTCGCCTGTCGCACATCCTGAAGGCTCGGAGTTCATCTTCGGCGGCCTTCACTTCTTGGCCGACGCTTTCGGCCAATTACATCTCCAAGATCCGCGTCCGTGCCTTACCGTGGAGGTGGAGCCTGAGCTCCGGCTCGGATCTCCTCCAGCCTCGGGCAAGGGCGAGGAATATTTCAGGTTCGTCGCCATGGTGGGCGCCGAATCTCTCCTCTCCATCCTGGGATCCGAATCCGAGGGGGACGAGAGTTCGCACAGCCATACCGCCTCCGCTGAGGTGTATGTGGTTGGGGATGGCGCCGCAGAGGATGCGGGAACGTCTGCAGCAGCGGCAGCCAGGGCAGCCCATGAGCACCTGCATACGCCCATCAACGGACAATCGGATGCCGAGAGGGCCTTGGAGGCTTCTCGGCAAGCCCTCCTTGCAGAACGAGCACGCCTCGATCAAGAGCGGGTGGCACTCGAATAGCAAGATCGACAACCGAATGACCCACACGGTTCGCGCAGCCGCGCGAACCGGCGAACTTCTTCGGCCGCCCGGAAGAGTCGGGCTACTCGGGCCCCGCTTTTCGGACGGCAACAGGACGGTGTCCTTGTCTATCAAACACCGGCCCAGAACCTTTTCGCGGCCACCGCGCTGGCCGACTCATTGCCACCTCCAGCAGACGGCCCCCGCGGCGGAAATCCACCGCCGAGTCATCACTCTGATGAAGACGGCGGTGGAACAACAAAACGAAGCCGGGTCAGTTAGCAACCGGCTGGCTTCCCAAGAAACTCGGAGTCGGCCCTCAGGAGCTCCGAGTCGCCCCGTCACAGTCGGATCGTCTCAACCGAGTCGATCCACGAACCGGCCTGACGCTCGCCTGGAGATTAACCGGCTCCAGGCTGAGCGGCGGCGAGCCGGCTCTCTTCGAGCGAACGATGCCCGCGATGCCCGCGATGACATCGAGGGACGGCGGGCAGCCCGGGTGCGGGCTGAGCGGCGCGCCGGCGAAGTCAACCAGCCGGGCAGCTCTGCCTCCACCGGTCCGCTTTGCTTCAGCAGGCGGATTCGAGGCGAGCCTTTCCCGGATCGGTTCCGAATTGCCAGTGGCATCGACAAGTATGATGGCACAGCCAAGCCGGAAACTTGGCTTGCCGACTACTTAGTCGCATGCAACATAGGAGGAGGCAACGAGCGTGTCGCCCTCCGAAGCCTACCCCTGATGCTGGAAGGGTCGGCTCGGGCATGGCTTAACAGCCTGCCCGAAGATAGCATCTATGATTGGAGGGACCTCCAAGAGGCCTTCATCAAAAACTTTGAGGGCACGTACAAGCGCCCTGGGAACGCCCAAGACCTGTGGCTCTGCGTCCAGGAAAAGGGCGAGTCGGTCCGCGATTACATCCAACGCTGGACCCGACTGCGCAACTCGATTGAGGATGTCACCGAGATGCAGGCCATCCAGGCCTTTTCTCAGGGAGTGAAATACGAACTCCTCAAACACAAGTTGGCCCGGTCTAACATCCAGACCATGGGTCGGCTCATGGAAGTCGCCAGCAAATACGCGACGGGTGAAGAAGCGATGCGGTACGAGGACAAAGGCAAAGCCAAAGCCGAGTCCTCAAGTCGGAAAGTCCCCACCGATTCAGGTCGGAAGCGGGAAGACAACCGCCCCCCGAAGCGGAAGGCAGGCGGCGGTGACGGAGTTAGCGGAGCCGACTTGGTTGCGGCCGCAGAGCGTGGCCCCCAGCGTGGCGACGCTGGCCAAAAACAGGAGCGCCCTTGGCAACAGCGCAAGGCGTCAAAGCTAACCTTCGAGGAAATCCTCGACGGGCCTTGTTCGTTCCATAGCACCGCCAAATATAAGGCGGGGCACTCGACTCGGGACTGTAGCTTCCTGCAGCGTTTGCGGGAGGAAAAACAACCCGAGCCGGAGGCCGATGGCGAAGGAGGCTCCGCTGCAGGAGGCGGCGCCGCGCAGTATCCCCCTCAAAGGGATACTCATGATTTTTCAAGGGGTCCGACTCCAAAAGGGGTCGGAAGCTGCGTTGTCGCGAGGTCAACGCGACGATGCCAGCAGTCCCACAATGGCTGGACTGGTCCGAGGTGCCAGTCGGCTTTAGCCGACTCGATCACCCCGACCGAATCCCCCACCCGGGCAAGCACCCTTTGGTGGTGGATCCTCAGGTCGGAGGATTCAAGCTCCGCAAGGTCCTGATGGACGGGGGCTCCAGCATAAACATCATCTTCGTCGATACCCTGAAGAGGATGCAAGTGTCGGAGACCCAACTTCGCCCCAGTAACATTTCTTTCCATGGAATAGTTCCTGGGAAGTGCGCCAGGCCTCTGGGTCAAATCTCCCTGGAAGTCGTGTTCGGTGAGCCGAACAACTTCCGGGTCGAGACATTGGCCTTTGAGGTAGTCGGCTTTAAGAGCGCATACCATGCGATCTTTGGCCGGCCGGCTTATGCCAAATTTATGGCTAGGCCATGTTACACGTACCTGAAGCTGAAGATGCCGGGTCCCAAAGGCGTTATTACCATCACTGGCGACTTTGAGCGCTCAAACGAGTGCGATCTCGCCAGTGCGGACATAGCCGAGTCCCTTATCGCGGCTCAGGAGTTGGAGAACATTCAAGCTTCCACCGACTCGGATCAACCGCCACCCAGCAAGAAGGCGGCAACCGAGTCCACTTTCCAGTCGGCCAAGGACACAAAGCGTGTCCAGGTCCATCCCGATGACTCATCCAAGACGGTCCAAATCGGGACCGACCTCGAGGCCAAATAGGAAGGCGCGCTCGTCGACTTCCTTCGTGAGAATTGGAACATCTTCGCATGGAAGCCCTCTGACATGCCGGGTGTTCCAAGGAAGTTCGCCGAGCACTCCCTCAACGTCGCCAAGGACGCAAAGCCGGTGAGGCAGTCTCTTCGTCGCTTCGCTGAAGACCGGCGAAAAGCAATCGGAGAAGAAATCACCCGACTGCTTGCAGCCGGGTTCATCAAAGAAGTTTTTCACCCGGACTGGTTAGCAAACCCGGTCCTGGTTCTTAAGAAAAACAAAACCTGGCGCATGTGTGTGGACTACACGTCCTTAAATAAAGCATGCCCCAAGGACCCGTTCGCCTTACCTCGAGTGGATCAGGTTGTTGATTCCACAGCCGGGTGCGAACGTTTATGTTTTCTGGATGCCTATTCAGGCTACCACCAAATCAAGATGAAAGAGTCAGATCAAATAAAAACTTCTTTCATCACCCCGTTTGGGGCTTTTTGTTACATCACAATGCCTTTTGGTTTAAAAAATGCTGGCGCAACATATCAACGTTGTATGCAAAAGTGTTTGCACGACCAAATAGGCAGAAATGTCCAGGCTTACGTCGACGACATTGTGATAAAGACAAAGAAGACCTCAGATCTCCTGACCGACTTGGCTGAAACCTTCGCCAATCTCAGGAGGTATGACATGAGGCTTAACCCGGAGAAGTGCGTCTTCGGAGTTCCGGCTGGCAAGCTACTCGGCTTCATCGTTTCCGAGCGAGGGATCGAAGCGAACCCGGAGAAGCTTGATGCCATCATCAAGATGGGCAAACCAAAGGACTTGAAGGCCATTCAACGCTTAACCGGGTGCCTCGCAGCCTTAAGTCGGTTCATAGCCCGACTCGGTGAGAAGGCCTTGCCTTTTTACCGACTTCTTAAGAAGTCCGACTCCTTCGAATGGACGAGTGAGGCTCAGCAAGCCTTCGAAGATCTCAAGCGTCTTCTGTCGACACCTCCGGTTCTCGCTGCACCCATGGAGGGAGAACCCATGCTGCTTTACATCGCAGCCACCAATCAAGTGGTCAGCGTTGTCTTAGTAGTGGAGCGCGCAGAAGAAGGCCGAGTTCAGAAGGTACAGCGACCCGTCTACTACATCAGCGAAGTACTTTCCGAGTCAAAGCAACGCTACCCGCACTACCAGAAGCTAGTGTATGGCGTGTTTCTCGCGACTCGGAAGCTGGTGCACTACTTTCAAGCTCACTCGGTCACCGTGGTCAGTCACGCCCCTTTGTCTGATATCATCAACAATCGGGATGCCACGGGCCGAGTCGCTAAGTGGGCGATAGAATTCATGCCGCACGACATCAACTACGAGCCCCGCAAGGCCATCAAGTCGCAAGCTCTGGCAGACTTCATCGTCGAGTGGACTGAGAGCCAGTCCCTCCCGACTCAGCTGCACCTTGAGCACTGGATCATGTACTTTGACGGATCGAAGATGCTTGCGGGCACGGGGGCTGGAGTCGTGTTAATTTCTCCCAAAGGCGACAAGCTGAATTACGTGTTGCAAATTCACTTCGCTGCCTCCAACAACGTCGCAGAATACGAGGCGTTACTGCACGGCTTACGCATTGCAGTTTCACTCGGCATTCGCCGACTTCTTTGCCGCGGCGACTCGGATCTTGTGGTGCAACAAGTAATGAAGACTTGGGACACCAAAGATCCAACCATGGCAGCATACTGCGCAGCCGTTCGCCGGCTGGAAGAACGCTTTGACGGCCTCGAGCTTCACCATGTTCGCCGGGCAGATAACGAAGCTGCCGACTCCCTTGCTAGAATTGGTTCTGCTCGAGAAAAAGTGCCGCCGGGTGTTTTCCTCCAGCAGCTCTTCCAACCATCCGTCAAGATGGAGTCAGCTGCCGAGTCGTCTGAAGCCGGGTCGTCGCATCCAGACCCGGTTCAATCGACTCAAGGAGAAGTCTTAGCGGTCATTCCTTCCTGGACCCAGCCATTCCTCGCGTACCTCTTGCATAAAGAGCTACCGGAGGATCCGACTGAGGCACGTCGCATCGTGTGCCGGGCTCGGTCATACACCATTATCAACGGCGAACTTTACAAGCGCAGCACCACTGGAATTTTCCAGCGCTGCATTTCGCCAGAAGAAGGACGAACCTTGCTCGAGGAAATCCACTCGGGACTCTGCGGTCATCATGCTTCGACCAGGTCCTTGGTCGCCAAAGCCTTCCGACACGGGTTTTTCTGGCTCAGTGCTCATACTGATGCTGACGAACTCGTCCGAACTTGTGAAGGGTGCCAGAGATATGCCCGGCAAATTCACATGCCGGCTACTGCGCTCAAGACCATTCCGATCACATGGCCTTTTGCTGTGTGGGGACTCGACATGGTGGGCCCGCTCAAAACGGCTCGGGGAGGTTTCACTCATCTCCTCGTGGCCGTGGACAAGTTCACTAAGTGGATTGAAGCAAAGCCAATCATGAAGCTTGACGGACCGACTGCTGTCAACTTCATGAAAGGAGTCATCTTCCGATTCGGGATTCCGCACAACATCATCACTGACAACGGCAAGAACTTCACCGCTGAAGTATTTCGCCGCTTCTGTCGGGATCATGGAATCCGGATTGATTATGCCTCCGTGGCTCATCCCCAGTCTAATGGCCAAGTAGAGCGGTCCAATGCTCTAATTCTCCAAGGCATCAAGCCCCGGTTGCTAGTCCCATTAAGGCGGGCAGCCGGCTCTTGGGTTGACGAGCTTCCATCTGTCCTTTGGAGCTTAAGGACGACTCCGAACCGGTCGACTGGCTACACGCCGTTCTTCATGGTGTATGGAGCTGAAGCCGTTTTACCGAGTGACATCCTTCATGACTCCCCGCGAGTCGCAGCATATGTGGAGCAGGATGCCGAATTGGCACGACAAGACGACTTGGATCTCTTGGAAGAAGCGCGGGAACTCGCCCTCTCGCGCTCGGCCATCTATCAGCAGAACCTGCGCCGATATCACAGCCGGCAAGTTCGGAGCCGAGTCTTCAACAAAGGAGATCTGGTCCTCCGACTCATTCAAGACAAGGCTGGCATGCACAAGTTGTCTCCACCTTGGGAGGGGCCATTCATCGTCAACCAGGTGCTTCACAACGGCGCATACCGACTGGAGGACCCGGCAACCGGCGCAGTCACAGAACGGACGTGGAACATTGCACAGCTGCGTCCCTTCTACACTTAAACTTTGTACTTCAAAATAGTCCATTGCTTCATTATGAATAAAAACTTGTTTCCTTCGAGCGGCACTCGGGAGCATTTTTCATTTTCCGACTACGCTACCTATGGGCATTTCCCGGGAGCTAAGTCAAATAAAATCGAGTAGCTTCCTTTCGGGCAACACCCGGAAGCCACCCACTGGGTGATCTCTCACTCGGCGCAAGTTATTTCGAGTTTCCTAGCTTTGTTTCTACACGAGCGTCTAAGTAAACGTGTACGGTACCTAAGGCCCACTCTTCGTCCCCAACTACAGTCGCAACCCGGCTGTCCGGTTGGCAAGAGCAAAAGCTAAAGGTCGGCCTGCACGCGAAAGGATCCGACTCGGCGTGAAAAACAAATGCGGACGACTCAAGTAACTTGCGTAAACCAATAAAATGGATCAAAAAGCATCTTCATTCATTGCAAAAGTTTTTACAATTTCTTACTCGGCATACCGAGAGATATTACATTATGATTTTTTATTCCTCTGGAGTGGCTTCAACGCGCTCCTCCAGGTCGGTGAAGCTAGCAATCCGGCTGGCGGCGGCACGGACTCGGGGAAGAAGCTCCATGGGGTCGACCGACTGCCCTGCCTCGTTGATGGGGGCACCAGCGGAGATGCTGTCAACATCCGCGTCCGGGTGATGGGCCAGCACCATGGCCAGTGCCATACCAGCTCCTGAGCGGGCGGCCGACTCCTTCCACTCTTCAACTTCCGCCGGGCCCAGTGAGAGCTTGTCGGCGAGGGCGAAGACGCTGGAACTCGGCTCCTCTCCAGGCCAGAGCTTGACACAAAGGTTTTGAGCAGCCGACTTGAAGTTGTCCACCAAGCTCTTGACTTGGAGGAGCCGGTCTTGCACTGTCACGACGCATTCGGCCATCATCTCCGGAGTCCAGAGTGCGTCGAGTACCGACATGGCCGGGTCAGAGAGTGCGCGGAGTCGGAGCGCCGCCTGCCGGGCTCGCTCCTCCAGTTCTGGGCAAACCTCTGAGAACAAATTATTGCTAAGGAAATGGACAAGGAATCATACAAAAGGAAAGAAGCAAAAGAATCGGGGGCTTACCGAGTAAAGTTTCATTGGCTTTTTTAAGTTCGCCAATGAGATCCCTCTCACGCCTTTCCCAGTCGGCGATGGTTGCCTCGTGTCGCTTCTGCGACTCGTCCATCAGCCGGGAGAAGTCGTCGACGGAAGCTTGCAGCTTTTTGTTCGCCGACTGCGACTGTTCGTACTGTTTCACCAGCTTGTCGTAGTCCGACTTAAGCTTGGTGGCAGCGCGCATCTTGTCCTCATACTCGGCTGCTTTGGCGTCGAGTCGTTGGGCGACTGTTGCAGCCGGGATCCTCGAGTTCACCTCTTTCTTGAGTTGAGCATTTTCAGCTTCGAGGTCTGCCGACTCAGCAAAGTCAGTATCACAGAAAATTTCAAGGAGAAAAGGTTGAAGACTCGGTCACTTACTCTTGAGGGCGGCAAGCTTCTCCTCGAGCTGCTGGTTCTTCGCCTTCTCCTCCTCCAATGCCTTCTCCAACGAGGCATTTCTTTCCATAAGGACTGGGTTGTTTCCGCCCAGTCGGATTGCAGCCTGGTGAAGGAAAAGTTAGTACCCGAATTTATAAGTCTCAAGCCGACTCAATCAGTCGGCTAGAGACTCGGGGGCTACACCCACTGGGTGCACAGAACGTGCTCCCAGTGTTGGAAAATAAAACAAAATTTGAAGATTTGAAGACACTTACCCCGACGGAGGTCTCCAAAACCTCGGCCGAGTCCGCCAAGGACTTAGCCGCGTCGGCAAAATCCCTGAGCTTGGAGCTGAGGGCGGCGACGCGGTTCGTAGCTTCCTCCGCACTGGCCAAGTCCCTCGTGCTACAACTCGGTAGCAGCAACGCCGGGACAAGGTCACTTGAAGAAGCCGGCACCAACACTTGAGATGAGGGAGTCGGAGCCGGAGGCTGGTGCGGCTCGGTCACTGAAGGTAACTCAGTGACGAGTTGTCCTTCGGCTTCACCCGCTGGCTCCGAGGAGTCGGTCCCAGCTACAGCAGCCGGCTCCGTTGTCTCCTCAATGGTCGGGTTCGGTTGGCGTTGAGGATCCTCCGCCGGAGCTTCGGAGGACCCAGCACGCACAACCGGCTCCGGGGCCTCATCCTCAACCACGGCAGGCTGAGACATGGGGGAACTCGGTTGCAGCGCGACTCCCGTAGCCGTGGCCGACTCCGACCCCGCGGCAGGGATGGTTGGCGCTGGCACGCTGGACTCGACTGCAGCCGGAGTAGGTGCTGGAGTCGACGCTGGTAGCCGCACTGGAGTCGGAGCCGTCGGCGTACCGGATGAAGCATCTCCTTTGTCGGAAAACTTCTTTTGGACTCTGCGGAGCAAAAGAGAAACCGACTTCAATATCTAGAAAACCTACAGCGCCTAGGGCATGAGGCAAGACTCATACCTGGTTGTGGTGGGGATAGTTCTCTTTTTCGGATTGGCGGCAGTTTTTGGAACCTGCGCCACTCGGCTGGGAGGCGTGGCTTGGGCAGGAGCTGAAGCCGGCGCCCCCCCACTGGCAGCTGTGGCTTGCACAGGATCCGGAGCCTGCGTAGTGGGGCCGGTAGCGGCAACCCGGATCCGCTTGGCAGCCGGTTCCGTTCGAACCGGCTCCGTCCCAGCGTCCGGGACTTGAGATCCGGATGCACCGTCGTCGCGGCTCCGCTTGGTGAGTTCATACGACCCTCTGGACTCGGAGTCCGAGTCCGAGTCGTTTTGGTTACCGGCCTCGGGGGTTTCCTCTTCGACTTCGGCATTCTCCAGCGCTGCCGGAGCCGAGTCTTGCTCAGGGAGAGGCGGCATGGAGTTGAAGTTCAGATAGTTCTGCAGCATCAAAAACTCGGTGTTAGAAGAGGCAAGCAAGTTAAAAAGACCAAGAGCCTGACTCGGATTATAAGTTACTTACATCCGGGGCCGGGTTGGCACGCGAATAAGGAAGAACCTGGGGCGACCGAGTGAGCCCTGTTCTTTCTTTCGTCAAAGTCTTCAAGATCTCCAAGAAGTTGTCATCAGAAAGATCTTCGGACGAGACCCTTGTCGAGTCATGGTGGCCCGAGTACTCCCACATCGGGTGCGCCCGGGCTTGAAGGGGCTGGATGCGCCGAACCAGCCAGGTGGCGATGATGTCCGGGCCTGTGAGACCCAGCTTCTGGAGTCTCGCGATCTTCTTCGTGAGCCGGTCGACTTCAGGCATCTCCCCGTTGGACGGTTTGGTGCTCCAGCGCTTCACCCAGACAGGAGGGTCTTCAGTGTATGGGGGTAGACCATCATGGCCAGTCGGCGTACGTTCGTCCGGGCAGTAGAACCACCCGTCCTGCCATTTCCGGATGGTGTCCGGAAATTGCATCTTGAAGTACCCGGTGCCGGGTTTGACTTGAATGCTAACTCCCCCGCAAACTGCCAGTCGGCCGCCGGCCTTGATGGGCTGCGCCTTGACAGTGAAGATCTTCTTCCAAAGTCCCCAGTGCGGCTGAGTTCCCAAGTAGCATTCGCACAGCGTGATGAAACACGCGATGTGCAGAATGCCATTGGGGCTCAAGTGGTGAAGCTGCAGGCCGTAGAAGAATAGCAAACCGCGCAAGAAGTCGTGCGGCGGCAGCTTAAGTCCCCGTTCCATGAATGGAACGAGCATCACCCGCTCGTGCTCATGTGGAGCGGGCTTCTTCTCCTTGTACGGCGCCCGCCAGTTGCAGATAGTCCGCGGCGGCAGCATGCCCTGGCGGGCGAACTCGATCAAGAGCTCGTCGATGATGACCGAGGGGATCCAATCCCCTTTCTTCCAGTCGGCGGCGGAAGCGGAAGCAGAGGCAGCGACCTTCTTGCCCTTGCTGGCGACGCGAGACATGGTCGCCGGATGATGGGTGACGGCGGCGAGCGAGCTTCTTCTCGAGTGTGCGGTGGCGGAGCTTTGGAAGCGAGAGCTTTGGACGCGAGGAAGACGAAGGCAAAAGCAGATGAGAATGTCGACGTCTCCGCGGTCCCCTTTTATAGACAAAGGAGTCCAACCGCCGACGGTCGTGCGTCCGACGTGGCGGGAAACTACCGAGGCAACCGCCGTCCCGCGCGCGCGAACCCGCGGGATTCGGGCGCCTTTTTCGCCATGACGCGGAGTTCCAGGCGACGTGACCGGCTAACATTACGTCAGCCCTCGTCTCGCGCGCGTCGTTTGCGTGATTCGAGTGCAGACAT
Source organism: Stipa capillata (assembly GCA_019208055.1). NCBI lineage: Eukaryota > Viridiplantae > Streptophyta > Magnoliopsida > Poales > Poaceae > Stipa > Stipa capillata. The sequence continues at coordinate 24,865 of JAGXJF010003681.1, read as the reverse complement.
GATGAGCCGTCGCCTCGGACGGCGCGCGAAATCAGAGCAGCAGCGCATGTCGCGGGCACGCTTCGCGCGTGACTCGAGGCGAAATCATGGCACTGCGAACACTCTGCCCAACCGGCTGCGCGCATTAAATGCTGATGCGACGTCTCGGACAAAACAATGCTGTGGCACCAGTCGGCTTAAAACCGAGTCCGACTCAATCAGAGTCGGGTGTGCTCGGGTGACGACTCAACAGTCGGCATAGCCCCCTGGGACACGTCACAGATCATCCGACTTCATCAAGTAATTCCGAGGCGCACAAGCCGCCAAACTCGGAAGCAGATTAGCTCTGCAAAAAGGGTGCTGATGACCGACCCAACAGGGTTTCCAGGTCACTCGGCAACACCCAAGCTAAGGACGAATCCGGCATCCACAGCGGAATAACAGGATCCTTGAATCTGAGCCGAATGCCACAGCGGCGCAAAATGGCTCACTAATTCAGGGATCAGTGTCGGAGTTTGAGGACTCGGTTCCGAAGTTGAAAATCGAGGGCGTCCCCCTGCGGGCACAAGATGGTAACCGTTCATTCGGATAAGCCAGACGTTACTTCGGATTCACTCGGAATTCATGATACGCCTCCCGGAAGGCCACAAGCCGATTTCCTCAGTCGGAAAATACGGGTATCATTGAGTTCTTAATACTTAGCACATATTTAACCTACTTTTCAGGTATTGCAGGAGTCCATCAAGGTCTCTCCACTCGCAACTCGGGCACAAACGACTAGCTCGCCACTCGGCATCCGTGTCAAGACCTCGAAGTACTCGGGGGCTACTGACGAGGGAAGCCCAACCGGGTAGGCCCAATGACTCGAGTCGGCCCAGCAAGCCTGGCAAGGCCCACTCGGATGCAGGCCCAACAACTTCGCAAAGGCCTATTCGGACGAAGGCCCAAGAACAACCTGCCATGGTACAACGTCTGGGTGCCATTAAGACAGGCGTTACAACTCATCAAGGCGTACGTTTCAGCCGGCATGAAGACTGGTGTTACTCAGACGGTTACCAGATATAAATGTCAGTTAATTAGGACAGTAACTGTAGTTCAGCCGAATGACCGAGTCGGCTGATGCGCAGGCCTATATAAGGCCGAGCCCTCCATGCAGAAGGGGGCTAGACTCTAGACCTTACATTCTCTCATTCCTATGGTACTCCCTTTTTCACGTAAGAACATCAAATACATTCAGCAGGAGTAGGGTATTATCTCCATATTTGGAGAGCCTGAACCTGGGTAAAAGTTCTTGTGTGCACCGCCTAGATCTTCCATACACGCATCCCCGACAATCCTATAACAAATGGATATTGCCGCGAACACCCCGCGACAACCCACAAGATGTAATTCACCCTTGTTGCCAAATATTATGGGTACAGTGCACGAGGTGCACTGGCAATGTTGTTACAATGAGACTCTTCTTCCACTTAGCCCTAACAATGAACCCACCAGATGAGCCATTCCTACACTGCTTGTTTAACCACGGCACAATGCAGACCCACCTTTTGTATCAAACAACTTCCTACGCTAAACCGCAAGAAGGCTCTCTGGAGTCTACCCACTCTTTTGCACTTTCCACCTATTGCCTACGGGTTCTTACGCTACTACCAAACAGAATACTAGGCCAAGTCCTTCCCATAAAGGACATGTAGACTACGATGTGAACTTGGTCAAGAGACACTTAGATTCAGTCCTTAATTGATCTAAGCAAGACTCCAATTCAATACCAAGTCACACAGGACTGGGTACTAACCATGCCACATAAGGCCAACAAACTTTCTCCGAAACACCATCTTGTATCTCTCACCCAGATCTAAATCAACTCCGATTTGATTTAGGGTTTTGTCGAAAATCATTTTCACCAAAAACCTTTCCCTGGACAATGGACACCTCCCAAGGATCCATCTCACAAGTGAGTGAGTATTTCATAACATTTGTTAAAAATTGGTTCTTCCTATTGTGGCTCTAGTATAAGCTACTATAACCTAAGTTCCCGTTGGCATTACCATACCATTAAAGGGATTATTCCTAAGATGAAAAGAGATGGCATATTGATCACATGCAATAATAGGACGTAACTATGACTAACATAAAATAGTAGTCATATCAAGATAGCTTGTATGGTTTACAATCAACATAAGTAAATTTTGAACACATGGGTGTCAACATGATTAAGGCGAGGATGCTTGCGTGGCAAGTATTGGTCTTGTTGTGATGTCGCGAAACTGGGGGTCCTCCTCGCAGTTCGTTAATCGTTGGAACTACACATTATAAAGGGTGCCAAATAAACCAACTGTGTGAGGTAAAATCCAAATAACACCAAGTGCAACACTGAAGCATTGATTCACACAACTGTGGTGATTCTGGTTGGCTATTGATTTTTAGCCGCTCCGGAAAGCTAGCATGGGTGCCTTAGGTTAAAGTACCAAAAGATGTTAAGTACCAGGCACCCTGCCGAGTAGGGTTTCTTTAAATTTCTTTACATTAACATGAACCGGCACTGGAGTCGAATCTCACTTGAAAATAGAGGACAATGATACGGTTGATATGTATTTGGATGCCTTGCTTAAGGGGTTTGATAACATGTTAAAAGAGTATTCCTTTTAACAAGATGTTGAATAATTGGAATTACATTATCTAATGGAACCAACATGCTGAAAGAGGTTCATATGATGCTAGGGTGAGTATTAAATCATATGGAGCTATAAAGAAAAAGAGGCATGGTATGTTTATATTTGAATCAAACTCAAATCTGACATCCAATTGAAGTCCAAAAATTATGACTTGGTGTTGATGAGTAGGTTTTTACTTTAGCTGATATTAGGAAAGGTAACCATTTTAATTGGAACTACTTCCAAGGAGAGGTGTTTGATTTTATTTTTTTGGATTCGAAGTATATTTAGATTTCAAATTTTTTTAAAAAAATTCAAAATTAGTATTGGTTGAAAGCATCCCTAGGAATTTAGGAAAAAGAATTATGTAATTTGGATAAGTATTTTGGGAGAAACTGCCACCTGAAGGTTAGCTATACTAAGGTCGTTCACTGCTTAGTAGGGGACAGATTTTAGATGGTGACGTCGGTAGTGTATTTGAGGGAATAGGCTTTCACAGCAGAAGAAACGTGCTTTGGCAGGGGTAGCGAGAGAAGTACGCCTCCAGAAGGGGAAGACATACTCGGGGAAAGAGCTTCCACTTAATCCGCCCGGTAGGGCCGTGCTGTCAGTGATTGCTCATGGTTCTCCAACTGTTAACTGCGCACTAATGATGGTTAGGTTGTAATCCAGGGGGAGATAAAAAAGAAAGGAAACGAGGAAGGAATAGACGTCAGGGTTAGACGTGCTTAGCAGCGGCGAGCTCACGCACAGCAGCCGGTAGCGAGGATTGGGGTTCGGCCAAGGGAGGCAGCAGAGTCGCCTGGGAGCAAGGGCAGCCGCTGGCGGCGGCTTGAACAGCGACGAGAGCACGGAGTAGATCTCGGCAGCGAGGCGGTACTAGCCGGCGGTGGTTGCATTTGTCGCTCGATAGAGTAGATAGGAAGGCTGGTTGGGAATGGTCTCGACACCGGCCATCCACCGGAGCGGTCGGTGGAGCTTGATTTCTTGGTCTTATTAAACCGGGGAGGAGGAGGATAAGAATGAGTGCACAGGCTGCGTTGTGCTATGGCAAGGGCACGCTGCCGATGGCGGTAGTGCTGGGGTCCGGCTAGAGCAGATTTTCAGCGCAGAGCATAGGGGTAGTGCACGTGTTCGGGTAGGGAGAGAGAAAATAGAGATGGAGGGAGGTAGAAGAAGAGGGTGGAGGAGAAGGCTGCCTGTGGGTCCTGGTCCTGCATGCAAGTGGGAGGCATGCGAGATAGCTGGTAGGAGGGAGGGTGGACTTAGCAAAAGTCCAGAAAAGAATCACGGGAAGTAATTCAGGGAAAACAGTATAAGAGCAAGAGATTTGACCAATATTTTGTGGGGAATTTTGCACATGGGTAATAGGGTTTTATTGCAAAAATGAGCTACATATAGATGAAGGGTGTCCCACAAAGAGTTTGAAATTTTTTGGAAGTATAAATTAGTGGATATTTAGTTAGATTCAAAAAGGGCTTAAACATAATTTTAACATCGTTTGAAAACTTTGAAAATATCGAAAACTCATGGGCTTGGATTTGGGATATATAGTATTAAATACATCTCTCATAATTTCTGGAAAAAAAATCGAGGTTTAAAACGTAGGGTTTCGCCTAAATTTCAAAACAGCTCAAAACGGCATTTGAATTATTTTAATATTTATGAATTGAAGGTCCTCATCTTTTTGCACATGTGTTCTAATATAGGTATAAAGGTTCTTAGGAAATTTATTGAGATTTTTTCAAAGGTTATTTTTCCTTAGGGTTGTAATTCAAGGGTCAATCCTACCTCAAATTAAATTTTTAACTAACTTGAAATTCTTGTACTGAACTTTACCATATTATTACAGAAATGGGTTTAGAATACACTCAAGATACTTTTAGGTATTCTTGGGGCATTTTTAGAGTTGAGGAAAATCATGGGTAGGGGGAATTAGGGTTTTAGTCCCGAGGATTAGATATATGGCAAAAAGATTCAAGGGGTAGAATGGGCACATCAATGAGATGGTGAGGACATGCGTGGTTAAGGGGAGGTATTAGAATTCAACCCCAAATATTTCTAGCACATATGGTCGAAAGTTAGGATTTGAGTTTTATCCCATAGATCGGAAGGTAGGAAATCTAGGGTTTGTATATGTGCGTATATACGTGGGTATGCATGGGTACATACGTGGGTGAGTGAATTGTGCATTACCCAGGGTTTTCAAGTGTGTCAGGAGAGAACAAGGGGAAGGTAGGGTTATAGGGTTCCCACTTGCTTAGAGAAAACGAGTTAAGAGTTCTCAGTCTATGTGCCCACATACACTTGGAAATTAAGCATATATATGATCATTATGTCGTGAAAAGGAACATGGGAGGCCATGGTGGGTTGGGGTCGGAGTGGTGCCACTGGTATACACATATATATGCATGGGGTTTGTGGTAGAACAATAGAGAGTGCCGAGGACAATGGAGAAATAGACTAGGGTTAGACATTGCCGAGAGGGAGAAAAGGACAAGACTTTGAATTACCAACCTGCCGATGAGGTGGAGGGTACAAGGGCAGAGATGTTTTAACTTTGTTTTATTCTTAAGATCTAGCTCACACATCTCTTCGATAAAAGTTTTAGCTATGTCCACTGAAGTTAACTTTATTAGCCCAAAAGTTTTTGTAAACCCTAATTTTTTGGTTATTAGAAATCAAGGCGTCACAAAGATCCACCAAATTAATGGCCGGATGTTTTGATTTTAATGAGAATTTCTGATCTCTCTCTTTTCTATTGCATTGTACTCTTAGTATATAATAAATCTCTCAATCTCATTGGTCCATATCAAAAAAAGTTTACTCTCATCCCTTCTTCCCTCTATATATTGTTTCTCCTTTCTTCCTCGTTTCTTCTTTCTCATGTCCTTCCCTCCTTTACCTTGCAAAGAAAAGGAGGCTAGGTGATTGATCAACAAGATCCGGCCATCAGTGCTTCCTCTTCTGTACAACGAAGGGGATGAGGAACCTGGTTTGCGGATTTTCTTGGTCAAAGGAAGTATAATGTGGCTTAGCAATGACAGAAAAAAATTTGGGGGAGGGGCTAGCTTGCTGGAGGGGCCATCTAACAACGAAGAGGGGAAACGTGTGACTTGGGGAGCTTCAGAGGACTGATTCAAATTTGTAGGCAAGATTGATTTGGATGGAGCACTCTTGAGGTACCTTGGCGATAGCGGTGACCATGTCATGCATAGTGGTTGAGCCCGACATCAACAATTTCCATCAAAAATAGGGAGGCGGGAGGAGCTTGACAAACTCAATGTGTCAATGAGATCTGTCGACTTAGATGGTAAAAGTAGTCAAGCAGAGATGGCCTACTATGGCATGTCATCGGTGGTGACAAAATGCTCTATTTGAGATGCTTGACAAAGCACAGTGATTGTGGCTCCGAAGGATGTGGTTGGGGTTCATTGGTTTAGGTTTGGGATCACTGGCACCTTTGAGACTTAAAGGAATGGTAGGGATAGTGGTGACTTGGCGGTGAGGTGTGGGTAGCATGCATGGCGGGGTGGCGAGTGGCAACCGATGAGGTGTGGAGGGCGGTGGATAGAGCTAGACGATATGTCAACATAAAAGTTGTGCTAGTAGTACGTTGCAATGAGTCACCATCGCCCACGGTAGACATCAGAAGGCAGAAGTGATGAGATAAGCGGCCAGGAAGCGGGAGAGAGTTGAGGGGATCAAGTCCTAGCCTCCTAAGGAGGCGGTCAGAGAGGTGAGATGGCACAATAGTGTGCACTAAGACTACCTTGTATCCGTTGCACAATATTCCAGACCATAAATTTAGTTTTCCAAAAGGGAAAAAAGTGGACGACTTGCGTAGGCACGAGTGATTAGTGAAGACCAAGGATAGGAAAGTTTACACGAGCAAGAGAATATTCCTTATATTCCTTAGATTGACGGAAGGTGTATGCGACAATAGTAGATCATTCACTAGATCTTACGAGTCAAGTAAACTTTTTTTTTCCTCAGAAGAAGTCAGGTAACTGAAGCGTCACTTCAGCACGTGCAATTCGCATGTCATGTTATCTACAGAAGATATTCGAAGAAACAAAAACATGGGAAACTGTGTTTTACTTTTGCTTCATTCGTACACGAAACATGCATACCTTTGACATTGACTAGGACGTGCAATACATTTTGTAAATTTATGTTACATAAAACGTGTATCATCTAAATATTTATCTAAACACACCGTTTTCAATGGTCAGTAGACATGAGACATTGAGAGGCTATATGAGCTAGACGTGGGTGAGGCAACGGAATAGAGGATTAACTATCTTTAAGTGAGGATTAACACTCCTCTATCTCTCTCTTAAATATATAATTATAAGGTAATTTACAAATATCTAACTTGATTTGTGAGCTATCGGATCAAATTGCATAGATGACTCTGTACAAATTCTGTTTAATTCGTATCCTTTATAATAATATAGAATTTTAGTTAACCTACCTTTGAAAGAAAGTTTCGCTGGAGTGGCTTCACAGCTGGCAAATAATATCTCATAAAAACTAGCGTTCGACACAAAACACGAAAATAGCTCTTCATTTAGCAAACATCCATTTAAAATTTGGAAACTTTCTTTCAACAAACTGGAGGCCGAAATCAATTTATGTTGCACGGACAAAAATGTGAAATCACTAAGATTCTATAAATTTGAGATTAAATGGCGAGTAAAAGTAAATTACGAAAGATGTTATCCACAAACAAATTTTTTTATTTTTCTGTTTCCCTGAACTCTTTTAGTGATATAAACGTGTAATTAGTATCGCCTCAATTCGTTCCGGGGAAAAGGTGTTGAAACTAAAACAACAAGACGATATTTTTCCATTAAATATATCTCATCACCGATAAGTCTAAGAGAATTGTTCTTCTTTTGCCACTCCTTTGACCCCCAATCTTCTTTCTAGCATGCGAACAAAGTCCTCCTTTCAACGCAACTTTGTCCATGAATTGTTCCTTTTGGCCCTCTCGACCGTTCAGAAAAATCCTAGAAAATGGAGAAACATCCATAAAGTCATTTATAATCGATAAACCAAGAAAAGTACCTAAAATTCATAATTACTTATAGGTCACTTTTAAACAAATAATTTTTTAGAATTGTACAGTGTGAAAAGTTTGAGGATATTACATAAAAGACAAGGAAGATCGAGACATTTTTCTTTGAAGTGTAAAATTTTCACATGGTTTAAAAGTTTTGTTGAGATCACATGGTTTAAATTTCTAATACTTTCCTGAATTTCTGGTATTTGATTGAATATGTATTTATTAAACTAATGTTCTAGTTTTTTTCTCGATTTTTTCAAATTTTTCTTATTTACTGATCTTTTACTTGACAGTCAAAAAATGTTGATCTGATGGGAGTGACAAAAAGGAATATGGAGTGAACGAAGTTTCTCTTAAAAAAATGAATGAAGTAGTGACAAAAGAGAGCTGGACATTTTGGAGTAGTGACAGAAGAGTATCTTTTAGATGCCAGATATATAGGATGTTAGAGATCGAGCGAGTGGCAGAAGAAAATTTTCTCAGAAATCCTTTTTCTTCGGTTTCCTTGAGAGATCTAGACATTCAGCTAGCTGGCTCTAACATATTTCGAGCAAAGTTAATCAAGTCCAAACAATGGTCTGATAGGCATGTTTAATCTAAAATGTTATTATTACAGGAATAGCCCCTTGTGTTACCATATTAGATTGCAGTGGTTCAGTAAAACCATGTCAAAATTGCCAAATCTGGGAACAAAAGTTTCTTCTACTGTGGAGAAACTTGTGAGAGCTGCCTGGTACTTTAATCACTATTATCCCATCCTTAATCTTAATATTCTAGCTAATCGAATCCATGCATGAGAGTAGTTTTCATTATCTCTTGTCCCGTGAGATACAGGCTGCTGCTGCTTTCTTCTGCTCGGAATCTTCGATCCACTGATAAAGCAAAAAGATTTGAGCAGAGTGCAAGCTACCAGTCCATGAAAGGGACAGGCATTACTGAATTTAGTGTAACATGTTTAAGCAGATAAGACAGGGATAAGAGTATTTATTTGGGCTGTTTTCTTCCACTGCCTCGCGAAAGAAGATATTTGACAACTACCAGATTAGTCATTAATCTATATATGCTAGTTGCACTAATCTATGGTGCTTTGGAGGAAAAATCTTGATTAATCCGTATCCTTATCAGATATGGAGGCTTATCATTAGCCTTCCGTGACACAGGATTGTTTTTGACTTTATAGTGGTCAATGTTCGTCATCCATGGCTAAGAAAAGGATATTGATATATTCCTCATCCATGAGAAAACAACAAGGACGCTTCGAGGTTATCTGTTACGGACGTTGTCCTCTCTTTTAGTGTCAAAAGGATATGCAACGTTCGATTTGACGGTGTGGTAACTCTTCAATAGCACTTTCATTTTTCTGTTCTAGATGAAGTAACTGCTCGAACCTCGAATGCAGACCTTTTTCAGTGAGAGCTCCAAAATCTTACGGGGATTGATAGAGATTCCCCTGACCTAACTAAATTTCACATCACCACATCTTATAACACATCAATCCCATAGACAGAAGATAAAAAGTAGCAACGACAAACACAGGGTCGATACCCATGAGTTGCTCAAGACCAGGAGGCTCGAGTCAACAAAAAGGAGCCAAAATCAAGGGCAGGTTTGGACTCGGAGGCAAGAAAGGCTGAGCTGCTCATCCCACTTTTAATCTCAAGTGGCTCTCCTGCGATTTTCAGACACCCGCCGCACTTCTGCTGTCTCCTCCTCGATTCTCATTAAAAAAAATGTCGCATGAACGAAACAGATCAGAACACACCAGAGAAGCAATTAAGTTGCATGATATTTTCTTTTCATTTTTCTTTTTTTAAAAACCGGGTTGCATGCATATTTTCACATCACAGACAATAGGGAAAAGGAAAAAATTGACAAGAACACGACACTTTATAACATGTAACATTTCACGAGTCTACACTTTTAAAATTTGCATCGTTTATGACCAATATAGCCTCCTAGTCAGCCACACGTGTTAATATTTCCAGTTTAACTCAATGTACCAATTAGTTTAACCTTTTCAGATCAAGAAAAAACTTAATTGCCTCCTGACTTCTACATTAAAAAAATGCACATAGTCAAAAATCGTCACCAAATACAAAAGTTTGTGTCAAAGGATATCAAAGTAAAATAGATTACATATAACTTTGAACCATAAAAGATGAAGCACTATATAATCTATTACGCGATCGCCATCCATGTTGGGATATAAATTTCTTGGCAACCTCCTCCAACTGTCGGACACCTGCGACCATCTGCTCCCTATTACTGAAGCAAAGATCAGAACTACAACCAGCTGATAAACAAGGAATACCTTACAACGGATTGGAAACTTTATTTTGATTAAACACAACATCATTCTGATATAACTAAATAGACTAACATACCACACTGTCCCCACAAGAATTTGGGCTTGATTAACCTCCTACAACCCCGTCAACTAATAACTGAACAAATTGGACATATTTTGAGGTGGTGGAAGATTAAAAGCTAATTACGTCGATCGCCAAACGAAACGAGCGAACTGGCAATTAAGAAAGAGATATTGAATGGTCTCCTCATCATCACAGAAGCAACACATCTTGCTGCCCTGCCAGCTCCTTTTTGCCAAATTATCCTTAGTAAGCACAACCCCCCAACGGAGGTACCATGCACATAAAGATATTAATATTTAGTGAAAGTTTCAGTCAGCAAAGCCACATTTGCCATAGACGATGAGGGCTACTAAGCACCGGTGGCCGTATGAGAGCACTATACGTGGACTATACAGAAAATTATCCATTAGTATGCAGGTTCCACACATACTGGTCCCGATTTGGACTAAGGGTAACCCCTGTCGTCCACTAAACTAGGTCCATCTATGCATCAAGCTTCGGCCCAATAATTGACCGTCTGAAGGGGACATTCAATGAGACAATGCTCATCACCTTGGCTTTTTTTGGCACATCATTTGCGGGTGATATTATAAAGCGGTGATACCACTCCTGGTGTTGACGAGAGGCTTCTCGGACAGTAAGTGTGGGCACCCCGGGTCGGAGACCGAGGTGCTAGGGGGAGACTTGGGGAACGAAGCCAAACGTTCGCGGGACTTTACCCAACTACCGCCGAAGACAACTGTATAGGAGAATTTGTGGTTGAAGCGTGTATTGATCCCGCTTCATACGGGGTGCCAACTTGCCCTTATATAGGCAAAACCGGCTTACAAGTGTAAATACATCGCTGCCCCTCAAAAGGTTACAATCTTTCCCCAGCCCGTGTCACCGTACATTTGGCCGAACTCGTACTCTCCACCTCGCCGCTACCTGCTACATGCGCCGGTATATTCGTAGATTCCCTTCGCCGGTACGGCTTGCCTCCGCCTTTGCCGTCCTCTGTGCCGGCGACCTCGTCCGTACCCGGCGGTCCTGCCTCGCCTTTCTCCTCGCCTTCCTCCTCGCCCTGGCCAAGTCGCCCTCTCACCTCGTCCAAGGGGGCCGACTTGCTCCTTGCTTCAGTGGTTAAGTCGCCCGACCGAGACGGCTTCCCGTTGGCTCGAACCCACCTGAGACGCCTGCATAACACCTCACGTTAATTATGACATGAACAGAGGACGGGGGTACCTCGTCCTGGAGCCTCCTCCGGACTCCCCCTACAGTAGCCCCTTGCGGGGGCGAGCGGCGGGGAACTCGACGTCGTTCGCGCCCGCATTCTTCCTCTAGCGGGAGTCGAAGGGCCCGGGACGAGGTGCCCCCTCCGACTCTTCCGATCCCCGCTTTTCCCGCTCGTCCGTTCCCGTAAAGGCCGCCTCACATCACGGGCCGTTACGACCCGACCCGCTTATTCCGCTTCGCGCCCGCTCCGCGCCCGTTACTTCGCATCGTAGTTCGGGCCACCCTGGGCTATAAATACCCCTCCGTCCCTTTCCATGTGACAGCATCTGCCCTCTCCGTTTGCAACTCGCCGCTCACCGCGCCCGAGCCTTGAGAGCTTCTCGCCCGGTTCCTGCCTTCGGCACAATTCGCCGCTCGCATTGGGTCGCGATCAAGCGTCTTTAGGACGATTTGGCATTCGTGGAGGAAGAGACGACCATGTCGACCAGCAAGGTCGCCGCGGTCACGAAGCAGAAGGGGAAGAAGGGAGCCGAGGTCACCTACACCCGGTGGCTTGGTACGACTCAAGCGTCGGACACCACGCTATCTCGCCTCAGCGCGGCTGGGTGCTTCCCCCTGGGGTTAGACGAGCATGGGCCGGCCCTCCCCGAGGAAGGATGCACAAGAGCTAAACCACCGGGAGGCCACATCGTCGTATTCGCCGACCAGTTCAGGGCCGGGCTCACTTTCCCCGCCGCACCCATCGTCCAGCTCGTCTTGGACCACTTCGGCCTTGAGATCTCGGATCTCAACCCGACCGCCATCTCCCGTTTGGCCATCTTCGAGTTCGCAATGAAGTCGATGCGGATGGACAGCACGGCGGCCGGCTTCGCTATGTTCCACGAACCGGTGATGACCACCTCGGCCGTCCACAACAGGGCCCACTCTCTCTTCGGGACGATCAGCTTCCGAGGGTGCCGAGGCTCCGACGCCTCGTATCCGGCCATGGCGTTGAAGAACAAATGGAAGAATTGAAAGAGCGAGCGGTTTTTCTACCGGGTCGGCGACCTCGGCTTCACCGGCAATAAAGTTGCCCCCGGGTACACCACTCGCACGCCGGTCGCCTCCTAGGCGGACTTGGCGAGGCGTGACGCCTTGAAGGTGATGAGCCACCAGCTCTCATCGCGCGACTTGGTCGAGGGGTACCTTCTTCTGAAGATCCGGCCGCTCGCCACCGGCTGGAGGATGAAGTGCACACCCACTCCCGACGGGCAACCTTTTGGGCCCTGCCCCTTTTATGGGTACGAGCCGACGAAGGGGTACGACCCTCGCCCGGGCGGAGCGAGACGCGAATCTCCTCCTGGGGCGCTACTTGCCGTCCGAGGCGGCGATCGTCTCGAAGATGATCGCAGTTCGCCGGAATCGGGCCTGCGAGCTGTTCGGCTGGGATGTTCCCGCTCGCACCGGACATCGCCCCGGCTGGTGACACTAAGGCGGGGGAGAAGAGGAAACGGCCTGCTCCGGCCCCGAAGGCGAAGGCGGCCCCGAAGAAGACAAAGCCGACGAGCATCGCCGCGGAGCTAGCGGACTGGGATGACGACGACGCCGACAGCAACCACCACGAGTCGCCTGCTCGCGGCGGGGTGAACACCGACGGGTCCGAGGACGATGAGGAGTCCGAGGAAGGGTCGCGCGGCGGCAGCGACGAGGAGCCCCTGACGAAGAAGCAGGATGACGTGGCGACTAAGCCTGGACCTGGCGCAGGCAAGGGGCCGATGGGCGGCCTCTTTACCGCGGTGCACTCGACGGCCGTGACGGGGGAGAAGTTCTCCTGGGAGTCGTCCTCCTCATCATCTGATGTTGAGATTGATGAAGTCGTTGGGGCCGTCGAGGGCGACGTCGCCGAGGGGTCCCTTCAAGATCCCCCGGTTTCTCAGGTGCGGTCGCCTGCTGAGGAGCCTCGCTCGGGCGAAGCTCCGCCCGGGTGTACGACGATGGAGCACGCGCCACTGGCGGAGACTTCCAAGGAGCGCTCGCCCAGCGGCGCGAGTGGCGAGGCCGACCCGGCGAAGGCGTCGATACCCGAGAAGGTTTCCGCCCCAGACGTCGTGACGGTGCTGTCCTCGACGTCCCCGCGGGGGAAGACGAAGAGCGGGGGTTCCCTTGACTCGGCTCAGCCGTCTCGCCCCCGCGTGGAGCTGTCCGGTCGGCTCGGGCCAGAGTTCTTCGCCACCATCGCCGCTGGAGCTGGACCTCATAAGTCGCCCTGAGGCGAGGCTGTCCGAGGAGGACGTCGCGGCGAGTTTCATCGGGATGTCAGCATCCCAAGTCGGAGCGGCGGCGCGAGCCGCGGCGCTGAAGGTAACCTCCCCAGCCCCTTGTTTCCTTCGGTGGATGAATACTAACTTCTCCTTTTTCAGTGTCTGTTCGTCGCCGAGAAGCTGGCGCTTCTGGAGGCGCACGCGGGCGACACCGACAGTCCGTTGGCCGAGGAGCGGGCTCGTACCGCCGACGCCCTGCACGCCCTTAGCTCTGCGGAGGACAGGTCGGCCGCGCTCGCCGTGCGTCTGGACAAGACTACCTCCGAGGTGGGACTCCTGAAGACTAAGCTGAAGGAGCTGGAGAGGCGCGCTGTTCGCGCGGAGGGCGATCTTGCCGCAGAGCGCGAAGGGGCCGAGGCGTTGAAGAAGCGCGCCTCTGAGGCGGAGGAATCGCTCGCGTCCGAGCGCGGGAAGGCCGAGGCGGCGGCGAAGCTGCTCGCTTCGGAGGAGAAGAAGTCCGCCTCTGCCGAGCGGGAGGTCGAGCAACTCCGCGCCGACCTCGCCTTGGTGCACGAGAGGCTCGGTTTCCACGCCGACCAACATTCTCGGGCGCACCGACTCGTCGCAGGGTTGTGTCACGCGGCGCACGTGACGAGCGAGGTGGTCGGCCTCGACGTCGCCCCCTTCAGCTGCGACGACGCGGATGCTTATACCACGGAGGGCTTAAAATGGGCGACTCGGGTCTGCCACGACTCTCATTTGGCGGCCTTGCAGTTCGCCCAAGACAACGCCCGGGCCGCCGCGGAGCTCCTCCTCGGCTGCTCCCTCCTGGCGTCTCGCCCCGAGTCTTCAGTCTTCTCGGCCCCAGGGTATGTCGCCCCGAAGACGGCCGACGTGGTCGGGGTCCGTCATAAGTTCAAGGGCGAGGCGGACGCTTTCATGTCTTCGGTCTGGTCCTCTCGCAAGAAAGGGCAGAAGTATGTGGAGGCGATCCAGAAGTCCCGGAAGCGGCCGAGCGTGGGGGCGAGCTCGAAGGGCACTGAAGGCACTTCGGGTGGCAAGTCGCCCGCATCATCCTCACCACCAAAGGTTTAAAGTTTGCCTTCAGGGCCGGTTTGCTTTTTCCTTTTTTGTCGCTGCGTCGACGTGCCTGCCGCCTGTGGCCTTTTTGTGAACTCGCCGCGTGGCGTAGAAATCTTTTGGCTAAGTCATGAGTTGGCCTCGTTTATCTATATCGATGTTCATTTTTACCGTGCTTGCTTGCAGACTACGTCGTCGCGACATAAGTCGCCTGCTGGGCGACGAGGTTCTCGCCCTTTCATGGCTATGTCGCATAAGCATTGCTCGGCCGCCCTGCTGGCTACTCGGAAGGACGACGACGGACCCGGGGGGTCCGCGGGGGGTGTCACCCTGGGGGTCGTTGCAGCCCGAAGGAGCGGGCTGCTTGCCGCGGTTAGCGAGGAGGTCGAGGGCGACGATTCGGCTGAAGACGAAGGGGACGGGGACCTGATCCTTTTGGCCCTCGCCGCCGAAGTGCCTAACGATGCCGAGTAGGGTTGTTGTATCGTTTAACTCGCCCCATATTTTTGGGACGTTGACTTAGTGGTTTTCCTTGTGTTGTTGCGTCGGACGCGACTTTGTAATCCATCTCGGACCGACGGGGGCCTTCTCCCACCAGAAATAAAGGGGCGACCGTGAAGTAGTCGCGGTCGCCTCCTCTTGTAACCGCAGATCTATTTATTCACTTATTCACTTATTTTCGTATGCTGGACGAGGTGTGTGTTGGACGCGTTGCGCGGTAGTGTAGGATCGTCGAGCATCTCGTCGTTGAACGGCATGTCGCCGGTTAATCTGACGCGGTCGACCCCGCGTGCCATACGCTGCCTGTGACATTGTGGACCGAAGGGCCCTTCCCCCACCAGAAATAGGGGCGACCGCGAAGTAGACGCGGTCGCCCTGTTTTGTGATCGCATAGGCGGATATGTATTGCTTTGCGTTTATACAATGGGCGAGGTGCTTCTTGTTCAGACGATGCGAGGTTATGTAGGGCTCGCGTACGATGTTGGTGAAGCCAAGGGGGTTGACCTTAATGGCGCGGTGCCTGGGGGGGGCGCGTCGCTGCTAGGTCAGGGCGAGGCGCGGGGCCGTGTCGCCACTGAGGCCGAGGCGCGGAGCCGGGCCGAGTCGTTAAGTTAGGGCGCGGCGCGGGGCCGTGTCGCCACTGAGGCCGAGGCGCGGAGCCGGGCCGTGTCGTTAAGTTTGGGCGCAGCGCGGGGCCGTGTCGCCACTGAGGCCGAGGCGCGGAGCCGGGCCGTGTCGTCAGGTTAGGGCGCGGCGCGGGGCCGTGTCGCCACTGAGGCCGAGGCGCGGAGCCGGGCCGTGTCGCCAGGTTAGGGCGCGGCGCGGGGCCGTGTCGCCAATGAGGCCGAGGCGCGGAGCCGGGCCGTGTCGTCGTTAAGTTAGGGCGCGGCGCGGGGCCGTGCCGCCGCTGTGGCCGAGGCGCGGAGCCGGGCCGTGTCATCGTTAAGTTAGGGCGCGGCGCGGGGCCGTGTCGCCACTGAGGCCGAGGCGCGGAGCCGGGCCGTGTCGTCAGGTTAGGGCGCGGCGCGGGGGCCGTGTCGCCACTGAGGCCGAGGCGCGGAGCCGGGCCGTGTCGTCGTCAAGTTAGGGCGCAGCGCGGGGCCGTGCCGCCACTGTGGCCGAGGCGCGGAGCCGGGCCGTGTCGTCGTTAAGTTAGGGCGCGGCGCGGGGCCTTGTCGCCACTGAGGCCGAGGCGCGGAGCCGGGCCGTGTCGTCGTCAAGTTAGGGCGCGGAGCCGGGCTGGAACATAGCGAGCTGTTATCATAACCAAAATATGCGGTTTTTTACAAGGACGATGTCCTTTTTAGCTGACGCAACAGCAGTTTCTCGCAGCGAGATCAGATGTAGTATTTCCTGAGATTGTCGCTATTCCAGCTGTGCTTGAGGTCGACTCCATCCAGGTCTTTCAGGCGGAACGACGACGGCCGAGACGAAGAGACGACTTCGTACGGGCCTTCCCACTTGGAGGCGAGCTTGCCGTCGGCTTCGGGATTGAGCTTCCTCTTGAGCACCAGGTCGCCCACCCTTATCGGTCTTGGCTTTACCGTCTTGTTGTAGTGTCTCGCCGTGGCGGCTTGGTACTGGTCGATGTGGAGAGCGGTGTTTTTGCCGGACCTCGTCAAGCCCCTCGAGGGACGTGAGATGGTTATCGTCGTCTGGTGACTCGTGCGTGCGAAGGGACTCCAACTCGACTTCTGCCGTGGTGACGGCTTCTTCGCCGAACAACAGTTTGAATGGGGGTGTGGCCCGTCGCCCGGCTGAGCGAGGTGCGAGACGACCATAAGATGTTGGTAGTTCGTCCGCCCACTTTCCGGCGGGAAGCTCGAACATGCGCCGCCGTAGGCCGGAGAGAATGATGCCGTTCGCCCTTTCCACCGCGCCGTTAGCTTTAGGGTTGGCGACCGAGGCGAAGCAGAGCTTGATGCCAAGGCCGGAGCAGAATGTTCTGAAATTTGCCGCGTCAAACTGCGTCCCATTGTCCACGGTAAGCTCGCGCGGGGAGGCCGAACCGACAGATGAGATTTTTCCAGACGAACTTCTGCACGGCGGCCGAAGTGATTTTCGCCAGTGGTTCGGCCTCTATCCACTTGGAGAAGTAGTCCAGGGCGACGACGACGAACTTGGCGCCTCGGCTCGCCGTTTTGAAGGGGCCGACGAGGTCCACTCCCCAGCGGGCGAGGGGCCACGAGGGCGAGATGGGCTGCATCACCGACGCCGGTTTGTTGGTGCCTCGGCCCATCCACTGGCAAGCGGGGCAGCACCGTACCAGCGTCTGGGCGTCGGTCAGCGCCGTAGGCCAATAGAAGCCAGCGCGGTAGGCCTTGGCGATTAAGGACCGCGGGGCGAGGTGCGAACTGCAGAGCCCCTGGTGGATCTCCTTGAGCAGGCTCCGCCCTTCTTCGAGTGCGAGGCACCTCAGAAACGGGGCGCACACTCCCCGTTTGTAGAGCGAGCCCCAGTGGATGATGAAGCTCCGTGCGCGCGCGCAGCGAGGCGCCGAGCTTTGGCCGGTCTTTGGGTTCCGTCTCCGAGAGGAGGTACTCCTCGATCGGCGCCCTCCAATCTTCAGGCGAGGCGGCGTCCGTGGAGATGACGTTGACTTCGGGCATGGCCTCGACCGAGGGGGCCCTCAAGGTCTCGCTGAACGCGCCAGGAGGCGGGGTGGTGCCGCCGCTCGCCGCCGGGCCAGAAGATCGGCCTCGACATTGTCCCCAGCGCGGGATACTCTGGATTGTGATCCCGCTGAAGTGTTTCTCGACGGCCCTTACTGCCGCCAGATACTTCGCCACTTCTGGATCTTTTGCCTGGTAGTCCTTTCCGACTTGGCCGGCGACTAACTGCGAGTCGCTTCGGACGAGGAGGCGACGCGCCCCAGCCGCGCGCAGACTGCCTTACGGAGGCCAAGTAGAAGAGCCTCGTATTCGGCGACGTTGTTTGTTGTTTTGAAGTTCAGGCGGCCGAGTATAGCAGCTTCGCTCCTCCCGGCGACACCAGGACCGCGCCGGCCCCCGCTCCTTCCGCACACCAGGAACCATCGACGTACAGCGTCCAGACAGAGTCGCCTGCGATGGGTTCGAAGTCCGGGCGGGGCACCCATTCGACGATGAAGTCGGCGAGGACCTGCGACTTGATAGCGGTTCGAGGCAGAAACTCGATGGTGAACGGGGCGAGCTCGGCAAGCCCACTTGCTGACTCGGCTAGTGGCTTCTCTGTTGCGGAACATCTCGCCGAGTGGGAACGATGTCGGGACCCGAACGGAATGGGCCATGAAGTAGTGGCGAAGCTTTCGGGAGGCCATGATTAGCGCGTATGCCAGCTTCTCGAGCTCGGTGTAACGCAACTTCGCCCCTTGCAGCGACTCGGAGACGTAGTAGACCGGGTTTTGGGTCCGCGCCTGCTCCCTGACCAGGACGGCGCTAACGGCGGAGGCCGTTGCGGCAAGGTACAGCAGGAGCCCATCGCCCGGGGACGGGCTCTGGAGGAGCGGAGGCGAGGCGAGGTACTGCTTGAGGTTCTCGAAGGCGAGCTGACACTCCTCCGTCCATTCGAACTTCCCGGAGCCCCTTAAGGCTTTGAAGAACGGGAGCCCCTTTTCGGCAGAGCGAGATACGAACCTTCCCAAGGAGGCGAGGCGACCCGTCAGCTTCTGAATTTGCTTCGTTGTGGTGGGGAGACTCATGCTGAGGATGGCTTGTATCTTCTTTGGGTTGGCCTCTATCCCCCGCTTGGAGACGAGGAATCCCAGCAACTTCCCCGCGCGCACGCCGAAGACACATTTCTCAGGGTTTAGACGCATGTCGGACTTGCGCAAGTTGCTGAAGGTTTCCTGCACGTCGACCGCGTGTGACTGGGCGAGGCTGCTTTTTATGACGATGTCGTCCACATATGCCTCGACGTTGCGGCCGACTTGATCGCGCAGGGTTTTGCCGATCAGCCGGGCGAACGTCGCGCACGCGTTCTTAAGGCCGAACTGCATTCGCACGTAGCAGAACGTCCCGCACGGGGTGATGAACTCGTCTTCTCCTCGTCCTCCTCGGCCATCCACACCTGATGGTACCCGGAGTAATGCATCGAGGAAACTCATGAGCTCGCAGCCGGACGTGGCGTCCACGAGTTGGTCGATACGGGGGAGGGAGAAGTCGTCCTTTGGGCACTGCCTTGTTGAGGTCGGTGTAGTCGACGCACATGCGCCACTGTCCGTTTGCCTTTTTGACGAGTACCGGATTCGCCAGCCACTCCGGTGCAGTACTTCGCGAATGACCCCGGCCTTGAGCAGTTTTGCGACCTGTTCGCGGGCGGCGAGCTGTCGGTCGGCCGACATCTTCCTCAGCCGCTGCTTGACTGGGCGAGCCCCCGGCCGGACCTGCAGCTTGTGCTCGATTATGCTCCGGGGACCCCAGGCAGATCTTCGGGCTCCCAGGCGAATATGTCCGCGTTCTCCCGCAGGGCGAGGAGGAGGGCTTGCTCCGTCTCGGCCGGGAGATCTGCCCCGATCAGGACGGTCTTGTGAGACTCGTCTTCAGATAACGAAACAGACCGAGTTTCCCCATCCGGTCTGGACTTGGGGACCCACCACCCCGTGGTAGACGACATGAATTGGTCGGGGGCGAGGTCGATGCCGAGGACCTCGCCTGAGGCAGGCGAGGCGTGGCGTGGTGTCGCGGCCACCGGGACGACGTCGTGGACGTATCTGATGGTCGCAGATTGCTCGATGCGGCGGGAGAGGGCCTGGTCGCTGTGGACTGTCACAACTCCGGAGGGTGCGGGGATCTTCATGCACAGGTATGCGTGGTGGGGGACTGCTCCGAACTTGTTGAGCGCCAGCCGCCCGAGGATGACATTGTATTGGTAAGGCATGTCAACGACATCGAAGAGGACAGTCTCGGCGCGGGAAAGGCCGTTGCTGCGGAACTCTACAGGGAGTTCGATTCGTCCAAGGGCCCTGATCGGCTCGCCGCCAAAGCCAAGGAGGGGTATTCCGGGGAGGCTGCAGGCATGATCGCGGGATACCCATTTCGTCCATGCGGAGGTGAACAGGATGTCCGCCGAGCTGCCTCCATCCACGAAGACGCGCCGGACCTCGACATCGGAGATGATGGCCGAGATGACAAGGGCGTCGTGGTGCGGAAGGACCACGCCCACAGCGTCCTCCGGGCCGAACGTGATGGGGGTGTTTGTCCAGACGGGGAGCTCGGTCGGCGGATACGCGCCGATGTGCTGGACCTGGTGGACGTATTCCTTGCGCTGGCGCTTTGATGAGAAAGTGCAAGCGCCCCCGCCGGTGATTGTGTGGACGACACGACGAGGTTCATGACCGCCGGGTGGAGAGCCGCGCCGAGGGGGTGGTGGTGGGAGCTCGAGTGGGGCCTCGCCCCGTGGTTCTTGATTGCGCCGCTCGCCCTCCGCCCGGGGAGGGGGGGCGTCAGCTCGCGCGCGGGCGACGACCTCGCATTCGTCTGTGGAGTGTGAGCAGAGCTTATGAAGCTCGCAGTATTTTCGCCGGGGTCTTGGGCGAGGCGCCCCTCGCGGGCGGGGTGGTTGGTCTCCTCGGCTTGGCCCCGGCCGGTCATGAGGGCTCCCTTCGTGGTGGCGCGGGGGCGCGCGAGGCGGAGAGCGGGCGGTCTGACGCCTTTGACTTTCTTGCGGTCGCCTTTCGCCTGATACGTGATGTATCTCATGGCGCCTCGGCCGGCGCCGCTCGGCCTCAGTCTTCTCGCTCCCCAGGTACGCCTGCGTCGCCCTGGCCTCCTCCCTTCGCAGAATCTGCCCTTCCTCGACTCGGGCGTATACCTCCATGATATCGTATAGCTGCTCGACGCGGGAGGGCTGCTTTCCTTTCAAGCTTGTCTGCCAAGGGCCTCGTGTTTGATGGTCCGTCGCCTCGTGCCTCATCGCAGATCGTCTGCTCGCGAAAAAAAAGCAAAGAAAAAAAAATAAAAAAAAAAAAAAAGCGAAAAAAAAAAAAACAAGAAAAAAAAAACACAAAAAAAAAAAAAAGAAAAATTAAACACAAAAAAAAAAACAAAAAAAAAAAGAAAAAAAAAAGAAAGAAAACGAAGAAAGAAAAAAAAATAAAATAAAAAAAAAACGAAAAAAGAAAAAAAAAAAAAAAAACAAATAAGAAAAAACAAAAAAAAAACAAAAAAAAAAAAAAGCGAAAAAGCAAAACAAAGAAAAAAAAAAAAAAAAAAGAAAAGAAGGCCGAAAAAAATAAACGAACGAAAAAAAAAAAAAAAAAAAAAAAAAGAACGAAAAACGAAAGTATCCAGCGAAAAGAAAGAAAACTAAAACCAGAAAAGGATAAAGAAACAAACACGAAAGAAAAAAAGACTAGAAAAAAAAAAAAAAAAAAAAAAAAAAAAAAAAGGGAAGAAACTAAAAAAGAAAACAAGAGAAAAAAAAACAGAGAAAAAAAAAAAAAAAAAAAAGAAAAAACGAAAAAGAAAAAAAAAAAAAAAAAAAAAAAAAAAAAAAAAAAAAAATAGAAAAAAAACAAAAAAAAGAAAAAAAAAAAAAAAGCGAAAAAAAAAAAAAAAAAAAAAAAAAAAACGAAAAAAAAAAGAAAAAAAAAAAAAAAAGAGAAAAAAACGCGAAAAAAAAAACAAAAAGAAAAACAAAAAAAAAAAAAAAAGTGACGAAATAAAAAAAAAAAAAAGAAAGAAAAAAAAAAAAAAAAAAAAAAAAAAAAAAAAAAAAAAAAATAATGAAAAAAAACGAGATCCGCTAAACAAAAAAAATAAAAAAAAAAAAACGAAAAAGAAAAAAAACAAAAAAACAAAAAAAAAAAAAAACGACATACAAAAAAAAAAAATAAAAAAAACAACATGAAAAAAAAAAAAAAAAAGAAAAAAACCAACTAAAAGGAAAAAAAAAAAAAAAAAAAAAGAAGGAGAAAAAAATAAAAAAAAAAAGATCCGCTACAACACCAAAAAAAAAAAAAAAAACCGACTAAAAAAATCCTCTAAACAACAAAAAAAAAAAAAAAAAAAAAAAAAAAAAAACGCAAGTAAGAAAAAAAACAAGAGAATAAAAAACACAAAAACAAAATAAAAATAGAAAAGCGAAAAAAAAAAAAAAAAGAAAAAAAAAAAAAAGAAAGAAAAAAAAAAAAAGAAAAAAAATAAAACAAAAAAAAAAAAAAAAAAAAAAAAAAAAAAAAAAAAAACTATACAAAAAAAAAAAAGAAAAAAAAAAAAAAAATCAAAAAAAATACCAAAAAAAAAAAAAAAAAAAAGAAAAACCAAAAAAAAAATAAAAAAGAAAACCAAAAACCGCGTCGAAAAAAAAAAAAAAAAAAAAAAAAAAAAAAAAGAAAAAAAAAAAAACAACCAAAAAAAGAAAAACAAATGAAAAAAAACAAAAAAAAAAAAGCAAAAAAAAAAAAAAATAAAAACAAAATCTTAAAAAACAAAAATGAAAAAAAAAAGAAAACGAAAAGCTAAAAAAAAAACATCCTCTAAAGACCCAAAAAAAATAAAACAGAAAACGCGAGAAAAAAAGAAAAAAACTAAAAAAAACAAAAAACAACATGAAAAAAAAAAAACGAAAAAATAAAAACAAAAAAAAAAATAAAAAGAAAAAACAAAAAAAAAACAAAAAAAAGAAAAAACAAAAAAAAAAAAAACAAAAAAAAAAAAAAAAAAAAAAAAAAAAAAAAGCGACAAAAAAAAAAAAAAAAAAAAAAAAGCTAAAATAAAAAAAAAAATAAATTAAAAACGCGATCCGCGAAAAGAGAAAAAAAAAAAAAGAACAAAATCCTCTAAATCCGCTACGAAAAAATAACAAAAAAAAAAAAACAGAAAAAAACTAAAATAAAAAAAAAAGTAAAAAATAAAACAAAAATAAAAACAAAAGAAGCAAAAAAAAATAATAGAGAAACCAAAGACGAAAAAGAAAGAGAAAAATAAAGGAAAAAAAAGAAAAGGGAGACAGTGGGTGTGTTGTGTATCTCGGAATATGTGACTTCACCCCTTCCTTGGACTGGAACTCGAAGAGCGGCGTTGGCACGCGCGATGTTCCCTCGCGCGGGTCGCTGCCTGAGGTTGCTGGGTCCGTTGAGGTCATCGTCCTTGTTCCGCACCCTGGAAGTGCACCTGCAGCTTGTCCCGGAGCTGTTCCAACCGAGTAGAATCGTGCGAGTCTCCAGGCCCGAGGTACCAGGCCTGGTGCGCTGCAGTTGAGGGCGAGAAGCCAGGCTCTGTCGCCCTGATGGCCACTCGCCACAGCCTGAGGCCATTTACGGCGGCCGCCTCGTACCCCTTGTGTATAGGACCGAATCCGTCGTGCCTCGTACTCGGGGAGGTCGGCGGGACAAAACTTGGGCGGGCACGGGAACCGGCGCCATGAGCCTGGGCTCAGTGGCTCGCCAAGCTTCGTGAGGTCGACGACCCCCCCCCCCCTCGCACGCGCCCCCGCCCGATCTTGCTCCTCGTCGCCCTGCCTGGTCGCTGGGTAACTCAATCCCGGCCGCCGGCACTGCCGTGCCATGTTGTTCCGTCCTGGGCGACCTGCTGGTCAGCAGTCCACGGTCGTCCTAAGCGAGCTGCCTCGCGGGTCCGCTTCGCTCATCAGCGCGGCCCGCCCGGGCTCGCGCGGGCGTCCAAGTCCTTGAGGAGAGACTCTGCCGGCAGTGAGTGAACGGGGCGAGGACTTCTGCTCGGGCAGGTGGCCCCCCCCCTCGTTCGGCGTCCAACTGATGAACGCAGGTCTTTCCCGCGGCGATGCCTTCCCGGAGGGGGCGGGGGGGGGGGTCGCTAGGCGGCAGCGTGGCTTCGAGCTGGGCCCGTGAAGTGTCGGCCAATCTGCTGAGACTTGTGCGAATTCGCCCCTTTGGGCTTCCATCTCCGCCGCCTGGTGGCGCGCCTGCAATGCCACCAAATTCCTCGCCGCCTCGTCCGCCCGCCTGCGCATGCTCCACCGGTCCCAGCCAGGGTCCGTCCCGCTCGAGGGCCCCGCCGGGGGTGGCGCTTCACGCGCCGCGGACAGGACAGCCTCCCGCGCCGCAGACACCGTCTGCGGTCGGCGCCGGAGGTTAGCTTGCCCACACCCATCGGGACTTCCGTGGCGGCTCGGCTGCATCCCCCACGTTCTTCTCGCCCTCCACCGCGGGGGGATGGAGCTGGAACCCCACGCCGCGCCTGCTGCTCGCCGCCACCTCCTTCTCCGCCTTGTCAGTGGTCGCGCCTTCTTTCGAGTCGCGGCGGTCATGATGGGATACCCGCTTCAGGAATTAACTTCGGCGCCCTGGGTTCCCCACGGGTCGGCGCCAACTGTTGACGAGAGGCTTCTCTCGGACATAAGTGTGGGCACCCCCGGTGTCGGAGACCAGGTGCTAGGGGGAGACTTGGGGAACGAAGCCAACGTTCGCAAGGCTAGGGACTTTTACCCACTACCGCCGAAGAACAACTTTATAGGAGAATTTGTGTTGAAGCGTGTATTGATCCGCGCTTCATACGGGTGCCAACTTGCCCTTATATAGGCAAACCTGCTTACAAGTGTAAATACATCGCTGCCCCTCAAAAGGTTTACAATCTTTCCCAGCCCGTGTCCCCGTACATTTAGGGCCGCACTCAGTATACTCTTCCAACCTCGCCGCTACGGCTACATGCCCGGTATAATTCGTAGATTCCTTCGCACCGTACGGCTTGCTCCCGCCTTTGCCGTCTCGTTGTGCCGTGACCTCGTCCGTGACTCCGGGCAACGGGTCCTAGCCTCGCCTTTTCTCCTCTGCCTTCCTCCTCGCCCTGGCCAAGT
>JAGXJF010003680.1:0-124239 GCA_019208055.1 Stipa capillata | reverse complement strand
TTTGGGAAATAAAAGAGATCTAGCTAGATCTCTAGATCTAGATCTAGTGTGGGAAGAAAGAAAGGAGGGAGAGGAGGAAGGGGTTGGGGAGATGAGAGGGTTTGAAGGTAGGGTGGGGGCGGCGGCGGCGGCGGCGCAGCGGGGTCATGGGTGTGGGGGCGCTCGCTGCTGGCTAGTGGGCGCGCGAGCACTGGCCAGAAGAGAGCACCGCCTCTGGTTTATATAAGGAAATTTACCACTGACGGGCGCACGATAAAGGAATGTCAGTGATACGCTCATCATCCCGCGTACAAACAACGCTGACAGACACAAGACTTGCCCGTCAGTATAGTCCCCATCACCACTGACGGACACATAAAGGTCGCCCGTCAGCGGAGATGTCACGTCATCTATACCGATTTCTGGAACCACGATTTCATCTCCGCTAACGGGCGACATATGAGCCCGTCAGTGGAGGTATTCACCGGAGGCCTGGCGGTCTCCTCCACTGACGGGCGCGTTCGTGTCCGTCAGCGGTTATAACCTCCAATGACGGTCCTTTCGATGCCCGTCAGTGGTGGTCCTTCGGCAGAGGATCAATCTGCTGTAGTGAGATTTGGGAAGAGATTCGGTTTATATGGAAAGATATCTTGTGTCCAAGATAGAGTCTTGTTTAAGTCCAGGTTGTATGGAAAGATATATTGTATATGAGAAAGAGTCCTAGTTGAGCTCAAAGACCAGGCGTACCCTATAAATATGAAGGGTATTTGGCCGATTGAAGAGACACAATCGATACATCAAACCAATCTATTATCTTTTACTCTTTATTTTCCTTAGTCTAGATCTTTACCGTTTTGCGTCGAAAATCGGTCGGTTTCTCTTCACGAAAACAAGGAGATCTTTGTTGCTTTGCCCGAAAAGCAATCGTTCATCGGACACGAAAGTACGATAGTTATCACAATTGGCGACTCCATTATCTAGGTGTTCTGCGGATCGATTTCGCGTGTGAACAGTATCCTTTTGCCAGAAGACGAGCTTTGTACCTGTCCACTTTGCCTTCTTGTGTATGTTTAACTGTGAAAACCCACTTACAATCTACAGGTTGCTTACCTAGTGGTAGATCAACAAGCTTCCAAGTTTTGTTCTTCTTCAAGGCTCTCATCTCTCAAGCATTGCCTCCTTCCAGTTTGGCTATTCTTTAGCTTCTTTCTAGTTAGCATGTATGGATATAGAATGAAGACAGGCAATAAAACTTTTGAAAGATGGATTACAGTGTTTATAAGACATGAAATTGGCAATGTGATTTTTATATCCAATGTATTCTTTGAGGTGTGCAAGGACATTTATAGATCTAGTTGGTTTTCTAGGAGCAATAGGTAGGTCATTTTAAGGATCAAGAGTAGTCAATTGATTATCACCTTGACTTATAGTGCTACTAGGAGCAACTAGACAAAGAGAGTGTAGGTTGGTATGTGAGTCCTCATGCATAGAAGACTCTACATCATGTGAAGATGGTGATGAGATTTCTGTTGCACCTTGCATGTCACCATGACTAGAATTACTATTTACTACCACCACACTACTACAGATTCCATTTAACGGGACACCGCCTGTACAGACAACTACTCGGAGCCGTCTGTACAGTTCTTATCACAGACGGTTCCAAACGCGAACCGTCTGAGAAAATGACTACCAGCGATGGCGCACAAGCGGGACACTACAGTACAGATGGTTCGTATGAGGAACCGTCTGTACAAATATCACAGACGGTTCCCAATAGGGACTGACTGTACTGTGAAGGATATCACAGACGGTTCCCAACTGGAACCGTC
This sequence comes from Stipa capillata, assembly GCA_019208055.1. Classification (NCBI taxonomy): domain Eukaryota; kingdom Viridiplantae; phylum Streptophyta; class Magnoliopsida; order Poales; family Poaceae; genus Stipa; species Stipa capillata. The sequence goes on along the minus strand of JAGXJF010003680.1, from coordinate 122,428 downwards.
TGTGATATTATTACAGACGGTGCAAGTTGGGAACTGCCTGCACTATCCCTTCAAGTGCAGACGGCTGCCAACTGGGACCGTCTGTGATATTAGAACAGACGGTACCAGCTGGGAACTGTCTGTACTATCCCTCCTAGTACAGACGACTCCCAACTGGGATCGTCTGTGATATTAGTATAGATGGCACCAGTTGGGAGCAGTCTGTACTGTGATCATAGTGCAGGCGGCTCCCAACTGGGACCGTATGTACTCTTAGTAGAGGCGGTTCCTAACTAGGAACTGTCTGTGCCAGATTCGCCTTCAACCTTCGGAACTGCCGCAGTGCCGCTTTGTTTCACGCGCGTCACTTCATATTCCTCTTGACGTTGCTTCGCTCCCTCCGCCTCTCCATATTAAGTACTCCGCTTCCACCGGCCTCCGCCCAATCCATTCCCTCCTGCCCACTTCTCTCCTCTGCCATGCCGTGCGTGCCGTCATCTTCACGGCCGGCGCCGCCACCTGTCCCATCGCCCTACGCGGGTCCGCCATCGCCAATTACTTGGCCATCCAACGACTCGCCGGCGAAGAATGTGCTCTCCTCCGACGAGGAGACTAATCGGCCTGCCGATTGGAGTCAGTCGAGCTCCGACGACGCCGATTGGAGGATGTCGGAGGAGGAGGCCGAGGAGGCCGCCGACGACGATGATGAGCCCGAGGTCGCCAATGACGATGACGACAACGACGACGGCGACGATGACGACCAGCAAGGCGCCTGCCGCGCCGCCCACGGGTACTGCACCGAGGACGGCTGGGAGGACACCACCGACGATGATTACGGCTGGGATGACACCGACACTGACAATGACGATGATGGAAGCGACGATGGTGACGGTGAAGACACGGCCTCCACGGCGACAACAGCGCGTTCAACGGCCCCACCCAGCAAGAGGGGCAGGCTATATTAGATTTTTTTTAGCACAAGAATTAGTGCAGTAATTACTAGTACTTTGTAAAGATTAGTAGTACTTTGTATTAATATTAGTACTACTTCAATTAATATTAGCCCATATTTGCCTTTCGTGTTCTGTTCAAATATTAGCGTCTAGAAAGAAATCACAAAAACTATCACCGACGGCTCCAAATGCGAACCGTCTGAGAAAAAGTATAGTACAGCCGGTTCCTCAACTGGGACTGTCTGTAATATTATTACGGACGGTTCCTGTTGCGAGCCGTCTGTACTGTGCCGTCCCGCTTGTTTGCCATCGTGTCTAAGAACGGCACAGTACAGACGGTTCCCGATGGGGAACCGTCTGAGAAAAAGAAGTGCAGATGGTTAACCGTCTGTGATATTTGTACAGACAGTTCCCGACTTGGAGCCGTCTGTACCAATAGCTATAAGCTCACTCCCAGCTCGATTCGCCGCTATCCCCATTGTTGCCGGCCCTCTTCCTGACCTCCTCTTGAGCCGCCCGCACACGCAGCCAGACCAGGAAGAGCCGGTGAACCTCGTGCTGGAAGGAATCAAGCTCGGGGCACTGCAAACCTTGCTCGCCGACGACCTCACCGAGTTGCCGCCGCCGCTCGCCGTCCTGCCGTCATCTCCGGCCGCCCCAGCGTCGGCCGACTCTTTGTATAGCTCCACGGTGAGCCACAGAACTTTCTTGTGCCCTTCCCCCCCTTGATTCCATGCGGGATGATCGTGAATGATCGATTGGTAGCTAGCTCGATCGCCACATTCAGCTGCTAGTTGGGAAAAAGAAAAGAAATGTGGGATCATAGAGAGAAGGAAAAAAGAAAAAGAAAATTTAATATGACAGAGGACCCCACTTGTCATGCTCACTGGCTAGGTTAGGCTGAGTAACAAAAAAATTTCATATTTTTGATTTTTTGAGAGAAAGCAAGAAATTGCTAAAGATGCTTTAAATCATAGAAAATTCATACGAACTCGAAATGAGGTGATTCTTTTTTGTAAATTCATTATTTAATCTGTAGAATTTTATGGTATAACTTTTGTTCATGTCACAGTACTGTAAAATTTTGAAAATGACCAAAATGCCCTTAAACCCAAGCGCCGGACCTCTGCCTTCCCTACCGCCGTATCCACTAGCGCCGGACCTTCGCCCACGTCGTAGCTCCCTCCCTGGTCTTAGGCAGCAAGTCCGCCTCTCCCCGTCACTGTGAATCCCCGAGCAGCCAAGCCACCTGTGGGGTCTGCTCCATGTCCCGGCAGCACTCCAGTCAACATCGGTGCGGACGAGCACCTCCCGCGCCCTATTAACGTTGATGAATCTCCGTCGCCTCGTCGCCATCGTCCCGGCTGCGGACCACCCCCGACCAACCTGCCTCACCATCCGGTCCACCACCGCCGCTGGGCTTGCCAGCACCCGAGTCCTTACCCGAGCTACTCTGCTAGCTGAGCATCCGCCATACTTTTCCTAGCTCTCATCAGCAGCTTTCCATTTCGCCTCTCACCACCGCTGCACGTGGCCAGTGTAACCAATAGCTATAACACTCGGGCACTCCTACTCCCCTTCCTGCTTAGCATCATTAATCACTTACTTGTGCGCTAAACAATTAGCTTAGGAGCATGCAGTCAGCCCACAACTCGTAAGTAGAGGCGCAGTTGAGTTTACGCCTCCCCATTTGGAAGACGTGGATCATGAGATTAATTCATTCTGTGTGTCCAATTTATGCTTCCTCTGAGCCGAAGGCGTATTCTCCAAAACCGCTTCTGGCATCACCTAAATTTCCTCAAATCCAAACAGCGAATGCCCTCTGATTAGCGAAAACTTCAGACGATTGTATCTCCGTAAGTAATCATCGGAACCCAGTAGTTTTTCTTTCTAAAATCTGAAAATCTCATATGCTTTCCCTAGGACCACCTTTGAAATTTTTGGAGTTTAATTAAAATCTCATGTTTAAAGTTGAACCTTGGCAACTCATAATAGGAGGCATATAGATATTGTAAAGTAGTTTCAACCAACTTCCTGAAATGTTATCCAACATGGTTTATCCTATGAGCTCAAACATTTGTCTAGATCTGAACAAATTACTCTAAGAGCTATGGGTATCGACTTATACCCCAAAGATTTTGAAGTAGAATCTATAATCTTGCATATACTACTGGAACCATCGTACTAGAAGTGGACCAAATCATTCTAACATCTTGGTACTAGAGGACAATCGTAGGTCCAACCCATCTTTTTTCAAACGCGCTAAGTGGAATGGAAACCCTAACGACTCATACCTTACGTAAAAATAAAATAAAATATAAACGCCTGTTAAAAGAGTTCATCGAGGCACGAATTATTCTGCGAACCATTTTAAAAATAATGAATGCCCTCTGAACCCAGATAAAGCCTAAGAACTAAAATCATCCCAAGGACTAATATGTTATTAATCCAAAGAATTAGGGTTTTCCCATACTCGCAAAGAATCCTTATTTCATGTGAGGTGAATTCCTTCTCGCCTTACTGCAAACCCTACTAAACAACTAGGTCCAGGGTGCATATCTTAAGATTCATGAGTGCATGTTCAGTTCTTGCTTGAGTTTTCCTTGCACCTTTGTTTATTCGTTGTCTCTTCGACGTATAGTGACGACGCGGCGGTACCTCGCACGAAGGATTTTCGATGTTGTCATATCAAATTTGCGATCGAGACCCGGCCAGTACTGCCAGGCAAGCATTCCCACTTTGATCAAGTTGAATCCCATATGTGCGAAATTTAATTATTTTGTTTGCGAAACTTGCATGCTATGTGGATATCAACAGTATTTTATGTAGACCTAGTTATACCCTATAGATGCATAAGTCCTAGGTCTGAATATCCGATTCTTGTAACCCTAGGTATATTAGTTGGTTGTTCTGCGACCAACAAAAGTATTAAGATTATAGGCATTAGCCATGCTTAGACCTGCTGTAGTCAAAAACTAAATTTTGTTTGGACATCACGAACTCCTTTGGGACATGGGAAATGAAACCCTCGGATAGCATGTGTTATCTGAAGTGGCATTTGAAAGAAATGTTTGTCAAAACCCAAATAAAACTGGAGATGATTTTGATTCGGGTGAGAATGGTAAGGGCAGCCTAGGGCTGTAAAGTACTGATGGTGGCATGGTCGTCCGGGACGAACATGGAGTTGAAAACGGAGTCTTGCTCGAATCAGTTAAGGACCGAGCCTAATTGCCGCTAAACCAGTTCCTCACTGTACGTCCACATGTCCTTTATGGGAAGGACTTGGCTTGGTACCCCCGGCAAGTATTAGGGTATGGACCCGTGGGAAGTAGGAAGTATGTGACTAGGTGGTTAAAGTCCTAGAGATCCCCCACCGCTAGGCGTTTGGGTGTTGACTTGACACAAAGGTGGGGAGTCCCCATTTTCGGGGTCCGGGACATGAAAGTTGGGTCAACCACCTAGCGGGTCCAGCTCTAGTATGGAAGTGGGCGAATGCCTCATTGTAACGGCCCTGCCGATACACCTCGTGAAGTGTATCTGTATGCACACGCAACAAGGGGGACTTACATCTTGTGGGTAAAGCCGTACAACCTCTGCAGAGTGTTAAAAACTATTCGAATAGCCGCGTCCTCGGTCATGGACATGAACTGGCAAGGCCACACATTGGTTAGACTGAGTTTTGTTTGTGAAAGCTTGGGAAAGGGATTAAGGACGTGGGCATGATGTGTCTACAGGGTGCAATTTACGCTACACAGCTGGTAGCAAGGAATTACAGGAGAAGGAGGCTAGCCGTACTACCCGGGGTAGTACGGGCTGAGCAGTGAGCTAATGGAGGCTGGCCGTGCTATCCGGGATAGCACGGGCTGAGCACGTGCGTTGAGGAGGCTAGCTGTACTATCCGGGATAGTACAAGCTGGACAATGAAATGAGGAGGCTAGTCATACTGCCCGGGGTAGTATGGACTGAGCCATCACGAGAAGTAAAAAGGAGGTAGCCGGTCTACCTCAAGAGAAGTTTTGTTGTTTTGAATTGCTCTGATTTACAAAACTGCTTTGGAATCTACTATTCTCGTATTTAAATTGTAAACTTACATTTCCGCACAACATGCAACTTAGGATAGAGCTATTCCTTGAAGTACACCTTGCATGAAATATTGCCGTATAATTTCCTGTGGGAATAGCTTGCGAGTACATTCAATGTACTCAACCTGGCTTGTTGATTTGGGCTAGACGAAGGAGACATCAATTTCCAAAGATACGTTTACAATCACGGAAGCTAGGGCGTAACCCCAGTCAGTTGCTTGTCGGGTATGGCATATTGATGGGCTCCCTCACCGCTTGATTTCCGCTGCACGTTCAGAGCCGATTGGGCTACAGGTATCAGACAATCGACCTTGACGGTCTATTTACATAGTGTATACTGATATACGTATGTATGAAAATGATATACAGGTTAACTTGTGTGTGCCGGCTACTGATCCAGGGAGCGGTACAGTAATCACAAGGGAGTATCCGGCCTTAAAACCGGGTACGCCACAGCTACGCAGAGAGAACCCAGGCCGTACGGAGGCTTGGCTCACCAGACAGCACAACCACAGCTTCAACAACTGGTTGAAGGTCCGAATTACTAACAGTTCAACTGAGGAGAATATTGGCTAGTTGGCAAGATGGCCAAGTCACACAATCCTAAAATTCGAAGCATATGACATAAATGGGTACACCTTTTATACCAGAGCACAGGATGGGAAGAGCACGGTACAGAACAGCGGTGTCCGCATAGATGCCTTCTAGGACAAACGTGGGGTGTGTGTGTACTACGGGTACATTGAGGAGATCTGGGAACTGGACTATGTACGTTTCAAGATAACCCTCTTTCAGTGCCGCTGGGTCGCACTCTCAAGTGTTAAGGTCGACAAGTATGGCATGACTACAGTGGACCTCGAGTGTGCCCATACAAAGACAAACCATTTGTACTCGCTAAGCAAGCTGTTCAGGTATTTTATGTCCAAGACCCAGCAAATCAGAAGCTTCACGTAGTCCTTTAGGGGAAAAGAAGGATTGTCGGAGTTGAGAATGTCGTGGACGAAGAAGAGTACAATCAATTTGATGAGTTCCCTCTCGGAGACAGCACCGCGCTGAACGAAGAACAACTACCGATCGGGGCCACTTGCTATCTGCGCATCGATCATCAAGAAGGACTGGTTGTTCAAGGGGATTAGATGAAAATATGAATTTACAAAAAAAGTTCAACTCATTTGGAGTTCTTATGAATTTTCTATGATTTTTACAAGTTTAAGTCAGTTTTTGCATTTTGTGTATTTATCTCAACAAATCAAATATATAATACTGGGATTGCCCTAGGGGCCCCGTCGGGTTTGACTCTTTGGACAGTGTCACCTACCCCTCCTCTACCTTCGCCTCTAAGACCTTCCCCTCAGGTACGCCCCCCAAACTCTTCTTGGCATGTTTTCCTTCTCATGTTTTTTTATAATGAGTAATCGCTACAGAGGATGGAGGAGCCTCACCCAAAGGAGGCGGCTGAAGAAAGGTCGAGGCCTGAGAAGGCCATGCTCTATGTGGCCCTGGCCAAGAGAGCCATGAACCTCTCAGAGATGAAGGTACCGCTCCGCTTGAAGCGGTCAAGGTAAGTGATCTTCGTGCAAGATCTCCTCCCGAGTAGAGAAGTATCTCTTTTCGAATGTCTTTATTCACAGAGTGAGCAAACGGCCTTGGGCGATCAATCCGATGTCATAGGATGATCTGACTGTGTCGGGGGCCATGATGCTGACTGCAAAGCTAGTCGTGGGGGCCGAGGAACTCTAGACCCCGAAGCCTATCGAGGCCCCTAGTGAAGGAGGTGTTGCTCTGTCCTCCGCGGAGATTCCACCCTCGGTCCCCAGGATCGAGGGACGTTCTGCACCTGTGCTTCCACCGAAGCTGATGCCGCTTGTTGAGGATGGCCTTGACTTTGCGAACTACGTCGGGCCCCTGCTCAAGCTAAACAACCTGAATTGTTAGTCGTAATTAGCTTTATTGAAACTAACCTCTGCATTTTTAGCTAGCCCTGTCCCAGACATCCTCCCTCCAATCAGAAATCCAGTCGCTGAAGGAGCAGCTGGGCCAGTCAGACGCTGTGCTATAGAAGGAGAAGTTCCGATCGGCAGAGCTTGCAGCTGAGAAGGGCAGGCTAGAGTCGAAGAAGGTCTAGCTATCCAGAGAGCTATCAGAGGCTCGACATTCATGCCTTGGGTGGAGTCTCGGGTGTTTGATCTCAAGGATGCTCTGAATTCCGCCCTCGACTTGTTTGAGACGGCCCTGTCAAAGGTCGAAATCGTGGGTCGTCCCGCAGAGAGCCACGTCTTCTGGATTGCGGAGGCTTATCAACAATGTATAAGACTTAGCACTTTGTTGTCTCTTTTCTTGGCCCGAGTCGGAGAACGTTGTCGGTAACCGGGGAGATCAGATGTTTGGCCTTAGGTCTATGTCAAGTGGAAGCTCTGTGGCTCCTAGTCACTCGTAGACATGATAAGGGATCTTCCTTCTTCCCACGAGCTATGACTTGGAAACTCCTTCCCCTTGCAAGGAAGAAGACATGGGTAGTCGTGTGGTACATTGTCACTAACTTTTTAGTGTCACATTTCCTTATGGAAGCTAGTCAGTAGGCCTTTTTGAGTACTTGGTTCCGAGCAGTTCCATTGAAAATATTATATTCCATACCATATCTTCTTTCCTTGACCCGAGTCGGAAACTTTGCTGCTAACCGGGGAGTTTTAGTCAGTCGCCTTAGGTCTAAGTCAAGTGGAGGACTCCCTGGCCCCCAATCACTTGTATACGTGATAAGGGACCTTCCTTTGTCTCTCGAGGCCGCTGCTCGAAATCCTTTCCCTTCAAAAGGAAAAAAGCTTAGGTGCTTCGTATAACATGCCATCGTGAACTAGTCAGTACCTTGTATCTATCTAGCCCCCGACTGGCTATCGGAGAAGGAAAGCTCGGATAGGAAGTCACAAAAATGAAACGATAGCTGACTTATTAAATAACAGGTTGAAAGAAAACTAGGCTACTAACTCGTGCTACCCCTTTTGCCTTGAACCCCTCCATGGTCTCGTATCACCCTGTGATGTCCGGTTCAAGCTTGTCTGGGTGCATGTGCTAGGTAGAGGTACCTGGAGTGGCTCACCACCGGTAACCCTGTTGGAAGGGTGCTAAACTCGGAACGAAGGGGTATGAGAACTTGAGGGTGTGTCAAAGGCCTTGTGGGTAACATGAGTGATATCTATATGCACTTATCGATGGTACTTACACATAGAATTTTTGAAGCTGGTCGATATTCCAGGAATTATTGAGGAGACGACCGTCCTCCATGGCTAAATTGAATGGCAACCCTGAAGGGACCCTCCCATTTTGGGGATAGCTTTTTGCTGTTGCTCTGGTTCTGAACAAGTCACAGGACCAGATCTCCGACTTGGGGGGTGCATTCCCTGATGTGACGGTCGTGATAGCTGATCGTATCAGCACTTGAGTCATTTTTTCCTTGGGGTAGTTGAAGTCATCCTCTTTTTGGTGAGGTTCATCCTTGTTGGCGAGTAGCTCGACCCGAGAAGATCAGAGCTTTAGTTCACAGGGGAGCATGGCTTTGGTCCCATAGACTAGACGAATGGCATTTCACCCGTTGCCCGACTAGCAATGGTTCAGAGTGCCTAGAGCACAGAGGGCAACTCGGAGACCCATGCTTCGTGGGTGGATAAGCGATCGAAGATGCAAGTCTTCATGCCCTAGAGTATGAGACCGTTGGCCCATTCAACTTGTCCATTGCTCCTGTTGATGGGCTACAAATGCAAAGCATATCTTGATGCCAAGCTCCTCGCAGTACTTGATGAATGCCGCACCGTTGTCGATGATGATCCTACTCAGAACGCCAAACCTTGAAACGATGTGTTTCATTATGAATCTTCTGTCAGCGTCTGAGATGATCTTCTCAACTGGTTCAATTTGATCCACTTGGTGAAAGTATCGATCGCGGACGAAGAGGAACTTGGAGCCCCCGGGTGAGACCAGGAAGGACCCCAGAATATTCAGCCCCCATGTCACGAAAGGCCACGACAAGGTTATCTTCTATAGAGCTTGAGTGGGTTGGTCAACACATCTACTATGAAATTGGCACTGATAGCATCACCTAACCATCTTGCGCGCATCATGGAGAGCCATAGGCTAGTAGAAACCTTGTCGGAAGGCATTTCTGACTTGGGTTCGGAAGGAAGCATAAGCTCCGCGCACCCCCATGGATTTCTTTGAGTAATTTGATACTCTACTTCCAAGAGATGCATTGCATGAGTAGTCCATGAGCGCCTCTGATATAGAGTGCACCAAGGAATACATCCTAGCCCTATGGGAAATTTGCTCGATAGTGCTTCATCTTCAGGCGGATCAAGTTTTGCTTATGACAAGAGATTTTATATAGGTTCAGGCCTCCGAGAGGATAACAACCCTATGCCCTATGTGTCCTATATTGATCTCAAGAAAAGGTACAAGGGGGTATAGCTAATCTAGATGACATGTACAAGTAGTCGGAGGTGGATGTCGAGGCTGTTCGTCCCTTCTACTTGCTCGAAAATCTTCAGATTAGGCTTTGTGATGTGAGGTCGAACCTAGGCATCTAGGCTGATATCTGATCATTTGTGTCTTCTCCGTAGGGTCTCGAGGTACTTATAAAGAGGGGTAATTTGCGAAAAAAGGTCCACGAATCCATGGTAGACTAGGAGGGAGAAGGTGGTTCATAGTCCATGATGGACCATCCCTCTCATACACTTCTTAATTGACTTGCTCTGACCCGTCTTTGCTTGTCTTTGATTTGTTGACTTGTTGACCATACTTTATTGCCATATAAGCACCATTAGGTCATTAATGCGCTGGCCCAATAGGAGCCCCCTTGAGCTGTAGTCATGGGAGTGGCTGCAGGTCAACCTCCAGATGCTAGAAGATTCCCTTCCTCTTTTGTCTCCAAGGCATTGCTTACTAGACTTTGTGGGAAATCGTTGTCTTGCTCTGGGCTACCAGGAGCGGAGATGCTATATCCTTGTTGGCGAAGGGAAGAAAATAGAAGAAGAAAACCCTCTCCTTTTTTCAGAAGGGTTAAAATCCGAAGAGGGTGTTTGGACAAGGTGTATATATTTTTTAAGGAGTTTGGATATTTTCTCCTTGAGGATTTCTCCTTTTCTTTTTCTCACCTTTTGGTTTTCCTGGAATTTTTGAAAAAAGAAGGCAAGGTTTCAGTTCCGGCCTGTGAGAGAGGTGCCCAGGTGTTGGAGAACTGGGACAGAAATTGCCGGACCTTTCTTGGCCCCCCAAGCCAGGAGGCCCTTCCCATGGTCTATTTTGGGGAGGGCATGTCCATTAGCTGGGCTACCACCTGGTGTGTGGGCCTGGCCCAAGGCCCTGCTCGTTATGGAGGAGTTTTAGCAGAGTTGATTCAACGATCTTGGTCCATCTTCCTTCCGCGTGCGAGTTTCCAGGGTTCACCTCCCCGCCAGTCCTCTTTTTTTCGCTTTCAATGTAGACATCTTATAGCGAAGAAAGCGGGGATGTCGGATATGAGTCATACCGCGATGTGGCTGCTATCTGGTGGCCCTCCATGGATGTCAAGGATGATGCTCTCTCTATAAAGGCCGTGTAGATCCTTTGTCAGAGTTCATCCCCACCCGAGTCGGTTCCCGGCTTGCCAACGATGCCATCAGCAGAAACCGAGGATGGCAGTGAGTTTAGGGGTCGATGAGGAGCGACCAAAGCATTGGTTCCAATTAGGAAGAGCGAAGGACTTGTCTCGAGGGGATTCCTATTCATCTGGTGGTTGCTCGGTGGGGATGTGGAAATTTTTTTGCCGGCATAACACCATCTTGCTCGGCGGTGTCCTTCCTACCTCCAATTTTCTCCGGGGACCCTAGGAGGGACGTGCGTTTGCTGAGTTCATGCTCATGCTGAGGTGAGCAGTGCCTTCTTCCTTGTCTCATGCTCCATTGCCTGGCATTCACGCACCACCATGTCACTGGTGACAACTAGGAGAGAGTCACCGAGCGATAGGAGTGCATGCGCCTGGCGCGCACGTGCTAGGGGGATGACTGGCGTGTTTGGTGAGTGGCGAGAGAGCGAGCGTGCCGGCGTCCTGTTGTTGCATGGGGCTGCTATCATTGGTGGGAGTGCCGAGGGAGCGCGCGTGCTACCGAGCTGCCGTTGCGTGGCATAGCCATCATCGGCGGGAGCGGTGAGGATCATTCCTTGAGACTACTTTTCTACTTCTTTTAGGTGGATGTGAAGTCTAAGACCCCCAATGTTCCTATTGAGAGTGCCTTGGGTACCGTTTTTCTGAGGCTTCGTCAGGACATTGCTAAGAACTTTCCTATCATGCCTTGCAAGTGCAAGTCCCATTTGTGGAAAAAGTAGGACTCCCAGTGGTTTTACCTTCATCTTCGGGGCACTCATCTGTACCACTCTGGCGAGCTGCCCTGGAATGATGGTCGGGATGGTCCCAAGGATGTTCCTTGCATGGAGCTGACCCAAGAGGAGAGCTGGAACATTGACAAGATCAAGGCGGTGTGGTGCAAGCACAGTTTCAGAGACCTGATGGAGGAGGTGGTAATGGCGGATTGCTACATGATGATGCTGCTCCAGAAGAAGGAATTGGGGATTCCTCGTGATTTTCATCCTCCGTGTACTGCCGAGGACAGTGAGTATTCCTACTCGTGCCTTCCTTTACTCCTTTACACTATTTTGGATGCTGACCGCTTCTTTTGTCTTCTGCTTCTTACCCTTACGAGATAGCGGTAGAGTGGGCACATCAGTTGATTGGCCCATACAACTCTGAGCAGCACAAGGCGTATGCTACAGCTATTGAGGAGAAGGCAAGCCACAATGTCATAGTGAGGTGTTTCAAGATCATCCTCCCCATGCGAGAGGACCCTTCTCTCGATCACCAGCTTTGCTTGCCCGGGGGGGCGTACAGGGCGCCTGGCGATGCCTTACATACTTGTCGTTGGTTTCCAAGTGTCAGGATGGTCTTGGGTAGGTGTCGGTGCTGGTGGTGCTTGGCTTGTCTATCTCATGCCGAAGCCCCCGATACCTTCGAGGAAGAGAAAAGAGGCAATAAGACTTGAGTCGGGTGAGGTTGTAGCTTCCTTGAGGAGGGTGGAGCCCGTAGCCCCCTTACCGTGGACTTGAAGTGTTGGAAGGATCCCATGAGGGAGACGGTTGTGCTGCTTCTAACGGGGAGCATTCCTATTGAGGTTGTCCTCCCTCCTGCTGTACATGAGGTCGAGGAGCTAGAGAAGCTGGTGCAGCTTAGGCGTGTGGACAATATTATCTTTGCCTTGTCCTGTGACGGTGGTTCGTGTGGCAGACCGGAGGTTCCTAGTGATGAAGAGGAGATCTCTAGATTCACTCTTGCTTGTGAGACTATGGAGGATGACACCGGGACGGCAGGTGAGTGTTTGAACCCTAGTACACTTGTTCTCCTGTTACTTTGTGGTTGACTTCTAACCTTATTATCATGTTCTTGCTTCAGGTAGTAAAGAGGTGCCCCGATCCCCTGTGAGGACAGGACTATGCCACTTGAGGAGGGGTTCTTTACTCAACTTCGGGAAATGAAGGATGCGGTGTGGGGATTCACTCCAAATGCTTCATGGGGTAATTATTTCTTCGTCTCTGTTGTTACTTACTAGTTGATTTTTGTGCCGGTTCAGGGCCTTATTCAGCAGATCAAACCGATCCTTGTTCTTACAACTAAGATGGAGATGGTTGCTTTTGCCTTGGAGGTTAAGAGGTCCAAGGCAGCGCCAACTCAGGATGAGTTGGTTGTTGAGAAGACGCGTCGTGGGAAGTTTGAGGAGGCCCTGAAGCAGGCCAAGGACGTGCTTCTCCCGGTCAAGGGCAAGCTATCTCACACGATAAGTGAGCTAGACACTCGTCTTTAGGGTTGTTCCGACCTTGAGCAACAGCTTTCGAGGATGACCCTGAGGTCAGAGCATACTAAGGGGGAGATCAAGGCCATGGAGGAGTGGGTTGCTTGGGCTAAGGAGGAGATGCGAGGTCAAATCGAGAGGACCACTTCTATCGAGGAGGACTTGGTGACTGTCAGCTTTTAGCTTGCCGTGGCCGAAGGGGACTTGATAAGAGCGAAGGAGGATATGGACGGGAGGATGAGCACTGTTCTAGCAGCACCTACTGCTGAGGCGGCCGTAGTTCCGAACCTTAGTGCAGTTGGTGCTCCCTCTCTTCTGTTGACTACTAATCCCAAGCTGGTAGCTCTTGTCTCGGCTTGTGCTACCGAGGCCCATGGCGTCTTGACAAAGCTGAGGTACAAGGAGGTGGCGCCCCCTCCTTCGTGTGCGGCAGTGTTCTAGGCTTGTCAGGCTCTTTCTTCTCAGGTGCGACAGGTTGAAGGTGCTACTATGAGGTACTACCGTGTCTTGGCTGGTCAAGCCGTGGCAGCTGGCGTGTTGTAGGAGATGTCAGCTTGGAGGGTCTTGAGGGTACGTTGAGTTCAGTGCAGGGGTACCTTCAAGATGGAGGAGACGCCTTACGGGCGAGGGCTCAAGCCTTCATGACCCACAACGACCCCCTCTGGCATGCAGGGGATGAGGAACGACTGTGATTCGCTCGCTAGCTTCGCACCACCTCGGCCTTCGAGCTGTTTTTTGCTGTGTTTATTATGCTTCAGTAGCTTAACGTAGGTCTTTGACATAACATCATGATGTAGCTTGACATAGGCCTACTTGGGGCAATATTTTGTTACTAGGAGCCATCTCACCATGTTTTCTGTAACACCCAAATGTATCGATTAGGGTTTTGTCCTGCATTCATGCATACATGGCATCTTCATCACCCCACCTTGTGAACCTTAGTTGTATATTAAACTTTATTTTATAGAATATGTTAATATCTCATCCTCGGTGGGTAATTGTTGCAAACACCAATCAATTTATTTGAAGTACCGAACTTCGATAAAGCATTTGCAAGGGGTGGGGGCTAGTGGACCCTGTCGAAGAATCCTCCTCCCAACCATCCCCTCTTTTCTCCCTAAGGATTGCCCCCAGGAACTCACATGCAATACCACTCAATTAGGTTTTCCGAGGACAAACCCTAACATGCCGAGGAACTAGGGTTTGAGGAAACGATAAGCAGATAAGCATGAAAACTTGTCAAACTTTGAGAATGGGCATGAAATGGGGAATATTAGCTCCATGCCAAATTTCAGAATTTTTGGGAAACCCTAGGACCTACCTCTAGTTCAAATTGCCGAATTAGGTTAAACTCTAGGTTTGAACTAGATCCCCTTTCAAATCAACTCCAAATTGGCTCAAACTTGCACAGTAGCTCACAAATAATATTAGGAAGGTCTGGTAAAAATTTCAGAATAATTGGACCAAGAATTGTACATAAAATATCGAGAGGGGTGATGCTGTGGTTAAATTAAAAGAAAAAGAGAAAAACCTAACCCTAACGGGCGCAGGCCGTGGCCTACTGGGCCGTCCCGGCCGGCCCACCTTCTCCCGCGCCCCTCCCCTTTTCGCCTTCGCCCTCGGGTGGCGCCCCCGTGCCCTTCCCGCCTCTCCTCTCACCCGCCAGCGCGGCCCCACCCGTCAGGCCGCGTTGGCCACGTCTCCGACGCCGGCTGGCGCAGGTGGGCGGTGCCCCGCTCCCCGGCGGCCCCTGTGCGATGCCACCGCCCCATAAATAGCACGCCCCGACAGCCCCCGCTCTCTCCCCGTGGTCGGAACCCCCTCCCCCGAAACCCTAGACCTACCCCCGAAGCCCCGCGCCTCCGCCGTCTTCTCCAACGCCGGTGGTGGCTCCGGCGAGAGATTGAAGCCGCTCGGGTCCTCCTCCCTCTTCAATCCTTCGCTCCCGAGCTCCCCCCTGCCCGTCTTAACGCCCCGGTCCCCTCCGTTTTTCAGGTCGCCGCCCGAGGACCCCCGCCACCGACGCTCGCCCTCACCGCCGCGGAGCTCCTCGCCGCCGACCCCCGTCCGGCCTCCTCCCTTCCCCTCCTCTGCGCGCCACCTCCGGAGAGAGCCCCGCCTGCCCTACCGCCCTTCCACCGGCCTCGCCGCCCCCTGTAACCCCGCTCCGGTGAGCCCCCGGTGGCGCGCCGCCGCCCCGGTCCCTTTTTCCGGTCACCTCAGAGAGGGAGAGAACGAGGGAGAGAGAGAGGCTGAGCTGGCGCCCGCTGATTGGACCATTCGGTCCAGTCAGCGGCTGACTGGGTCGGGCATGCCCAGTCAGCCCTGACGCCTGGGCCCCGGTTGTCAGCCCGATAGGGTTAGTGGGTGGAGTTTTAGGGTAGTTTGATCTTGGGTACGTTTAGGAAATTCAGAACTGAGCGGGGTAGGATTTGGGTGCGGGTAGCAGTTTGAATCCGGGCCGAAAAAGGAAATTAGGGTTAGGGTTTAGGGGCCATTTTTGGAATAAATTCAAATGCCCATAACTTTTTAAACCGTATGTTCAAATTGGAAGATTTTTATATATTTGGAAACCTTATGAAAAACTCTACACTTTGGCTGAATCAAAAATTATTTTTGACAACATGCACTGGGTGATATTTAGGATGGGAGCTCTGTTGCGATCGAGAGTCCGTAAGCCCTAGAATTTCATCCGTAGCTCCGATTCCGACGGGATGGACCTTTCTGGAAACCTTGAGAGAATTCCTACTATTAGGAGCATTAGCTTTCCAGTAGGAGCACATGCACCATGAGTTATGTTATGACCTGAGTTGTACCCCCTTCGTCGCAGGATCGTCAATGAGCCCTAGCTTGACAGTTATAACCCTAGGTTGCACGATCCCGTTTACATTGACCTTGTGACCTGTACCACTTGTATTATACCAGCACGTATACTAAGTTGCCATGCACTATCATCGACTAAGCTAACCCTAAGTCATCATACTCTCGCATAAAATGACATGCATGCACACTTAGAGTTTTCATACCGCTTCCACTAACCTTTAAGTAAATTAGGCGACCCTAATGTTCAATCACCCTCACGCCACCCTAGTAGTGCATATTTAGCATAGCATATCATGCATACATGCTGGACCTTATGGATTCCTTTTTGTTTCTTTTCCGGTACTCGCGTTATTCATAACAGAGGCTGAAGAGGAAGACCACTCGGCTTACGACACCGAGCAAGAGCTAAATCCTAGCACTCAAGGCAAGCAGAGCTTGTTGCATTGCATTCTTAATATTGTTCGTATAATCCTGATTGTGTGCTTTATTCTTCGAGTATTGTTTGTATAACTAGCATGCTAGGGAATGTCGTTGGATTTGGTCAGAGTCGATGGATGGTTGGGAGTATGATATGTTGTATGGCAATGATGGTCCCAAATCAAAATTTCTAAGCCAACTGGAACATTGATAATAAGTGAGATGGGAGAGCCGAGGGTGGGTGCACGATGGATAAGGTGGTATTTATTGAAGTGATGGGGCGACCCCGGTGCATGAAGTTTTGAGTGTGATAATCGCCATACCACCGGAGGTGACTTCATCATGCACTTTTCCCTTTTTACGCGTGGACGTTAGCGGCACTCGACGCTTTGGTGTTGATGGGCGGGCCTACTCCTTGGAGGCTAGCTACCTCAAGGTGGTGAGGCACCCACCTCACCTTAGGAATCGAGGTGTCGGTGACGGTCCGAGGGACTAAATGATAATGAGCTATGATGGATTGACTGGATTTGGATATGTGTGGTATATTGATAGTGGAAATGGATCAAGTGAGATCTTATTACGAAGTGGTTATGGATCTGGATGGTGATCTGGGCTTGAAGTCACGTGGGAAAGAGATATTGGATTTTGGGTAGCAATACTTGTGATGTTATTTAAAGATCGATGTTACTTCCTTATGTATATTGTTACTCTGAGAAGCATCCATGTTTACTTCTGTTGTAGTATATCCATGTGTAGGGCATTTAATCAAGCACGATTAAGTCTTGCGAGTACTTTGTACTCACCTAGGATATTCCTAGAGCTTGCAGGTGAGCCGGTGGTCGAAGATTATTTTGATGATGCCTGAACTTGTGTTCCTCGGTAGTGTTCGACTCATGGGATGGGTTGTAGCTTTTGTTCAGCGGTCATCGTGCGCTGTGGGACTCATTTACTGTTCTTCCGCTGTCGTTTATTTACTCCGTACTCGGATAGGATTTCGGATATGTCCGACTAATGTAATATGTTGTCCCATCGTGGACTGTTAGTAGTAATATCATATTGTAGAGCTTTGTGATGATATCCGAGTTGTTAAACCAGGCTGCCCCTGCACAATGTGTGAATGTTATGAAGTGTACGGGTATGCCGTGAAGAGTCGAAGCCGTACCTTGTTCTACTAAGTCGAGCAAGCGTTGGTTGAGTGACCCGCTGGCTGAGATGCTGTGCCGGCCAGGCAGGGTGTGGGCGTGTTCTACCGGGCTTTCGAGCGACCCACTAGCCTCCGAGCTAGGTTAGGGTGTGGGTAGAACTGCCGGGCTCCTCCGACCTGTTTGTCGTGGTAGGATTCGGGAACGACTCTGAACCTCCACCGGGTCGTGGAATCGTATGTGGTTCTGGGAAGATTGGTCGCTTCAGGCCGGCTCGCACGTGGCGGGTGTCGGATCGTTCCGCTTTGGTGCGTACGGCGCAGGTACCGTGCCACCGGGCTGACGAGTCCTTCGGTCCTTGGTGACTTCGCGTTCCCTTAATCATATGCAATCCCGGGTCCGTGACATTTTCGCATAACATCAATATGTTATTAATGTTAGCTTTTATGGTATCCTTCTAGAGTTTTTATGACTTGTTGATGTTTAACGGATTTTTTGTTATTCCTTACAAGGCGGTGTGTAGGTTGGCTCAGGACCGGGGGCCGTATAGTTGGTGTTAGAGTTGCAACTTGGCCAGAGCCCTGTACGCCACTTGTCATGACTTAACATGAGCCTGGAGCCATGATGACGAGTCATGGAGCCCCTGTACCTACGAGAACGGGTCTTCCTTGGGTAGTCTCCGAGCACCCTGAGTCAGAGGCATATCGGCCGCCTAAGCCAGAGCTCAATGCTTTTTTGCCATGGGCGCGACTTGACTTCGTGCCTAGGGCCATGGATGACTAGTCCAGTGGAGTCCTTGTACCCACGGAGACAAATTTCCATTGGTTAGTCATCGAGCACCCTTGGTTAGAGGTGTCTTGACCGCCATAGAGAGCCACAGCAGACTCTACTTTAGGACTTTGTAGGCATCTTAGTCCTATGCATCATTTGTACCATTTGAGCGAGGAGGCCTCTTGGGTTTGTCCTATGACACTACGATGATAGAGCTTTTCTTGAAAAAGAGGAACATAATTTGAAGGCGCACGGTTCGCTGCCTCACGACACGGAGGAACGTAAATGACAGGACCTAGTGGCACATGGTTAGCCTTCTCTTCTTGGACGCGAAGGAGGTGGAATAGTCCATGAAGATCAACTACATTTTCTACACGAATGAAAGGGAAAAGCGGGACCTAATGACGTGCGATTTCACTTACATCTCAAGCGTGAATGCAAGAAGAATTGATTCATGGGAGCTCGCAATTCGCATAATTTTCACTTCTCCTGATGATGGAGGATACAAGCCTCGGGCAGCATCTAGCTGTGGATGGCGTTTTTACAGAGTTTCAAGTGTAAAATTTGCGGAGCTTGTCTCTGTTCTAGGCATGGGTTAGACGTTCATCCTTCACGGTGGAGAGGCGATAGGCTCCAGATCCCAAGACAGCGGAGATGCGATACGTGCCATCCCATTTTGCTTGGAGCTTTCCTTGGGACTAGGGGTCGAGGATTTTCTTGAGCACTAGGTCCCCTTGTGAGAATGCTCGCTCTTTTACCCTGGTGTTATATAAGTGTGCAGCGCTCTGCTCATAAGCGGCATGCTTGAGAAGGGCTTGGTTGCATGCCTCTTCCATGGAGTCTATTTCAATTTGGTGATGTTCTTCATTTCTTGTGAAGTTGAAAGGCATGGTTTCTTAGAGAATCTCGACGTGGAAGAAGTGGTGCTCGACTTCGGCAGGGAAAACAACTTCAGACCCATACACCAAGGAGAGAGGTGTACACCTGGTGGAGCGGCTGATGGTGCTGCACATCCCCCAGAGTATACTTTTAAGTTCTTCGGCCCATATTCCTTTCTTGGTGGAGTTATCCTCGATGCGGCGATGCAGGGCTTGGAGGATGAGTCTGTTGGCTTGTTCCACGGTCCCGTTGCTTTTGGGGTATGCTATGGAGGCGAAGTGTAGAGTAGTTCCCATGGATTTGCAAAATTTTCTAAATGAAGAAGTGTCAAATTGAGTTCCATTGTCCATGGTTAACTCACGTGGGACTCTAAAACAACAGATGATTTTTTCTAGAAGAATTTTTGCATTATTCAGGAGGTGATGCATGTGAGTAGCTCAGCTTCGACCCATTGGGTGATTGGGACCATCACATATTATAGCCTCTTTTGGCTGGTGGGAATGGTCCCAGAGATCCATTCCCCATCGGGCAAATGGCCAAGTTATTGGCATATTTTTGAGCATCGAGACTAGGGCATGGGTGGATTTTGCCCTTTTGTGACATGCTTCACATTTCTAGAGTATGCTGATAGCGTCTTGGACCATGGTTGGCCTGTGAAAGCCTTGTCTCAATGCTTTTGCTGCGGTGGATCTTGGCGCTAAGTGGTTTCCGCATAGCCCGGCGTGGATTTTGAGCAAGAGGTCGGTACCTCTTTTGAGACATATTTTAAAAGGGTCGCCACTCCTTTTTTGTAGAGGACATCAGAGGAGGTAAAATTTTGATTTTGCGAGCAATGTTTGGCTTGTAGAGTGTCTTCATCAATGATTTCTCCTTTGATGGCTTGGATGATGGGAGCCATCTAAGATGAGGTTCCATTGGAGATTACGAGGATTCATAGTGGAGTTTCTTTGGCAGTGCCGTCTTATTTGATTGATAGGGAGTGGATGATTCCGAGGAGGATGTCGGGCAGGAGTGCTTCTTTTGAACCAGTGGCCATGGCCAGTCGCCTGGTGGTTATCTCCCTGTGGTATGCGGCGAGGCTCCAACCCCATGAAATAACGCTCCATTTTTCGGGCTTCCTCCATGTACCTCCTCATTCTATCATCCAAGCATTGGTAAGATTTATCCATTTGGTTCACAACTAATAGGGAGTCCCCCTGGATGAGTAGGTGACGGATGCCCATAGTTTTTGCTAAGCAGAGTACCAGCAAGAGAGTCTCATATTTGGCCATGTTATTAGTGGCATTGAAGGCGAGGTGGGCCACATACTCTAGTGTTTTTCCTTCTCTTTGGGCATTGAAGGCTCCATTTAGGCATTTTGAGCCATCAAAGCACATGATCCATGATGGTCAGGTGTCGCCGCTTCTTTGCGTGCCTCGTCTGGGGGTAGGCTTGGAGCTTGCCATTCTGCCACAAAATCTGCCAGTACTTGTGACTTAATGACGGTCCAGTCGGTGAGCATGATGGAGAAAGGTGCCAGCTTAGTGGCCCACTTGGCAATCCTTTCAATGGCCGCCTTGGTACCAAAGATCTTGGTAAGAGGGAAAGTAGATGGTATTGTGATGGCATGGCCCATGAAGTAGTGACGGAGCTTCCTAGATGCCATGAGGAGGGCGTAGGCGATCTTCTCAATTTTAGTGTATCTCACCTTCGCTTCAGCCAAGGCTTCACTTACGTAGTAGATAGGGCGTTGGATGTCCTCCTCTTCTTAACCAGGGTTGCGTTGACTTCTATCAGCGTGTCGAGATATAGTAGTAGGGGTTCTCCTGATTTTGGGCCTGTGAGTAGAGGAGGACTAGGCAAGTATGTCTTGAGTTGATCGAAAGCGACTTGTGCCTCAGACGTCCATTCGACACCATTTAGGCTACGAAGGGCTTTAAAGAAGTGAAGTCATGTTTCCGCTGAGCGGGAGATGAATCTTCCGAGCGCAGTCATCCTTCCGACGAGGAGCTACACATCCTTGATGGAACGCGAAGGCTCCATATCAAGGATGGCACGTATCTTTTCGAGGTTGGCTTCGATGCCTCGTTGAGACACCAAGAAACCCAAGAGTTTATCTCCGTGAACCCCGAAAGCGTACTTTTCTGGGTTTAGTTTTACCCCGTACCTTCGGAGATTTATGAAGGTTTCTTGAAGGTCCTCGGGATATGTGCTTGCGAGGCGGCTTTTGATGAAAGCGTCATCCACGTGCACTTATGTGTTCCTCCCAAGCTTGTTTTTGAAGATGAAGCTTACCTGGAAAGTTGCTCTAGCATTTCTTAAACTAAAAGGCTTGCATAGGTAGCAGAATCTGCCGATAGGGGTGATGAAGCTTTTTTTTTCTTTGTCCTCCTTGGCCATGTGGACTTAAAAATACCTAGAATATGCGTCCAAGAAGTTCAACATTTCATGCCAAGCCGTGGAGTCAACCAGTTGGTCGATGCGAGGAGGAGGGTAATCATCCTTTGGGCATGCCTTGTTTAGGTCGGTGAAATCCATGCACATATACCACTTCTCATTTGCCTTTTTGACCAATGCTATAGGGGATGCCAGACTTCACGGATGAGACCAGCCTAGTGGTTTCTTTGAAATCTTTTTTAATAGCGTCGCTTCTCTCTAGGGATAGTTTCCGGAGTTTTTGCTTTATAGGGGTGCGGTCAGGCCTAACAGCGAGGCGGTGTTGCATAACTTCGGGAGGGATGCCTCCCATGTTGGCGGGTGACCAGGTGAAGAGATCAGAGTTCTTTAGGAGGGTGACAAGGTTTGCCTGAAGTTCCATTGGGAGGTCTGCCCCTATTTTCACTACGCACACATCTTCATTTCCAAATAGCTTCCTTCAATTCTCCTTCAGCGGGCGGCTTTGGTGTGAACTTTTCGGGCGGAGTCATGGAAGGTTCCTTGGCATCTGAAAGGGGGTTCACGCTTTTGGTAGCTATTTCTTTAGCGGCATGCTTCATCTTGTAGAGGTGGAGCACATTGCGATCCAAGGTTTGCTCTCTGCACACCGTAATGGGTCCGCGTGGGCCGAGAATTTTGAGGCACAAGAAATTTTGGTGTACAGCTGCACAGAAGCGGTTGAGCGTGACTCTTCCCATTATTGCGTTGAAGGATGACTCCATATCTACCACATCGAAGCGCACCATCCCCGTACGATTATTCTCCTTGGTTCTCAAAGTCATGAGGAATTAAACTTGACCAAGCGGTTGTATGGCCTTTCCAGGTATGAAACTGATAAGGGGTTAAAGTGATGGCTCTAGTGTTCCATCCTTGTAGCCCCCTTACGACTCCAGTAGGCTTTTGAGGGTGCGGAGGTATAAGATGTCCGCTGAGCTTCCGCCGTCATCGAGGATCCTGGTGAGCTTGCAGTTGGTCACTGCTGCGGTCACGAAGAGGGCGTTAACATGGGAGAAGCGTATTCTCTTAGCATCTTCCTCCATGAAGGCTAACGGCATGCTTGCCTATTTTGGAGGTAGGGTTAGAGCGAGGGCTCCTACAATGTTTACTTCTCTTGCATATCCCTTGTGCTGCCTTTTGGAGCTTCTTTCGGAGGCTGAGCCCACTAATATGACACTGATGAGGTGGTTCGGTTGTTGGAAGGGGAGCTCCTTTGTCTTTGGAGTTGGTTCATTCATGAGCACTTGTACCGGGGCAGCCGCTCTTGGGGGAGGAGCCCCTTGTGCTTCTAGTGACTTGGTGAAACATGGGTTTTGTCTTACGGTCCCTCCCACTCAAGCGCAACATTCACTGGTCCAGTGACTGTTGGTTTTATGAAAGGTACACCACTTTTCATCTTGTCTTTTGGGCCCATGATTTTAAGGTCGTGTGCCCTTGTCGGACTTAGGGTTGTCCTGATGAGGCAGCTGTCAATGGCCATTACCTTCCGTTCCCGGGAGTATGGGTGGCTCTTGTTTTTGGAGTTTCGCTTGGAGGAGTCCCTGCTTTTTTCCGCTTGTGGAAGTGTCTTCACCTCGCGCATATTCTTCCAACTTGAGATACAACTCCTCGTTAGTTCTTGGAGGGTTTCGATTAAGGGCCTAGTTTACCTCTCTAGGAAGTAACCTTTGCATATAAGCATCTATTACTACCGTGCTTGGAGCATTGGTGATTTGACTACGGACGTTGGAGAAACGTTTGAAGAAACTTCGCAAAGATTCCGCATCTTTTTGCTTGAGGTCAAAGAGCTCATCAATAATAGGGGTTGCATGAAGTTTCCTTGGAAATTTGTGATGAAAACTTCTTAGAGGCGTTCCCATGACCTGATGGAGTTTCTCCTTCGGTTGAAAAAATTAAGTTTGTGCCATCCCTGTTAGTGCGAGAGGGAAGAGGTTGCACATTTCCTTGGGTCCCCCTCCAGCGGTGCGAATGGCTGTGGAATATACCTCTAGGAATTGCAAGGGATTGGAGTCCCGCTCTATTGCTTTAGCATGGACGGCTTGAATTTTTGGGGGAAGATGGCTTCTTGGATCTCCCTTGACAAGGGGTTTGCAAGTTTGCCTGCAGCACCTCTCCCCCCGATGCCGATTCCGTTCGCTTTGGGTGTCACTTCCCTTCCCAAAGGACGAGCTAGGCGAACGGTATCGAAACGTCCTCGACGAGCGAGAGCAGTTGCATTAGTGCTTCCTGGAAGCCATGACTATCCCAGATTCTGCTACCTAATCCTCTTGGTAGGTGCCTGCGTCTCGACTTGGCACTTGGCCTCCTTGGGGGCCGCTCCCAACCTGGCGAGGGTTGGCGACGCTCTATCCACAGCCTTCATCGTGTATGTTTTGAACACGACTTCCTTGGAGGGCACTCCGACTTGGGCGGTCTTGGGCACCTCACGACGCAACTTCCGGGCGATGGACTTCTTGCCTCGGCATTTCGGGGAGTGGTGGCCTCATTGCTGGCGGTGCATCGGCGTAGGTAGACCCTAGAAGGGGTTGAACCATTGTGCTCCGCTCATGACAGCCGTGTGTGCGATAGTTGGTAAGTGTGGGAAGTAGATCGTATTAAGCATTGGCGCTCTTCCATGCGCAAACCCAGATTCTGCGACCCGTATGGTCCGTCCTGATGAGGTTGGACGGAGGCATTTGGGATTGCGGAGTCGGTGGGATCACGACTTGGCTTTAGAAGCGCGACGAAACAGAAGTCTATGTGGTGTTTGATTGAGGGACCTCAAGCAATGCCAAGAGTGCACCACAGTCGGGGAGTTCTGCACTCGTGAGCGTCCTCAATATGGTGATGAGTTCATCAGGCCTCCTTGAGGTGTCATTGGGGATCCTTCAGGCGTCAAGAGGGGCTCCAAGAGGGATGCCTTCGAGGAGCTCTTCGCCTTCCGGCACGAGGGGCAGTGCAGTGGCGATGGGATCGGTCTAGATGATTCCTTCCACATCCTCGATGCGTCCAGCGTCGAGGTGGTCATCTTCGGTCGCCTTCGAGGTGCCGCATTTTTTCTTGGAACCTTGAATCATTGTGCATTGCTTAGGTAGGGTCATGGTTTTTCATGTTGGCTAGGTTTCCTCACGGACAGCACCACTGTTGTCGTTCTAGAAACAATATAGAAGAGGGGGTGTCGAGGGCTCAACAATTAGGGTGCGATGGTAATAGGCCGTGTATGGTGGCCTTATGAAAAGGTCACCGTACACTTGACAGAATTTGACACTAATATTTTTTTAATAGGTTCAGCCGTCTCGTAGGGCGCGGCCTAGTCCTATGTCAGGGGAAGAGCCTTGTGTGTAACTCGACTAGTGACTCGGGCCATCACGAGCTTCCCGAGATGACACCTAGAACTCTCGTGCGAGACTTAGAGCTCTAGGCCTCTCCCCTTCAAGTTTTTCATTTTTAAATGGATTTTACATCCCCATGGGGAAGCTTATATAGGTAAGGGGTCTATAACAAACGATATGACTACTCTTGATGGGGAGGAAGAGAGGGGTAGTTTGGGAAAAAAATCCATAAATCTATGGTAGACTAGAAGGAAGGAGATGGTTCATAGTCTACGATAGACCATCCGTCTCATATACTTCTTAATTGACTCGTCTTGACCTGTCTTTGCTTGACTTTGATTTGTTAACTATTGACCGTACTTTAGTACCACATAAGCACTATATAGGTTATTAATGGGTTGGCCGTGAATGATTATTATTCTACCAGGTTCTTTATCAAACTTGTGTCATGCGAAACATTTTTAGCTGTGTTTTCTATATATTATTGATATAATTTTTTACTATACATTAGCTAAGATGTGGCCATCAATTTATTAACCATAAAAAGTGTGATATGTCACAATTTCGCTACTTCAGATGTGACAACTTGTGGCTGCTCCTGCTCTTTCCTTTTGCTTCCCATCTATCCCCGACCCCTCCACCAATCTCCGTCGTGTAAACCGCCCCGTTCCCATCAATACTCCTAAGGTCCAATCATGCGGCGGCCTTTTCTTTTTGTTGTCTGTCCCCTTCTAGCAGGGACGAAGGATCACAAGGGCTAACGTGGGCTGCGGCCGCTCCAGCGAATTTGCGTTCGTTAGATCACCTATAAGCATAATGGTGAAAGTGGTGAAGTTTGACCCCGTCTTTCTACTGCCCCTCCTACATGGCTTGGCCCCTCCTGAGATTTCTCTCAAGCTCGACCACTGCCGTCTGCCATTCATTTCTTTTGCTGCATAATTGGGGTTGGGGCATTTCTTTGTTTCGTGGTCGGGCTGGTCGCCTGCAACATCGATGATGAGTACTTTCTCTTATTTCCTTTTCTTAAGAAAAGTGACGAGTAGGTTACTGTCGATATACATCTACATATGCATGATCGATGACTGAGTGCATGGCGAGCCATGAGTCAGTCTCTGAACTTAATCAAATCAACGATGAGTAAGTTGCACGTTGAGTACACTCGGCCCCGCGCAGGGAGCCACCCGTCCGCCTGCATCTGCACCTTGTCCACGTCAGAGGATTGCCCACGGCCGCTCCGACGCGACCGGCCGGATCGTCCGGTGTAGCGGCATATAACACCCGGTGTTCCTCGTGGTTCCACAGATGCAGAACAGGGGTGAAAGACAGAAGGCTTGTGATGGAAGGCGTCTCCGGTGAATGAAGGCATGGAATGGAAACGACGCATCTTGGGTGTGTTATTTTTCTGGGGTCCAGTTGTAAGGAGTGAAGTGGGCAAGTGGCCACGCTTGCTGTAACTGAAAGACGGAGAAAAGAAACCAAATCCAAATTCGTCCTCATCCCCCCTCTCGTTCTCTTCTTGTGCCAAGCTTTCTCTTGTATCCCGTCTTGCTAATGCGACGTCGATCGCATGCCGTAACAGGTCGTTAAATCTTGGTATCAGGTTCGGCATGGTCACGGGATTCTAACGCGGTGGGACGATCGAAGCAATCTCTCGGCCTGGAGCTGTGAAATTCTAGAAGAAGGTTGCCCTGTCGCCGATCTGTGAAGGACTCGACCTCCTCCATGCGCGGTGAGCACGATCGACACTCCGTAGCCGCAACTGGTAGTCTAGATAGATCCGACGGTTCAAACGGTGCAGAATAGTTTGCGGATGCACGATGAGGCAGCGCGTCGCTATGGGTCTCTGGTAGGTTAGATGGTGGCCATGCGCAGGTAGTGGCGCATTTGCATGCGGCGCAAGTGGCACGCACGCGCGGGGAGGACGATCTCGATCCCGAGGCGTTTCATGTCCATGGAAAAGGGACGGAGCTTCGCCACTGAGAAGTGGCGGCCTAGTTTACAGAGCTGGGAGCTTGAGATCCGTTCTAATCACCATAGTTCAGGGTCAGGATTGATTTTCTTCCTGTAGCTTTTGTCGATTTGATGTCCAGAAATCAACAACAATACATTTTTCAGGTAAGCAATATGTTCATTCTCGTAACATAGATGGGTGTTTCTTTTATCTGAGAGAATGCAAAGAACCACATGCAAGTCATAACAAGAGTTTAGCATCAGACTATTGCGACTAGTAGAGTACCCATGGTAACTGTCATTCAAAAGATCGTTCTATTACAAGCTGTCGA
This sequence comes from Stipa capillata, assembly GCA_019208055.1. Classification (NCBI taxonomy): domain Eukaryota; kingdom Viridiplantae; phylum Streptophyta; class Magnoliopsida; order Poales; family Poaceae; genus Stipa; species Stipa capillata. The sequence continues at coordinate 95,512 of JAGXJF010003680.1, read as the reverse complement.
GCGAGAAGCGCATGTAGTTTCCAACCATGTCACAACAAACATTGTCGTCTTTCTCCCGATTCTTCCGACTGCGACGACCGTTGTGCACCACTCCATACCTCTTCCTCCCCGCCACACACCTCTATCTTCACCCACACTTTGCGACAAGACAAGGTGACGTCTTCCCACTCCATTCTTCGCTTCTCAGCTCTGTCATTGCTTCACCATTACCCTGCTCCACTCCATGTCGCTCCACCATTATGTGCGCACTTACTCCAACTACGATGAATCTCTGTTGTGGCTCCAATTGCCTCCAGTGTTGGATGGCGATGCATTAAGCGTCTCGCCTTAGTTTTATGGATAATAAATGGGACTTGCAGTAATAGCAACATTCATCTCTTGGTATTTGTCGATGGTGGCGAAGGTGCGACCTACACCTCACCTTAAGATGGATAATGAATAAGGACATGCAGCAATAGCAACATTCATCTCTTCGCATTCATCGATGGCGGTGAAGGTGTGACCACCGGCCCTTGGCTCTGCCTACCCCATACTGCTCGACATCTGCCTACACTTTGCATGACCGAGCTTTGCTACAAAGTTACAGTGTCTGGACAAACCATTCTATGGTGTGAGTAGTTGTTCCAAACTATAAAAGGTTTGTATAGAGACATTAATTCATTACATATATTACTCAAATAAGTGGAACTACGTTAGCTAGGTCAGGTCTACACCACGCCCTCGACTTCGGCGTAGCATTCTGCCCTCGTTGCACCTCAAATATTGTGTAAGGTTCATGTAATTGTTTTGAGAAAGGTATATCTTCATAATCTTAATAGCAAAAAATAATTCAAAATAAGTTAGTTCTTCTTACTATTTTTCAGCAATTTATTTCTACAAAGTTTTAAAACTTTATTTCCTTAACCCCATAAATGTAAGATAAATACAACACCCACCCCCACTCCGACATTACTATGTCATGTTCCTATCTGACTCCACCCCATCATGCGTCTCCTTGTCCACCCTACTCTACATGTGTGCCGCATCTTCTCCACCTATGGCAACTTTTAGGGACCATTCATGGCATCCTCAGCGCGTCAAGATTTATAAGGATACCTCGTGTCTTCTCCAACAATGGTGACATCCATACCCCTCATTCAGCGCTTCGCATCATCGCTGCTGCCGCCGTCATCGGCTCTACCTTCACCTCCATCTCTGTCACTGTGCTTTGCCTCTTTTGACATGCTACAACAAGTGCACACATGAATTAGATTTTTTATCAAATAGATTCCAAATTCTATGGGAAGAACAAAAAGCAATTGTGCCAACTTTCGAAGATTTCAACCTTTGAAGTGCTATCATTTTCTAATAAGTCATCAAAATATTGGAGATTTTAAACATGATCTTTATATTAACTATGAGGAACAACTAAATTTCAATCTGGACCCAATGGCTCAATGCATTGATTGTGCATTGAAGGGATCATAATAACAATCCTATATAAATTCTATAAAATTCCTATGAAAATCCTACGATCCAAACATGGGCCCTAGAGATTCACCTTAACAACAAAAAAAACCATTTTGAAAGCTTATTAGTTATTAGGACAAGTGAGCAAAAAAGAAAATCTACAAGCTTACAACAAAAAGTTATAGTATGTGAGGGAGAATCATAAAGAACGTATCAAATTAATTTGATCGTGAAGCATTATAATGACTTAACTTGCGTACAGCTAGATGCCATGAAGGAAGCACAAGCTTCTTTCTCCGAATAGAGAGCTCCAATTTTTATTTTCAAATTGGTGCATCATAGACTTGGGAATTTATTTGAATGGTAGGTCCATGTGATTTAGGAGACTGAAATTTTCATATATGGAGCTACACTGTAATGATACTTGATGGAAAAATAAATTCCTGTTGTGAATTGTCCCGCTGCTTACTTTTTAAAGAAGCAATCTCCATGCTTTTAAAAAAGACAAATTTGCATAGAAGCCTGAATGTATAAGAACATATATATTGGGTTTAACATTTGCCCAGAGTTTGTATAAGCAGAGTATTTTGTCAAAGCGGTAGCCTTATTTACCATTACTTTCTCTGCACTCTGATTGGAAAACCTCCCCAACGGAGCTTCAGGATGCAGGGTGCTCTGCCTTTTCCTTCTACGACCTCATGCCACCCAACCAGTAACATGAAAATTTATCATATGTAGGGAGCCAAGGAGAGGGCAGGGCCACTGGGACGTACATACTGGATGATGCTGCGATAGATAGAGCTGCAATTCCCTGAGAGCATTTTGACGACGTGCCGTTGTGGACTTCCTAGGTGCTTGCTCATCTTCCCTTTCACCTCTGCATACACCATCATTATGTTGCTACCGTTGCCATTCTTGTCCCATTCTTGTCCATGTCGAGATGCTTCTTCATCGACTTCTTCTGTTGCTTCTCGGTGAGGCCGTGGCGAGGCCGCGAGAGCGAGCATGACGAGCAATGCTAGCAACGGCGAGGAGGTGGAGGTGGCACAACGAGCATAGAGCTTTGCCCACCGCTTGCCGTGATGGGAAGGACGGGAGAAAAAGAAGGGAACAATCCGTATAGGGGAATGACATGCTAGGAGGAGAGGCGGACGGAGAAGAAGATGAAAATGGTTCATGGTTTGTTTGGCTATTTTTTGAGGAGATAAGGATAAGGATTCTATTTGTTAAGAAGAGGGTGTGGCACCACCATAAAGGGTGTGACATCATCATTACCACCAACTCAAATTTATAAGATAATATAAATATATAGTTAGTGAAGGTGGTTATATCCCATGTCCATAAGGTTATGTACAATGCAAGGTGCTTATATGTGAGTGCTTAAAGAGAGAATATAGCCATGTTATCAAGTATCTATATAAATTTTATCTAGTCCAATACAAACTCCTCTTTGTAGGTGCTTAGATAATTTTTTATATACATTAATTAGTACTAGTTAAATGCATAAGCATCTCTTAAGCATAGGTGCCTAATTAAGTATTTATACTATAAAATAAGCATAATGCTATCATATAAGGCAATAAAAAATTAGTTTATTTTTGCTAAGCACTCTCCAAACACTTGCATTATACATGCACTAATGAGCTAAAGGTTTGACTCTCTATTTGTTTCATCACAAAGGAATATTACTTTAGCGATAGATGATATATATCAGTCAATAGCAAGACGTATATGATCACTGTACATGCCTGTGAATGTGGGCATGCGATCTGCGAGTTATTACCGGTTCTTTTTACACCTCTTGAGACCATGAGCCTACCCAAAGTGACCAAGAGCCGAAACACAAAGACCTGCACTTTCTCAGCGCATCAAACTAGTTTTCGGTACTACTCCAAAGTTCATATAGACCAAACATTATATCTTTATGGATATAAACCACTATATATACATTTCCTTGCCAGTCTGCACATCACAAAATAAAATAAAAGAAGAGGACAAGAAGACAAACCCAAAAGCCACAATCATCATCTGCCCTCCTCCACACATCCAAAACCAAAATCCAAAGCCCTCCTCCCTCCTCTCTTCCCTTACCCTCTCTTCTCAAGAGAGAGAAAAAACAAACAATAGCAATATCCAGAGCAACTCATCAACACACTCGAACACTGCAATAACAAATGCAAACACCAACCATGTCCACGTCCATGGCCACGCCCGCGACGAGAGTCACGTCGACGGCGGCAGCGGCGGCGAAGCTCCCGGTACCAAGGCAATGCTACCTTCTGCCTGGCCGCCGCGCAGGGCTAGCCGGCGGCGCCCCCTCGGCGTCGGCGAAGAAGAAGAACGCGTGGTTGGACCCGTTCGACGACGGCCCCGACGAGGACTTCGACTACACGGGCGTGTACTCCGGTGGGAAGCAGGAGGAGGACCCGCGGCCGCCGGAGGACCCGGCGAACCCGTACGGTTTCCTGCGATTCCCGATGGGGTACAACCCGGAGCTTGACAGCCTCGCGTCCAAGGTGCGCGGCGACGTGCGGCGCGCGTGCTGCGTCGTCTCCGGCGGCGTCTACGAGAACGTGCTCTTCTTCCCCGTTGTGCAGCTGCTCAAGGACAGGTACCCCGGCGTGCTCATCGACGTGGTGGCCTCGGCGAGAGGCAAGCAGGTCTACGAGATGTGCAAGAACGTCCGGTACGCCAACGTGTACGACCCCGACAACGACTGGCCGGAGCCCGCCGAGTACACCCACCAGCTCGGCGTGCTCAAGGTATGCACCATGGCGCGCGGATATAGCACTAGCTAGCTGCTGATTAATTTGGTTCATCGACCAGCTAAAAGCTCAAGATGTCTCTAATTTGTGGTGTGTTGCGATTGGCAGAATAGGTACTATGATATGATCCTGTCGACGAAGTTGGCCGGGACAGGGCACGCGCTGTTCCTCTTTATGTCGTCGGCGCGCCAGAAGGTCGGCTACGTCTACCCCAACGTCAACGGCGCCGGCGCCGGGCTGTTCCTCACCGAGATGTTCAAGCCGCCGACCACCAATCTCTCTGACGGCGGCTACAACATGTGAGATGATCGTGCTCTGTATAATCAACACCACAGATACCAAGCCAAGCGCCCAATTCTGAAAGACTGGAACTGTACTGGCATGCACCAATTCTGAAAGACTGGAACTGTACTTTAGGTACCAGGACATGCTGGAGTGGCTAGGCCGGCCGGCGAAGAACGTGCCGCGGCAGCCGATACCGCCCCTGAAAGTGTCCATCTCCAAGAAGCTGAGGGCGGTTGTGGAGGACAAGTACAACCGGGCCGGCGTCGAGAAGGGCAAGTACATCGTCGTCCACGGCATCGCCTCGGACTCCGTCGCCAACATGAAGTCCAGGGGAGACGACGACTGCCTCCTCCCCCTTGAGCAATGGGTAGAGATCGCCAAGGAGATCAGGTAACCTCTCAGTCACTCAGTAAACTCACTACTACTACTACTACTACTACTGCACTTGGCACCGTGAGAAGCATCTTGGCATGCAGCTCTGGAGAAAATGGATTGAGGCCTCTGTTTGTGATCCCACATGAGAAGCACAAAGAAGAGGTCGAGGAAATTGTGGGCGAGGAGACCAGCTACTTGTTTATCACCACTCCTGGACAGGTAGGTTCTTGATCCTAGTGCTCTTGCTTATCCATAACAAATCCTTTGCAATCTGGAGGACACCAGGCATCATTTTGAGTGATGGTGCAATTCTCTGCGTCTTCTCTGATGCTCAGCTCACGTGCCTCATCAACGATTCTGCTGGCGTCGTCGCGACCAACACCGCCGCCGTCCAGCTCGCCAACGCCCGTGACAAGCCATGGTAAACTCACCAGATCGAGTTGTTTTCTGCAGTTCTGAATTGAGCAGCTGTTCGGATGTGCTTGATTGCAGGTGAACTGCTTATGCCATGTGCCGTTTCTTGTTTTGTTTTTCTTTTCCAGTGTGGCGTTGTTCTCGTCCAAGGAGAAGGCGAGGCTGTTCGTCCCGTACGTGGAGGAGAAGAAGAACTGCACTGTAATCGCATCGGAGACGGGGAAGCTGATTGATATCGACATCGAGGCTGTGAAGAAGACAGTGAAGGACTTCGAGGCCGCTCCCAGCTTCGCATTGGCACAGAAATGATCAAGATCATCTTGATTGCATTGTAGATAGATCTGCACAGCGAGCTCATCTGACCAGCAAAAGAAACTGAGAGTTCAGTATCTTGTAGTCTTCCAATTCAGCACATATATACGTTACCTTTGATTTGGATGGGTAAGAACCCATAGATGATAAACAAAGCAGCTCATGTATCTCTCATATCTTTGTGCTCCCTACCTCCCTTGAGTACACTTAACAAATTATCATGACTGTCCCTACTTTTTAAAGTCGGTGAGGATCTTGTGTACATACAGTGTTACCCACAAAAGGCTACTTGAATCTAACGTGACATAACAATTCGTGTAGTCAGCTGGTCCACTGCGTGACTGGGATAGAGCTAACATAAATAGTACACTGTGTTCACCGACTCTTAACTTGCATAGATCATGGATACAACAATAATAAATTCACCATATTTCAGATCAGCAACAGCTAAAATGTTGCGATAAATCCAACTTGAACAATACAGCTAAAGAGCACCCCACATATGAAAGTTCTTCTGTTTCCTTGTTGCTTAGCCAAGGTAAGCCATACAGTACCTATACACACTAGGGATTGGAAATCTATACAAAGAGACAACTGTAAGTTTCATGGCTTTCTGAACCTAGATTCTCCATTGAAAGTTCTGTCAATCCGGTGGTGCTCCACAGAATGCCGACCCTCATCTCATATACAGAAGCACAACAACAGCTCACAGAACCAATAAATATAAATACCACAAACTAATTCATTAATTGAATCGACCCTAACCTCACAGAATCAATTGTTTTGGACAGGAACTACTGCAGAAGTATCTTTCAGGAGGGAATTCTTCATGTCATCAGAATTAGTTTTGATGCTGAGCAAGGTTTGTGCACTCTCCAGTGCCTTCTCACTTCCAAGCTCTAAAGCTGTGTCCTTAGTGGACTCACTGTCTGCAGCTTTCCGTGTGCTGGTAGGAGGTTTCTGATCTGATGTTGATGCAACTGTGTTTGGTTGTTCAGTGGTTGTCACTTCTGGAGTGATCACAGAAATAGATCCATCCGTCAACTCGTTGCTGCTTCTAAATGGTTGATCATGGTTGTGCTTACCTTCATAAGTTACTACCATATTGTTTACATCATCTGGTGCTTTTTCAACATGCTTACGGACAGGACACCCATCATGTGTGCAGCGATAATAGCTCCTACAGAGGTTGAACCAGAAAGCAATTTCATTAAAAACAATACCAAGTGAAACAACACATGGGGCAGAGAATAATAAACAAAGCTTGGAAGAAGGATGCAAGCTGCAAAGCTTAATAAAATGGTTTCAGCACATGGAATAGTGGTCAACAGTTATATTTTGGGTGTGAAATGCTACATAATGTAATTAGTGAACCATTATCTTCATTCTTTGTTAACTTTATGGTGGTTATATGCAACTCTTTGTATCATGTCAATAAGATTTTTTTTATGGTATAGCTACATTGCACCATAAAGAAAAGTATTTCTAACAGATTCCAAATATCTGGAAAGCTATGTAATACAATGCAGCTAAAACAACAAAGATGTGTGGGAGCTTGTGATGTTTGGACATGGGCAGCAGGAATATGGCAAAGAAAAATGCATAAATTTGAATAAATGATACACCAAGCCCCACTCAAGTATAATAATTTGGGTGCCTTAAGGAATACAGTGCACGATGGATGTTTCCCACCAGAGCTTCCGCTGTGGAGTGCAAGATTATTGGCACACACGGTCAGATGCACCCATTAGCAACTGTGTATTTGCATATTTCGATTATTATTTTTAAACACTCACAATTGTGTATTGTATAAAGGTCTAAGAAAATTCTGTGTCATGTTTTTTATCTGTACAACAAAGAGAATTTTGGCCAAAATATAGCACCAATTTGTGTGCACAAATTTGTCTTTTTGTACAGTAGACAAATGAGTACATTTTGTCACAAATTTTTGTTAGTGCTCATACTATAAAATACACATTTGTGAACTTTTCCAATTATATTTTGAAATGTGCAAATGTTTTCTTTCGCAACATGGGCATATGCACCTGTGCTCACTTGTATACTTTCCTCCTGTTGTGCCTCTTCAGTGTTTATCTAGCTAACCAAAAATGCTACAGTGAATTGTCTTCCTCAGTGCCCACTAGTAAACCAATTGCCATGGTATAATGAGTGGTATTGCCATATTGGTACTATACCCATCCCCTTAAATTACTGCTCGATACCACCCTCATATTTTCTCACATTGACCATAAGCTCAATGGACATCACTGGTGGACAGTATGTATGATCGCAGGTACAGCTATGGTGTACGGCGTGATTGCCACAGGGAGAAAGGATAAGCACCGCAGGACCGAGTGACATGTTGATCAAGGGAGCAGAGAGCGTTGTTGCGATGGCTATTTTCCAGAAGAGGAGACACATGAAATATATATGGTAATATGCTACCTATATAGAAATTAGCTATATATTGCAAATAGTTTATGTCAATTAAAAGTTCAAAACTTGTTAAACATGATGATTTCTAAAGAATAGGAGTGCAAGGACAGAAACACACTCAACCAAGTTAAAAGGATTTCGATAGCATCAGTACCAACATTAGCTGTCATCTAGGCCAAAAGCTACAGGTGGAACTGAGCCAGGGTCAGGTAACCCGAGTCTGGGTCTAGCAAGGCCCGAGTTCCACTCGGACTCCAAACTGAAACCAAATAGGTCTCCAGCTCTGGTTCTAGTTCTTTGGATTTGACCAGTAGTCTTAGGTTCAGTCAAGTTAGTTCGATTCAGTTTAAGAGATGAGTTGTAATAAGGCACATAGTGGAGTCCATATCCAGTTAGGCATACAAGGCATACAACGGGTACCATATAAGCACAAGTAGTGTAAGATACTCCCTCCATTCCTGAATGCATGTCATTCTAGCATTCAAATTTGGAAAATCTAATTGACACATCCCCACCTGTGTCTTACCGTGCGGCGTGTGTGGAGCGTCGTCCGATCTGCTGCTCAGACTGCTGCATCATTTGATTACCATGACAAAACATCTACTTTTCCCCGCTTTCCGATCCCCACAGATATCATTCCTTGCGCTCTTGTTGCCAGATCTGGCCACCGCTGACTGTCGTCAACGCCTGCGAGCTCCACGTCACCATTGTCAATTGGGCATGGCAACCCTGTCCTTCCTAGATTGCGGAGTCCGATGGGCCAAGCTCCACCATCACCTCGTTGATGCACCGCACACTGTTAAGCTCTCGAACTCGACCAACATGCCTGCACACGAAAATGCCTTCAAGTAGCCTCCGCGGCGAGGTCAAGGTCCCCAGGATTGTTGCCTTTCACGCGTAGGCGCAGGCCCTACACCACTGGCGTGGTCTTCCTAACGCCTACAGCTGCGGCGCTAGTAGTGCCTGAGCTGGTTGAGATGGGGCCGAGTTGCTGTTGGTTGGGTCCGGCGATAGGTGCTTCCGAAAAGCTGTGTGGTGGGTTCTTGCCCGGCTCACAATGACCAGGATCAAGACATCTGGGGCGGCGAGAGGCTTGAGATGGCCCAACTGATGAGGGGAATAAGCGAAAAGAATGTCATCTTGTTCAAGAACACGGCGGTGGAGAAGGGCGTCTCGGACCTACCAACAGCCTGCTGTCTCCATAGCAATTAGCTAGCACAAGGTGAAAAATATGGGGGCATGTGGTGAGAAAAGTGAGAAGAAAGTCAGAGAAAGGGAAGGAAGAGTAGAAGACTCGAAGAGATTTGTACAGGTGTAAAAGATGCAGCTTTTGTAACTTCGTGGTGGAAAAAAAGGCTCCAAACAACTATTTTGTTAGGTGCACACATGAATGTACCAGGAATCTAGAAGAAAAACACGTAGAGAATATTTTTTGGCCATATCTACTTGGCTTGTAACAAAATATAAAACTTCATGCATATTGTTTTGTTGGCATGACCTTAATGCCATTCTAGAATATAGCGAGTTGTCAAGAAATTTGTACTTTCAGTTTTACTTGGACGTCCTAAAACAATTAGTTATTTTTCTCATGGTTTTTAATTTGGTGATGTACTAGTGGTAACTAAGTATGGGACAAGCTGGTAACTGTTACCTGAACAATCTAATTACTATAAAAACACTACGATGGTAATTATTTACTAAACAACACAACAATTATCAATAGAAGCATCTAGATGGTAAAATAAAATAAAATTATTAGATGATAACCAAGTCACGTAACCCTCATAAGTGTATACACATTGACATGGTAACTGAGATGGACAGATCATGCAACCGTAAACTTCTTTTGTTGAATTTTCATCTTTATGACACTAGATCTCCAATGAGTGGGAGGGTACTGGAGGAATTTTTGCCACCACTAGTATTTTGCTGGTAACTGTTCTTATCTGGTTGGTATTTTATTTCAGCGCGAGATGTGTCCTTCTATAGTCAGTTCATCAAGTCAGCACATTTAGAACAAGGATGACACATGGAATGGTGAGAAACTACAATATTTCACAAATCTTTTGTGGTTTTATTAGAGCTCTGTTTGCTAGGAACCCTGAAATATAAAAGGACATGTCTTGCCCTTTCGTACTCGGCCCGGTGCTTCCTATATGGCCAGAAAGTGCGGGAGGAAGGAATGTATATTACTGCCCGATAACACTTCACTATTAATCCTGTAATGAAGAACATAGAGATATGAGATCTAGTTTTGAAGCTCTCATTGTGACGAACCCAACGGTGAACACAAATAGTTATTCAAATTTGCAGTTTGAGAGATAAAATATTTTAAAAACTAGATTTTGAGGGAATCTTGTTGATGTCATGTTTTTTGAATTAAATTGCATGTCTGTTGCGGCTGCACTACAAGCCTTGTCAAGCATTTCAGAAAGAAAAAAAATAACTGTAGAGGAGCGATAAACATAATCTGGGCATGGTCACCATGTAGTCAAGTCTTTCAAATTTTGTTCCTAAATGCATGTTGTTCAACCATTTCAAGATTACTTTACACACCCTTCCATTTGGCTATTTACAATGAAATCAATTAGTATGGTTTACTTTACACACCCTTCCATTTGGCTATTTACAATGAAATCAATTAGTATGGACTAGAGTAACACACAACTTCCAAGGGTAATAAGTGGTCTAATAAATGAGGGGTAATAGTATTTTCTACATATGTCTTGGTTGAAGAGCAAATTCCTAAAATGTCATGCATTCAGGAACAGAGGGAATATTTGGCAAGCAAGGAATAAGCAGAAAACTTGTCCCACAGCTAAATGAAGCTCAAAGAGCACCTCACGATTGGGGATAAGCGGTTGGGGGCGAGCAAACTAATTACCTCCTATGATGCACCGATACGGTATCGGACTGTCACCTTGGTGAAGTATCGGTACTCCAGAGGTTATTCCTTGCGATCAAACCCTAGTTCCTCATTACCTCTCCTTCCCCACTCTAGGTAGAACACATAACAATAGAATATCTGAAACTTGCTATACAAGTGCACCATAATTTTAATCAATATCAATTGGTTATGTCACTATCACCGACGTAGAAACATGGAAGGTGCGGCAAGAACAGAATCAACTTAGAGATAAGTCAAGTTAGCTTTAATTGCTTCATTTCCTAGTTCATATTATTGGTTTCCAAACGATAAAACATTGCTAGGTTTGTGGAGCTGAGTTTAGTTGGCTAAGTTTGTTAGGGCCCATCTCTATATTACGGACCAGGCACATGCTCCAAGGGCAAGCAAGAATTATCCAAGTATCTCTTTTCCTCTTGCCTGCTCATTCGTCAGGTGGAGCAAATGCGCGATTATGCTTGGGAACAGCTGCCATCATGGTACCGCCCAAGCGCAGGGACCTAGGTCCTCGACCTCCTATGCATCAAGGTCTCTGCACAGTTAGTGCCTGGTGGGGAATTAATTGGCAAACACATCCCAGGCAGAACGGTAACACAATTCTGTTCAATATATGCATATTCTTTCAATATAATATTAGGCTTCTGTTTTGAGAGTTCAGGACAAGTCTTTTTTTTTGGCTGTCTATTAGGCCCCTGCTTTACAGAATGTATTGTATACATTCCACTGTCATAGATTACTAACTTTCACCAAGAATTGTTTCATCATTGTACTTGCTCGATCACATTAAAACAATATCACAAAATTCGTCTTTAAAAGAATTTTCAGAAAACTATAATTTTTACAGGTACCACTATTAATATAAATATTAAGCATCCAACAACCTCGGAGACCGTGACAAAATTGTGGCCATAGTTTTTAACAACTTCTCGTTTCTGTTCCATTACAGACACAAAGTTATTGTGAGCTGGGCCTCAATCTCATTGGTTGTGAAGGAAAGATGTCAGCCAACCACACATAACAACATTTATAGTACGTAAGATAGTGTTCATGAGGCACTCAGTTTCCACAAATATAATTAGATACCATTCATGCAAATATTGTATGAGCTTCAACTTCAAACATGAGGGAACATAAAGTCCATTTAAATTATGAACACCAACAGCATTGAGAGCCACCAGTTCAATGCAAGAACTCAGTACCCAGATGTGAAGATCAGGACAGAACTTAACCATCTATTCTAGTGGACTAAAGATAAAATGGGTCCAGAACTCAAGATCCACTTTGAGGATATGAAATAACAACATACAATAAATATTGGGCGATATTGCTCATTAGTCATCACCATTGCAAAGATCACCAAGTTGGGAAACACCATCTAATGTGTCACTGACATGCAGCCCTGCACCCTGATATCATCCTCAAGGTTGAAGAAATCACTAGGCGGTCTATGCCTAGCGTGAAACATGTTAGATGGGAATGGGGAGGAGCGTGGTGAGTGCAGAAAAGCGCGGCTTTTAGCGGAGGATAGGAGCACAGCGAGGGCAGAGGCGGAGCAGCGGATCTAGCCCCGTCGAGGTTAGACGCGGAGCAGCGCAGGCTTTGGGGAAGATGTTGTGGTTACTGAAGAATGAGGAAATAAAGCCCACTAAGGCCCATGTGTAAACCCTATCTGCTGAAACAAATCTGGTTCGATATCAAGACTGTCCATGTATCTGCTAGATATAAGCCAATTCTAGCGTCTGTCTCTCATCGTCTTCCTGCATCAAGCTTCAACGCCACCGTCGCCACCTCTGCTTTGACAGGCCGCCACCGTAGTCCTCTCTCGCAGATGCTTTGCCACCAGCCCTCTTTCTCACTTCAGCTTTGGCTCACCCGGCCAGTCGCTGCCTAGCCTACCTTATAGACCCAAATCGCGGTGGTGGTGCTCCACCAGGGTCGCTGAGCCTAGGCGGCCATCAGACCGTTTTTTAGAACACTGGTCATCCACATACTAGATGGTTTTCCATTCTATACATCTTTCCGATGGTACTAAGCTAATTTTCTCATAAATATTCACAGGTGTAAAATTGTTCTATAGTACTTGAATTGAGGTCACGTGTGCACCATCCTTAAGAAGTACCTAGAATAGAACTAGCATTCATGTTTAAATGGTCCATTGCAGTAACCATGAGTGAGGAATAGCAACACACACCTGGGGTTTGGATTTCCCTTCACAATTTTCTGTCCGTACTTACGCCACCTGTACCCATCGCTCGTCTTCCCAGCCTGCACAATAATCTTTTGCTCTCTAACAGTTCGGAGAACTGGAGTTAAGTTAGGTGTTGTGGTTTCAACTATCCTGTTCAAAGAACAATACAACAGAGAAAACAAAGGTAAGAACAAGCAATCAACAAAAATAGGAATGAAGAAAATAGTGCAACAGTACAATGACCTTCGCTTTGGCTGCAGCTGTGCACTAGGATGTTCATCTTCGGATTTGTTACCAGCATCACCTTCACAATCACTTGAACAAAAGAGCTGCTGTTCAGAAGTTTCCAAGACAGCACTCTGGTTTAATTTACATGTCGGCGTACGGGATTCTATAATTTCAGTGTTCACAAGTCGCAAGGTTTCGTCGCCTCTGGGGGAAACATTAATATGAGGCACTGTCTCTTTCACAAATCTGGTCTTCTGTGGTGGTTCATGACTATGTGTTCCTCTATATATGATTTCCATAATACGCCCATCAGGACAATGCTCAACTTTCTTTTTAGCCAAACAACTTGAGTTGGTGCATCTATAGTAACTCCTGGAATTATCACTACTTTTCACTTGCTTCTGGCCATACTTCCTCCAATTGAAGCCATCACCCACCATATTAACAGCCACATGATGTAATTTTGACTCAGATGAGGATGACCTATCTGCCACTGGTCTACAAACACCTCCTTGAGTTACTGATGGTGCTTGCTGCAGTGGCCAAATAGCTTTAGGTGTTATAGGATGTGGAAATGGACTTGACAGCCCTTCTGAATATGCAGACGAAGTTGGTGATTGCAATTGCATTTGCGCCTGAGCTGTAACACTTGCCAAAGCTGCTTGATGACTCATTGCAAACTGGCCCTAATTTCAAAAAGATAATATTTCACCAACGTAAGTAATAAACTGAAATAAAGTAACATAACTGGAAAACAAAATTTGGTAGACTAAACTTCATTGACATGAAAACCCAAAGGAGCATGCTAATGCAGTTCTTGTAAGAACCTGTATGATACTGCATTTTTATTTTCTAGCAAGAACCTATGTGGCATGCTATAGGAAAGAGAACTCTCTCAAGAAACTATACCTCTCAATAGAGATTTCTTTCCAACCATCACATATCAAAGTAGTAGTAGTACTACCCACGTAACACCAGAACCTAGGATCTTTGCGGAATGTTGAACAAGATTAAGCCAGTCCCTTTCCGCAATGAACAGTATGTGAAAGCAATATATGCAACACATACTGGATAAAACTCAAAATCTATATCTTCCTGTTTAATTGTGATCTACTAGTATTAGGACAACATACAGATAGCACAATAAACAATATATATTGCAACAACTAAAATGAAGAGGCAACTACAGAATTAATTCAACTGCTCATACCTATACAGATTAGTGCATTGATGTTATACTTCAAGCAAGTATAAACGTCTACTGAATTTATTATGATGTTTTTAGTCAACATTATCAAATTTTAACGTCATGTACATATCTACATGCGTTCTGCGTTAGCCCAATTGCGAAACCTTCGTGGAACAATTAAACTTGAATTGCAGGATGTGCTAAATTTCATAAACATTGTCTCGTATCTTGTGTCCGATGATAGGTAGCAACGCCTTTTCAAAATGGACCTAAATGCAGAAAATTTCATATGAATCACTTGAATTGAGAACTGAAAACACAATCCATTTACGGGCTTTTATAGTTCAATCCTAAGGAATTTTGGTTCTTTAACAGTGATAGTTCCAAGCCTAACCTTAGCACCACATATGGCAGTAGCCACTGTAATTACATAAGATCTCAAAGTGATGACTAACAACGTTGCAACAAAAATCACTCAAGTACTACCTAGCACAACAAATCTACATGACCAGTAGCATCTACCTCATCTAGATTGGACATTTGGAAATTATAACTATGAATCTGGATCCACATATGAATTAATACCAAGGAAATCCAGTTCCTTCTACCTTGATTGTACGAGGCCCAAACTACAACCCTACTACTCCATTGGGACACTAAAGATCATCTTTAAAATATGGCAAATTGATACTACTAATCTACTATAACAAAAATCATTATAGCAATACTTAGCTACACTTACAACGTATGAGTTAGGGCCCATCATCAACAGCATCACCCAGATTTCGAGCTTCCACAAGATTGGATTCCTGGAGTTTGCAATTCCAGTTCAGGTATAATAATACTAACAACTGCACAAACACGACCTGGAAGAGTATAGCCCAATTACTGGCACCAGCTATCACATGGGAGATCATCATACCACAATTTCTTGTCAGTCCTGACTGGCTAGCTTAACTAGGATCCAAATCTACTATCACATCAAATGCACACTTCGAAGTACTCCATTGTTTCTGTATCAACACTCCAGCACTAGCCACGTTCACAATATACACAAAGCACCTGAACAATGTATTATCCTTATAGTCTAGAAACGACCTGAACAGGGCAATAGGCTGCACCCGAAACCATCATAATCCTAACTTTTAAGGCACATTTAGTCCATCCTATGCAACCAAAAGCCCTATCGACCAAGAGAGGTAACGGCACACGCACCGCGAACCCTGGAGGAGCGATGAAGCACGGCACGGCCACCATGGGAACCGCGAGGATGGGTGCCTCCGTGCCACCGCCGGCCGGCCGCCGCGTCGCCTCGGCCTCCACCTTCTCCTTCTCCTTCTTCTCCACCTCCACCTTCACCTTATTCTCCTTCGCCTCCTTCTCCGGCTCGACCTTCTTCTCCACCTCCTTCGCCTTCCCCACCTCCTTCGTCTCCGTCTCCGTCTCCATATCCGTTTCCACCTTCTCCGGCTTCGCCTCGGCCGCCGCCGCCTCGCGGGGCACCGGCGGCGGGTGCTTCTCCACCTCGGCCGCTGCGGCCGCCGCCGCCGCCGCCGCCTCCGGGGCTGGGTGCCTATCCTCCGCTGGCGCCTCCGGCTCGCCGTCGGCCATGGGAGGGTCGAGAAGGATGGGAAAAGGGTTAGGGTTTGGAAGGGTAGGAGGGTTCGAGAGGCGAAGGGGAAGGGAGGGGGAACTTTTGACTGGGATTGACCAGAGCGGGGTGGTAGTAGTAATAACCGGGGATTGGGAAGCGAACTACGAGAAGAGCAACGGCCGTTAGCGGTTAGGGAGGGGAAGCCGTCAAGGTCAAACAGTCCAAGCGAATGGATGGAAAATGGATACGAATTATTCAACACCTGAATTCCATATTTTTGAAGTAAATATATTTTTTTGTTCTCAAAAAGTAAATATTTTTGTCCAAATAAAATTTTCTTACGAATACGACATAACGAAATTATGTGTAACTTCTTTTGCAACATGACAAATATACTAGATAGATTTTTATATATGTTATGTCTGTGTCCCTTAAAAAGATAATCTTGGTTAAAAGCATGTAGAAATTATCATACTTTTTAACTAAAATTTAAGTGTATATATCTCACCCCATAATCTACATGCGTAGATTTTTTTCAAATGTTTTTACAACTTCTAAATATGATTTTGTCCTTCTAGAAACCAGATGGGGGTTAAATTGCTCCAAATTCAATTAGTTTAGGGAGCCTGTAGGTAAAGTAAATACGCCAATAGTTTAGGAAGGAAAGTGAACACTTTCCTTTTTAGAACTAGAGTTACACAACTTTTTATGCAATTATAAACTTAGTAAGCTACAATTCAATCCACTTAGAAATAATAATTTCTCATATGACTAACAAATAACATATATATTTTCTTTAGGTTCAAGGTTTCTTCTGCATTTCACGTCCTCGTCCTTGTAGCATGTTCTGTGCTTAACTCTCTATTAATGGGAACGTGGTACTTTTATAGCAAAAAATGAAGGGATATCGAAGGGTATGTCCGGGGTTGGAATTCCACGTGACTTAAAGAATAATGTATTGTGAAAGACCAAAAAGCCACCCAATATATCATACGAGCACGAAGTTGTATGTATCTATCATCGTTGCGGGGCTCGGCACTAGACCCACATACCATAAGCACATGAAGTCGTATGTATCTATCAGCGTGGGTCAAGCCGACCAGAAGCAAACATTGTCTAATAAGCCAGATATAATTCTAAGCACCGTGTAGACCATTGATGCCCATCTCTTGCATCGAGTGTCGTATTCTCTTAGAAGAGCCTGATGTCCATGTCAACACCCTAACCTAGTCGGCCAAACCACGAACTACTGGGTCACTCGGAAACCAAACACCGATGCCCACACCCTGCCTAGCCGGCAATCACATCTCAGCTAGCAGGTCACTCGATTAAGGTTGAATACAAGTAACCTCCCAAGAGATCGACTCTTGTTCTCTACCGTCACCCCCATACACTTCAAATCATACATGCACGATGTATGAAGGGATGTGGTAAATAATTTGATAACCACAACACGAACTCTAAAGAGAGAGATTTACAGAATTAAATAACCACAACCCTTACGCGTGGACAAAATAGATAATTATGTACCCGAAGGTCCAGGATCATCACCGCCCATGTTTAAATCACAAGTACCAACTTGATATATCAAACATAGCAGAGGAAACATAAACGAACCAAAACCCGATGGTCCAGGAGACCATCATCAAAACCATGATACGTCCGCAGGATCATAGCCAACTGGGTAAACGACACATGCGGCAAGAATGACAGTCATCTATATCTATTCGTCTAAACTACAATCACTAACAGGAGTGGAATTTCCCGTGAATACTTTTGTACTCGCAAGATGCTATGCTTATTCCAATTAATTTGAACATGGCATGGAATATTAAATGACTACACATACAATTTATCTTAGGCTAACATAACATGTCATTGACATGGAAAGAAGAATGATAATTAGCATAAAGTAAATCATCTAATCATTAGTAATTCAGCTGACATCCGGGATAGCATGGAAACATTAGTCAACAAAGGCAGGAGATTGTAAATAGCAGGTCTACTTAAGCATACTTATTCATCCATCTTAACCATGATAAGTAACCATCTAAATGGCACAAGCTCAATTTCCCAGTTCTGAAATCATCATAATTCCCGAATACAAAAGAGATACAAGTCGTGCCGACACACCACCAAGTGCCCCCGAGGCTCCCCAAGTGAGGGTTGCAACTCCTCATGTGAGCGAGGACTATCAAGCCGCAGCCTTGGGTTTCCCAGGACTAGTACTCGACGGCTAATTGGTAGAGCCCCGTTGGGTTGTCGTTGTGACCTCCAAATTAATCCTGACATAGGGTTCGGGTAGCCCACAACAATGTCATAGCTCACCCAAGTAGCTGCACTACCTCGTCAACCTGTACCTAATGGCTAAAGGTAGAGCCCTATCGGGTCACTGTTGTGACTTCCAAATTAATCTCGACATAGGGTTCGGCTAGACCACTACAATATCATAGCTCGCCCAGCTAGCCGTGCTACCTTGTCCGCTCACGACAAGTACTTGACAACTAAAGGTAGAGCTCTATTGGGTTGCCGTTGTGACCTTCAAAATAATCCCAACATAGGGGTTCGGGTAGCCCACAACAATCTCATAGCTCGCCCAACTAGCCACACTACCTCGTCCACTCACTCACTTAATTAGGGATTCCAGTCAATTTATTATCGATTGAATATCCAAACACTACCAAACCAAACAACATTAAATCCCGTGCATGGTAATGAGGAACACCACAGGCATGAATCCATAATAACAGGCATGGAAACAAAGAGCATTCATTCAACATCCAACCACGGAATAAGTTAACTGTAATATTTTCAACAAGTTGCATACTTGCCTATAAGCGGAGCGAAGATGCATAAGATCTTTGAGTTGCTCGTGAGGAAGTCCAAAGACCCGAAAAACCGATAAGAAGCAAATAACCTCCAAAAGAGAAAGGCAAGCCCAAAGAGCTATTTTGAATATGGTAAAGATGCATAGAATGCAATTATGATGAATTAAAAAGAAATATAGGGTTAACATGAGATGTTACTAATCCTTCTACATTCCAGTTTAGCTTTAGTTGTATTATAACCTCAACATGAATGAGCTTTTAACATGGATGCGTTTGTGCTTCGAGATATGTAGCTAAGGAGGATGTGATAACCCTATAATCAAGATTAAGGATGCGGGTTTGATTGATTAATATTAATCCATTTGAATAAATTTCAGATGCACGTAGTAACAGCATGCATGATATACATATGGCAATTAAAGGTGCAGGCTAACTTCTTATGGGTTAGTATAAGGTGTTAAAGATAAAATTTCAGATTCAATCCTTTTAGAGATGACATGAGTTATACATTAACATGCCATGGTCATCGACATTATACAAAGTGCATGCAACGATCTATATATATATATATATATATATATATATATATATATATAAGGTTCATGATTTAATTCTTGCACTAACATGGCCATTTCAACTAACCGAAGATGCATATTATAATTTAATGAAACCTGGACAACAGGACGGTTTTGGCTATAGCTCTCAACCAGCTTATCGGAATTTGACAAATGACCACTTAAAATGAAGCTAGTGATGGTATCTACAAATTTCACTTCAAGTTCATCTCATGAATACTAAATCAAGACCATCAAATCGAGCTTGGAAGCTCTCAGCCCTAATTTCGACCTACACTCGACAACACTTGAATCTACACGATTCGTCGCATCCAACACAAAGTTATGGCATCCAAGGATACCAGGGGGTTACCCTTGATGCGAAGATGCGAAGAAAACACTGATGATGGCATCGAGGTTGTAGATCGGGGTTTGGCTTGGCCTCCACCTTTTCTCCTCCATCTTCACGCACCTTCTCTTCTTCTTTTCCTCATAGCTAGTACCACCTTCTCCTTCCTATGGTAGCAACATCTTCTCTTTCTAGTTTCTTCATGGCCAGTGTCACCTCGTCCCTTGGGCAGCTGGCGACGCATAGCTAGCACAGAATGGACATGGAGCGACGTGAGCACCAGAGAACAGCATGCTCGGGAATGAGGTGAGCACGTGTGGCTCCAGGGCTGCTAGCCATGGAGTGATTTGCAGCCTATCGCATCATGGCACACACAGGAGAGGGTGGACACCTTGGCTCGTCGGATGTGGCGGTGTGGCAGCAGCGACAGGCGGCTATTGGTAGCAGTGGTGGCAGAAGGGAAGAGGCAACAACGGGGGAGGGATGGCATTGCGGGACACGGGGACACAAAGGAAGCGCAGGGTGATGTGGCAACCTGTCGCGATAGCTGGGTAGCTTGCCGCGGTGGCAACAACGGCCTGCCATAGCAGCAGTAGCGGCTGGCGACAGCGACGACATGAGACAGGAGAGCAATGGCACAGGGGAGGAGCGGGGTGGCAGGTGTAGGGGCGCTGTGGTGGAAGCGGCTGGTGGTGCACACCGATGGCAGCACACCACGGCACCTCAGTGGCTGAGCCTGTGCTTGACACACATGTGCGATAGGGGTGGCCTACAAAGTGGGGAAGAGTATGGGGGAGGCAGAGTGGGGAAGAGGCTGGCGGAGGCGGCTTGCCGCGGAAGCCGTTGGAAATGGCATGCCGACCGCTGGCGCGGGCGGCCAAGACGACGGTGGCGCAAGCTAGGGGTGAAGTGCAGGGGCAGGAGGGAGCGACGAAGGAGCGCCAGGTAGAGAGCGGCTGCTGGCCGGTTGCTGGTGGTAGTCACTGGATTGAAAGTGTATCTAGGTCTCTAAAGTGGGTTTTGATGATTAATGACAAATAATTAAGTGACTAATGTGTATGTCTACTATGATAAGGTCAGATGGTCCCAAAAGCAGTGGTATATCCAGCCAAGTTGACCCCCAAAAGGTTCTAAGGAAGGACGACTTGAAGAACGGAAGACTAAGGATAGTTTCCTGGCTTCTTTTGTTATTTGATGAATCACTTTGAGTATTAGGAAAGCCATACTACTAAGAGGGGCTGATCTTAGGATTGGTAAGGAGTGTCCCTTGTAAAAACGCTTAGCTAGTATTCAAAATCCTATTTGAAAAGGACTTGTAAAAACTTCTATCCTCACTCTGTAAAAATCGGAGCTTTCGAGATTTTCTCGGAGTCTCCGAGATTGCATTCTGACCTCACCTGAAATCCCTTTGTCTCTATGTTGAAGTATCCAGAAGTTTTCTGGAATCTCTATAATCCGTGAGGCTAACCCTTTGTGAAATCTTGGAGTGTCCGAGTTCTGAGTTAGAGTATCTAAGATTGCGTTTTGTCCTTGGTCCTTGAGCATCTTTGAAATCTCGATGTGTTCGAGTTCTGAATCAGAGTCTCTGAGTTTATCCCAGAGTGTCCGATTTTGAAAGTCAGAGCTTCCAAAAAATGCCTCTAACCTCACATGTCTATGCATTCTCTCTTTTCTGGAGTGTGCGGGCTCCAAGTCGAAGCCACCAGCTTTCCTCTCAGTCCTGCTCGCTTTGAAAAGTCAGCTCTGAGATCCGCTGCTAGATTCTGACCACCGAAATAGCCGTTGGTTTCAAAATGTCGGAACCTCTGAGATGAAGTCGAAGTCTCCAACTTTACCTATTTTTTGCATAACGGCTAGTTTTTGAGGGGCTATCTATATAGACCCCACACCCCCCTTGAGTTCAAAACCTTTGCCCATTCTATTCTCCTGCTCTCTAAGTGCAAAGCCACACCTCCTCAAACTCTAAGTTCATCTTTGTGAGGACATCTTTGAGAGGAAGAGATATTTGAGCCATTGTTGAGCATCAAGCAAGGGTTGCCTCCAAGCTAATCTGAGATTTGCCTTTTACTCTTGGAGGCTGAGGTCTCCTAGATGGTTAGGAGTCCTTGAGAGCTCTCAATCTTTGTGGTGAGCCTCAAGAAGTTTATGAAGGTTGGGATTCGCCTCTAAAAAGGAAGAATCGCCAACAGAAAGTCGAGGAGACACAAGACCGTCCTCGAGGGATAAAGGCTTGAAAGGAAGCCAGCTCTTGATCAGGAGTGATCGTCTCCCCGAATGGAGACATAGGATTCTCTCAAGAATTTGAACTCTGGCAAGAAACAACTTGTCTCCTTTAGTTATTTCTTCTCGCATTTATATTCCTCAAGTTTAGTTTTATTTATCTTGCTTGTGTGATATATTATTCATATTCATATTATCCCTGCTTTTGATAACCTCTAATTCTGCATAATACCAAGAATAGTTGAATATTAATTAAAATTATTTAGTCGCCAACTCACCCCTCCCCTCTAGCTGACATCTTGACCATTTAATTGGTATAAGAGCAAGGTCTCCCTTGTTAGGACTTCACCCCCTAGAGAGAACAAGATGTCACAAGAAGAGCCGGATGTGGCGAGTAGACGCATTAGTGCTAGTGCTCACACTTACCAAAATGTTCCTCCGCCAATGACTTATAACAATCATGCTTATAGTAGTGGGTCATCAGGTGGAGCACCATATTTTGATGGAACCCATTATGTCTATTGGAAGCATAAGATGAAAATACACTTAATATCTCTTAACCCCGTCGTTTGGTCCATAGTGCAAAATGGCTATGTTGTAGGCAATGAGGACAACCCCACGGCAGATGAGGACCGACTCATCCACTACACTGCTCAGGCCGTCCATGCCATCTTTGGAGCATTGAGTGGAGATGAGTTCAACTGGGTGTGTTCTCTTGAGAGTGCCAAAGAAATTTGGACAACTCTCCTGGAGATTCATGAAGAACTTCAATCGTTCATGAGTCAAGACTCGAGTTATTGAAGGGTATGCTTGATCGGTTTGTGATGTGTAATACCCAGATTCGACAATTAGGGTTTTACGCTGCATTTCATGCATACATGGCATCCTCATCACCCACAACTTGCTTAAACTTAGTTGTACATCAACTTTACTTTATAGAATATGTACATATCTCATCCTCGGTGGATAAACTTGCCAACACCAATCAACTTATTTGAAATTTCCAAATTTTCGAACTAGTATTAACAGGTGGAGTGACCAGTGGACCCCGTCGATGGATCCCTCCACTAACCCTCTCTTTTCTCCCCAAGACTTGCCCCAAAAGCAACACGAAATAACACTTCAACCGAAAACGTCCGAATGCAAACCCTAAACCGTCGGAAACTAGGGTTAAGCATTTGGGCAAGTTAAGCTACATAAAATCTCGTCGAAACTTGGGAATAGCCAAACATATAAACATGCTAGCTCCATACAAAATTTCAACAGCCTTGGAGGAGTTTAAAACCTAATTGGAGTTTCAACGACGGATTAGGTCAAACCCGACGATTGAACTAAGGACCCATTCAAACCAGCTCCAAATGGATTAAAAATTCTACAATAGGGCTCTTATAATGTTTTGAGCATCCCCTCCAAATTTCAGAATTTTTGAGTGTGCCTAGGGCTTAGTTGCAATATAAACTCAAATTGAGCCCCCAAATTGAATTTGAATATAAACATAGGGCAAATCTTTCCCAAACTGGTTCAAATTCTTCCAGTAGCTCGCAAATAATATTTCAAAGTCCCTGTAGAAATTTCAGCTTAGTTGGAGTTAATTTGGTACATAAAATAATGAAAGGGGTAGTGCTGCTATTAAAGAAAATAAAGAAAAACAGAAAAACCCAAGTCGCCTGGGCCGAAACCCCCATCCGGTCGGCCCGCTCGTCCAGCCCATTAACCCGCCGCCCAAATCCGCCTTCCACCCTCCCACTGTCCGTTTTCCTCCACGCAGAAACGCCCCGGGCGCCGTCCGCTTTCCTCTCCCGCTCCCGGTCGCACGGGCCCGCAGGTCAGTCCGCCGCCGCCACGTTGCCGCCGCTCGGTGGCCGAGCGGGGCGGCGCTCCACCCATCCCTTCCGACCGGCCGCCCTTTAAAAGCCGCCGGTCCGAACCCGCTGCTCCTCCTCCCTCTCTCACCTTCACGCCCAAACCCTAAATTCTTCCCGTGCCGAGCTCCAAGCCGTTTCTTCCCCGAGGCCGGTGGTTGCTCCGGCGAGCCATTCCCGAGCCTCTGGTGAGCCCTTCACCCCCTTTCCGAGCTCCCAAGTTCCCCCATTCTCCCCCTCACCTCCTTGTCCTTCCCTTTTTCCAGCTCCGTGCCCGAGACGCTCCACCGGCGAAGCTTCGGTCGCCGCCGCCATCCCTCACGCCGCCAGCTCGCCTCCGATCTCCACCGCCTTCCCGCACCCACGCCTCAGCTTCAGGGTGAGCCGCCGGTTCTTAAGCCGCCCCCCTTCGGTCCTGCCGTCCCCCGTAGTGCCCGGGCCCCTTTTTCCGGTGAGCTCCGGCGAAGGGTGTTGCCGGACCCGAGAGAGAAGGTGAGAGGGAGAGAGAGGGTGAGTGAGAGGTGAGGGAGGGGCGCGTGGCAGGCGCTGGCTGGCTGGCCGAGTCCAGTCAGCCCTGCCCCGGGCCCACGAGTAAGTCAGATAGGTTTAGTGTTAGGATTTCGGGAGTAGGTTAGCTCGGGTACACGTAGGAATTTGACCTAAGCGCTGTGTAGATCTCGGGTACGATTAGCATTTAGGTCTGGCGCAGATTAGGGTTAGATTTCTCGATGATTTTCAAATGCGCGTAACTTTCAAACCGTAAGTCCGATTTCAAAAAATTTTATATATTCGGAAACCTCTCGAGATTTCCTACAATCTGGAAGGAAGAAAATTTCAATTTGAGCACATGCACTGTGGAGTATTTTGGACCTAAAGGTATTAGTACCGTTAGAGGTGCCGTCCTTCGATAAACCCTAATGCGACGGTAGCTCCGATTCCGTTAATTTCAGTGGCGTTAGAGTCGTGTCCCCGCATACTTTCAAGATGTCGACCTTTGTAATATGATCCTCTACTAAGACCCACCACCATTAGCCCTAATATGACATTACCCAGTTGGCACGCATGCACGATGGATCAATGACGCAACCCTAGCACACTATCCTGAAAACCTTAACACGCATAATGGGTAGCACCAGTACCTAGGTCCAACATGTATCACCCATACCATACCTCGTTAACCCTCTTGTCGCAAATCGGCACAAACCCTAATTGATGACCGTAACTCCGAATCAGACGATTCCAATTGGGTGGGACTCATGTTTCGGCTTACCTTCACCCTACCAACCCCGTTAGCTTTAATACCATGCCCTGCTACTAACGACGCAACCCTAACTCATCGGAGCTCCCTAATAAGCCATGCATGCATTCTAACTACCACACACAAGCCTCCGATGAGCTAAGCTAAAATCTTGCACATAGTAATAACCCCTCGGCAACCACTAACCACCTTAGGCACATGCATCCCTCGTCGATCATTCATGCATACATGCTGGGTCTTACTGTTCTTTTACCGTTTATTTTCCGGTACCGCTTGTTGCTCATATCAGAGCCCGAAGAAGGAGACCACCAGGCTCACGACCTCACGCAGGATCAGGAATTCCCCGGCCAAGGCAAGCAGAGCTTGTTGCATTCTTGCATTGTTACTTATATGCTTTACTTGATTACATGTTGATGTGTGGATCGCTGCTTGGAATGTGTGGTTCAGTTCAGTAAACTAGCATGTTAGGATGTGTTGTCTGTTGTGTCCAGCGATGGCTGCGAATTAATCCGGTGCTTCTACTAACTTGAAACATGCTAATGTGAGATGTGAGAGCCGAGGGTATGCTCGACGGATACGGCTGGTAGGTTCTACCCTCCTGAGGTGATTCCGCTCGACGGATACGGTTGGTAGGTCCTACCATCCTGAGGTGATTCCGTTCGACGGATACGGTGGGTAGGTCCTACCATCCTGAGGTGATTCCGCTCGTAGTATTTCCCTTATCACCGCGTGGGCGTTAGCGGAAATCTCTGCCATGGACGTTGCGTACGGTAAGCCTCGGTCACGTGGAGATTAGCTACCTCCGGGTGAAGAGCACTGGTTACTTCCATGGGGATGTATTTGCCGGTAACGATCCGAGAGATTAAGTGAATGTGTGTCATGGTGGCTAGTGTCAATGTGCGAAGTGGGCTGTCCCACGTGAGTGGGAAGTGGCAAGTGAGTGCCATGTTGCCTATCTTTCGAGGTGTATAGTTGGCAAGTGAGTGCCTCTATACCCACACATTGTCAATGTTGTAATCTTGAGTGTCCCAAGTGAGTGGGAAATGGCAAGTGAGTGCCCTGTTGTTTATTCATCGAAGTGTGTAATTGGCAAGTGAGTGCCATGTTGTTTATTCATTGAAGTGTGAAATTGGCAAGTGAGTGCCCCTATGTCCATTCGTGGAAATGTGTAAATTTTGAGCTGTGATTTATTATCTATGATTGACCTCCTTCTGTCAATGAGATATTTGTATGCTTGTACCTTTCAGCTTGAGTTATGTCATGTTTAATTACTGTTGTACTAGTATGAGTAGGACATTTAATCAAGCATGAATAAGTCTTGCGAGTACGATCGTACTCACCCAGGTTACTCCTGGAGCTTGCAGGTGAGCCAGTGGTCGAAGATTATTTTGATGATGCCTGAAATTGCGTTTCCTCGGTTGTGTTCGACTCATGGGATAGATTGTAGCTTTTGGGTCAGCGGTCATTGAACCGCTGTGGGACTCATTTACCTTGTTTCCGCTGTCGTTTAACTTCTCCGTGCTCGGATATGTTTTCGGTTATGGCCGAAGGATGTAAGGTGTTGTCCCATCGTGGACAGTTACTATTAATATAGTATTTGTAGAGCTTTGTTGTGATATCCGAGTTGTTATCCGAGTTGCCCATGTACAATGCGTGTATGTGATGAAGTATGTGGGCAACGGTGCAGCGGTAGTATTGCGTGTCAGGATTGCGTTTCGTGATGGCAGAGGCGAGCGAACCACTAGTCCTGTGCAGCTTTGGTTGAGTCAATCCAGGGGATTCATCCCGTACTCGCTAAGTCTCCTATGACCGTCACGCCTCGCGCTGACGGCAGAGCAGAGCTGGAACTCCCAGAGTTCGCATTTCGTGGCTAGGTTAGGTTGAGGGGATGCATATCCCGGGCTCTAGTCCTCCTACGACTATCGCGGAGCGCAGACTTATCACGCGGTATTACCCCTTCACTGGATCAGGAATCTATATGTGGTTCGGGGAAGATTGGTCGCTTCCGGCCGGCTCGCACGTGGCGGGTGTCGGATCGTTCCGCCTCGGTGCGTACGGCGCAGGTACCGTGCCACCGGGCTGTCCTTGGCGACTTCGCGTTCCCCTAATCATCTGTGGATTCCGGGTCCGTGACATGATGGGAGATCAAGAAACGCCAAGCGACATGTTTTCTCGGCTCAACAACCTAGTTAATGAAATCAAAGGTCTTGGAAGTAAAGAGATGACCGACAACTACGTGGTCAAGAAGATGCTTCGCATCATTGCCCCCAATAACCGGTCCTTAATCACTCTCATCCGCGAGAAGGATAACTTCAATGAGCTCACACCACACGATAGTCTTTGGCATCTCCTCACCCATGACTTGATGGATGAAGAAGCTCATGAGATTCATACACTCGACAAACCAAGCTCAAGCTCAAGAAAGACCGACATTGCGTTGAAGGCCATTCAAGAGATTGAAGACAACTCAAGTGAAGATGAAGAAGAAAATCAATTAGAGCAACTTCAACAAGGAATGCAAGAAATACCCTCTTTGTGAAGAGGTTCGGAAAGGTGTTAAAGAAAAATGGGTTAGGTCGTCATGGTGACAAAGGCAAGTTCTTGGGTAAGATAAAGACTAGAAGATCGAAGAGAGCTTGCTTTGAATGTGGTGAATTTGACCACTCATTGCTAACTATCCCGATAAGAAAGGGGAGAAGAAGGAAGAGAAGGAGAGAAGATTTAAGAAAAAAGGCCACAAGAAGAGCAAGTTCCACAATAAGAATTACAAGGCTCAAGCACACATTAGCGAAGAGTGGAACTCTGACTCTGACTCTGACTCCTCCTCTTCCGATGATGATGAAGAAGGTGTTGTGAGCATCGCCATAGAAGTTTCAACACCACCCAAGTCTCTCTTTGAACCTTAAAGTGACGATGAATTGTCTATTTGCTTCATGGCAAAAGGCTCCAAGGTATCACCTCCCAACAAATCCTCTCTTGCATTATTAAATGGTGATAGTGATTTAGAAAATGGTAGTGAGGATGATTTGCTTAATGATGAATTCTTAACTTCTCTAAACAAGAATACCATGTCTAAGCTATGTTACTTGCTATCCACCATAGAAACACTAGAGGACACAATAGATAAGCAAATGAACACTCTAGATAAACAAGAAGAATTGCTTATATATGAAAAGGAAAAGAATCTCAATCTAGAGAAGGAACTCACTAAGGAGAGAAAAATGATGCTATGGTAAAACTTGTCAAAGAAAACAAGATCACAAGATCCAAACTTGAAAAATCTCATGAGTGTTTTAAAAGAAGATTACTCTCAATTGGAGGTTGGATACCTCAAAACCAAAACATTGCTTGAAAATCTTGCCATCACTTGTGAGAAACTCAAAGCGTCCTCTCTCATTAGTAAGTTGCCAAATGCTTTTGTTTTTTGATGAAAATATGCCATGTTCTAAATGTGCAATCAATTCTACTCTTGATAAAGAAAAATTGGCAAATGAAAATGCTCAATTGAAAGCTCAACTTAAATTTGGTTTTTTGAAATATCACAAGGGTAGTAAGACCCCTCAAAGAATTGTTGAGTCACTAAGTTGAGAACTTCAATCATGAAGGACTTGAGTTCACCCCGAAGTTCAATGAAAAAGGTAAAGCTTGGTTGCCTCATCAACACCCCAAGACAAAGTTTATCCACGCCATGGGTAAGTATGTGGATACATCGCGCTTTGACGGACATGAGACAAAAATACCAATTGAGTAAGACAATTGGTGGTGGTTATTTTGTTGCTTCTTATGTCCTTAGGAAAGGCAAAGATAGAAACATCATTGCCAAGTATGTTGGACCTAGAAACAGTGGGTAAAAGAAGAGCACTATTTGGGTGCCAAAGATCTTATTACTTACATGCAAGGACTTATGCAAAAATGGGTACCTAAATCAAAGGCATAAACTTGTTTTGTAGGACTACTCCTCCCATGGAAGAAGTTGGTTTATTTATAGTGGATGCACTAATCATATGGTCAGAGAGATGAGTATGTTCTCACAATTTACTAGTAAAGGATCACCTCATGAGAGCATCATATTCGGTGATAATGCTAAAGCGAAGGTAATGGGTCTTGGTAAGGTAGCTATCTCAGATGATCTCTCAGTATCAAATTTGCTACTTGTCAAGTCCCTAATTTATAATTTGCTTTTCGTCTCCCAACTATGTGCTTTAGGATATAATTGCTTATTTACCGATGTTGACATGATGGTCTTTAGAAAAGACAATTTCTCAATAGTCTTCAAGGATCGCATGGAAGACAAGCTTTATCTTGTGGAATTTTTCTCGGATAAATCACGCCTTGAGACTTGCTTGACGGCTAAGTCAAGCATGGATTGACTATGGCATCGTTGACTAGCCCATGTTGGCATGGGGAACTTGAGCAAACTTCTAAAGGAATAGCATGTGCTAGGACTAATGGGTGTTACACATAATAAGGATAGAATTTGTAGCGCCATAGTTCTTCGGTCTTCCGTCTTCCCCAGGTGGCAGAGCCGGAAAGGTGCGATAGGTCGTCATGGACATCAGTGGTAGCTCATACCTGAGGCAGGTAAGGGTGCAGTATGCAGCCTCCTGGACTGCCATCTCCACAGAGGTGATGTTGCCATAGCATATGTGCATGGGACTGATATCATGTTCATGGTATGGGTGTATGCACACCATGGCCAAGTACTGTGTCATACTAAAGTCTCGATAGGTTTCATAGACGGTGTATTCGGGCATCCAATGGTATTGATTGCTCGCAAGCGCATGTGCGAGCAATTCTAGAAATCCATGCGTATTGATACATCGGGTCAGACGAATGATATGATTTGGCCACGAGGCATCTAGATAAAAAGGGAGAACTGGCATTAGAAACTCCAAACTAAAAGATCACAACTTCACACATACACGTAGAGGTTCACAAATGTTAACCTACTACATAAGGTTACATTCAACTCACTATACAAAAAGATGCCAAAAGAGCTAAAGATAGATGTGACATCATACTAATGTACTAAACCTTGGAGAGAAGTCCGCGTAGTCTATGTGTAGAAAGTACTAGAGACTCGCTTCAAGCGGAATTGGCACTGACTCACGAAAGTTGTGGGGCAACTCTCCTAGAAGCGGCCCACGTCTTCCATGACTTGTCACAGGGGCATCCATAGCCACTTGATGGTGAGGTGCAAAACCCTGGAACTGTTGCAAACTCGTTGACTGATGGCCGGTTGTTGGTGTAGGGACCTGCAAACTCTCCAGGGGCCTCCATCAAGTCCATAGGGACCTGATAGGTACGTACCAATCTTCTCGTGGATGTAGTCGAGAGTTTGGCACAAGTGATGACGATAATGATCTCGATCATAGACGGCTGCACGATAAAGGCGGTGCATGATGTTGAGCATCGGAGCCATCTCAACAACCATAGGATCAGGATATGTGATAAACTCTTGCCACCATATCAGTGCGTTAGGGTTTTCTTGCCCCACATACTAGCCAAATGGGGAAGCAAGTAGTTGTCTTAAATAGCAAGAACTAAGAAAGTTAATTGCATTAAGGGTTGTGGCTTAAACAACTCCTTCATATGAACCACCGTGAACCTCAAAGTGAGAGTTCGATCCAATGGTTCAGTGGTGTGTGGCCTGATGAAGATGGAGGCGACATAGTCACTTTACCCAAAACCGCGATTGTGATGGTAAATGGTATACTCAAGAATCCATGAGTATCCCAAACTCACCAACATCTGAAGAAGAAGTGGAGGGATATCGCCTACCGTTAGGTATTGGGATGTACCCGCTAAGGTGATATAAGGTTCCAACATCTAGAAGAAAGATCAAAGAGAAGGAATTATATCACCTTGTTATCCAAAACAAATGCATGAGATAAGAAAATATCGAAACTAAGATGATAGGGGAAGGGAATAAATGGGACCCCTACTTATAGCTTTTCCATATCATTTTTAGTTTTCAAAAATAATTTTCTCGAAGACATTGAGACTTATCACTAGCGTCCACCTGCA
Source organism: Stipa capillata (assembly GCA_019208055.1). NCBI lineage: Eukaryota > Viridiplantae > Streptophyta > Magnoliopsida > Poales > Poaceae > Stipa > Stipa capillata. Next base: position 64,274 of record JAGXJF010003680.1, on the reverse strand, counting down.
AGGTTACTTACAGTCAGCTATGCTCTGATACCAAGTCTGCGGAGGCCCAGAATTAGGTGTGACCTAAGGGACGATTATTTGCCAAAGACCGAGCAGCCACCTAGCATACCATACACCACCAAGAATGTCGTATGCATTCAACGTTGGGTGGCTCGACACCTGACCAGCACACAGCATGCACACGCAGTCGTATGAATCACTGCTGGTCAAGCCGGCCAAAAGCAAATACCGTTCGATAGGGCATACACGATACCAAACACCCTCTTAGAGTTCTGACATCTGTATTCTAGTACGATCATCACAATCTCTTAGAGGAGCCCGGTACCTGTGTCCACACCCTACCTAGCCAGCCGAAGCACGAACTAGTGGGTCGTTCGAAAGCCTAACACAGATACCCACACCCTGCCTAGTCGGCGGAAGCGCCACGACTAGCGGGTCACCTAACTAAGGCGATCACCGGTGTCGTACAAGGTATAGAAGATAGCTCTGTATCGCCTATCCATACTGTCGGAGTATTATTCCGGCAATACTAACTATGGGGCGGCGTGAGCACAGCAAATCAGGATGGGTGCACACGGGAGACAGGATTTAGACAGGTTCAGGCCCTCACGGAGAGGTAATACCCTACGTCCTGTGTTTGGTAGCTAGTATAGCTTGTATCCCGAGTGCCGCAAGCCCTGGAGATTCGATCTCGAGGTTGCTTGGTCTCGGAAACAATGGAGATTCTAAAGTACTTCCTGACTTACCGATCGGAGGTCCCCTACTGGGCCTTATATAGGCGACCTGGGTAGGGTTACAAGGGTCCGAATCGGTTAACAGATTGATTTCCTAACTTGTTACAACTAATTCCGGGTATGCCGGACAGGTACTAGTCCATATCTTGTACTCCACGTTGATGAGGCGCCCTTGTGCAGAAGTCGGACTCCGAGCAGTCGGCCCGGCCCACCCTATGGCCAGAGGGCCGGATTCGTCCTCCTTGATGATACCCGGGTGCCATGCCATCATCAGTAGCCCCCGAGTCCTTCACGATCTTGCTGCTACTAGTCCTCTCTTTCGGCCAAACTTCCCGAGTGACTTCTGCTTGCAGGGAGATTGTGAAGGACTGATTAAACTCCTGCGGAAAAGACAGTTAAAGCCGAGTAACATTCACCTGTAAGGCAGGAATATTATGGCGGATGAGCTAATAGCGGATAAGTTCTGGTGGCACCCGGTCCATCCTTATGGACAGGGACCGGCTGATAGCCCAGTGTGGGGCGTGCCATGAATCCCGACTGGATTCCCGAGTAGCACCCAGCCTTCCCGAGTGGATTAAGACCAGCTAGTGTCCCCTGAAGGAATGCCTCCGAAATTCGCGTCAGAACCAGAGAAACAAGTCATGGCGCATAGGTTCCCAAGTACCGAAGCCTTACACCGGGTCGTTCTACTGAATCTGGGGATGCCAAATACTAGAGCCTCCGAGGCTTGAATGCTCGGTAGGTCTGGGCGGAGAATCCGGCAGCTCCGAGTTGCTTAGCATCCGACTTGTGGCCTTACGGGAGGCACACCATTACTGCCCTTCGCTCGGGTGTGCTCAGGCGACTGCGTTCCTGCTTGAGGCCAGCCACTGATACCCTTCACGACCGTAGCACCCAGTCCTGATTCAATCAGTAACCGGCTGGTGGTTTGCGGGAAACATGCTTCGGTCGCCATTAGTAGAGGTTTATTCCGACAGGTCATTAAGCCTGGGAGGCCAACCGTCGGATCCCCTTTCATTAAAACAGCACGAATCGTGGTGCCGCTAGGTCGTGGGCGCGGAAAAGGCGCGACGTGGCCCATCAGAAACGTGCGTGATGGAATCTGAAGAGGCGCATCGTGGGCGCGGCGAATCCGGGTGCGTGCGGACGTGGGGAAACTGAACCGTTCGAGCCGTCCCTTTATATTGCAAAGAGATTGCGGGTTTGACCCACACATCCACTCGCATTCTCCTTCTTCTTGCACCCAAACCCTTCGCCTTCTCCTTGCCCAAATCAGTCCGCACGCGCCGCTCCGTCCAAAACCCTAATTCTCACTTCAGCCACCTCGGATGCAATCCCCGCATTGGGAAGCCGATCCAACCGAAGCCGAAGAAGACGCCTTGGTATGGAAGCTGCTGAGTGAAGGGGAGTCGCCCGCCGATCCAATGGCTCCGTGGATGAAATCATCGGCGACGGAGACGCGGCTGGGGCTCCTCGTGCGATTCGGGTTGTGCCGCCAAAAGAGTTGGTCGAGTGGCGCGCCGCCGCGGGGGAGACTGTCCCCACCCCGAACACCGGCGAGCTGGTCATCCGCGGCTCCTTCTTTGAGCGGGGGTTCTCGGTTCCAGTCCACCCATTCCTGCTGGGGCTGCTTTATTACTACGGGCTGGAGCTCCACAACCTCAACCCCAATAGCATGCTCCATGTCACATGCTTCATCACCCTCTGCGAGTGCTATCTTGGCATTCGGCTGCACTTCGCCCTGTGTAAGCACCTGTTCATGGTGAAGCCACAATCGAGCAGAGACAACCCGGCCGTAGTGGGTGGCGCCGGGTTCCAGCTGATGTCCGGGGCGGTGAAGAGCTACCCAGCCCCGCCGATGCAGTCGTCGAACAAGGGCTGGCACGCCAACTGGTTCTACTGCGCCAACCCCGAGCCGTCGCTGCCAGCCTTCTCGGGCCAGCCACTAGAAGTCAAGCCGAGCTAGTCAGATCCTCCACTCGACAGGGAGCAGGATAGCGTCGCCGTCCTAATGGCGCAGCTTGAGGAGGCGATGAAGGCCGGGGTCACCGGGGCGATCGTCGCCGCGACCTTCATCCGGTGGCGGTTGTAGCCTGCAAAGCTGCGGGCTCATCCCATGTTCGAGTACACCGGTGAAGGTGACGCAACCCGAAAGTCCGCTGAAGAGCTCACGGAGGGCGAGGTCCAGAGTCGGCTCGAGAGGATCTTGGCCTAGGGGACAAGCCTGGACTTCTCCGGGCGGCCACCGCCCTTCAGCCGGGCGAACCCGCCGAGTGACGTGAGTAACTGAGTCCTGCCCCTTTTGTTCTTTCCTCAACTCTTCACCGAGTCTCACTCGGGGTTTGCCTTTGTGCTTTGGTAGGTTTTGTTCGGCTTCTGTTCCAACGCTCCCCGCCCGGAGGACGAGATATGGAACCAGCCGGGATACGCCGACGTCTCGAGCGGTGGGCCGCCACCGCAGGGAGCAGTCGGGGCATCTTCTTCCGGCGTTGGCTTTTCAAAGGGCGCCGGGTCTTCGAGGGGCGCCGGTCCTTCTAAGGGGAAGGTACCGGTAGCCGCGGCCTCCTGCACTCCTCCGCCGAGCACGCCGGCCCCGGAGGAGGACGAGGATGAAGATGACGTTCCCTTCCACGTGAAGAGGCAGTGGCCACCGTCAGGCCCTGCCCGGAGGGGACAGGGCAGCTCTGCCGCCGGTCCGACACCCGCTGCAGCGGGCTCCGCTTCATCGGGGCAGGGCGGCTCCGCTAATGGTGCTGTCCCGGTAGCACCGGCTGTCGCGGGGACTGCTCCAGCGGAGCGGGACGGCTCCGCCGCTGGTGCTGACCCGACGGTGCCGGCCACCGCCCCGAGTGACACTCCTCGAGCGGCCAGAGATGACGTTCCCCCCAGCCGGGGGGAGAAAAGAGATGCGGACACCGCCTTCGGGGCACAGGGTGGATCGGGGACCTCGGCGGCCCCAGCTGCTGCCGCACCCGGGGGGCGAGCTGCGGGGCCCAAGAGGCGCATTCCCGTCCCCCGATCTGCCAAGTAAGTGTCTCGACAATTGTTTGTCCATTTGTGTTTTTCGAAGCCTGACGAGCTCAACCTCCTTTCTGCAGGACGCGGAGGGCGGGGGACATCCCGAAGGCTCCCCCGAGCGCCCCGGGACCTAGCCAAGGCGAGGATCTTCCGGGGTCGGACGCCCGGCCCGCGTCGCCCCCACCTGCGGCCGCGTCCTTGTCTCCCCGGCCGTCCCCCGAGCGGCCCAGCGTGCAGCTCGCTTCGCCTGCCGATCCTCAGGGGAGGAGCCCTCCGCCGGAGCGCTGGCTCAGGGAGCGCCTGAAGACGCCGGCCGGGACTTGGTGGCAGTAGGAGAGGCAGGTCCCGAGTCGGCTGGGGCCACCCCGCAGGACCGTGGGGGCAACCTTGACTTGCCCCCGCCGATGGAGGAGTTCAGCGCTGCTCCGCCTCCCCAGCCGTCCTCCGAGCTGGTGCTCCGACCGCTTAGGGTCCGGGAGTCGGACCCGTGGCGGCCGGCTATGACGATCCGAGAGATCGATGACGTCGCGGAGGAGAAGGAGTGGAGTGACGCGACGGAGGTCGCGGCTCAGCTTGGCGAGATGCTCTCGGCCTTGCTAAAGACAATGAAGGAGGGAGCCAACCTACTGAACGGCAGGTTGCGCCCATTAATGTAGGTGAGTCCCCTTTACTTTCGAAGGGTGTATCCATAGGGAGTAGTCCCCGGGCCTCTGCCCGACTAAGGTAGTCGGGTGGAGGGCCCTTAGCTTTTTGTAGTTGTCACTCTGGGTGCACGAACAGTGCACCCAGAGGGTGTAGCCCCGAGCCTGCGTTCGACTAGGATAGTCGGGCGGAGGGTTTATTTTGCCTTTTTGTGTGAGTTTGACTCTGGGTGCACGAACAGTGCACCCAGCGGGTGTAGCCCCCGAGCCTTCGCTGGGTCCTTGGGACCGAGTGGAGGGTTTTGATAACCTTCCCGGGTGGCTTTATTCTGTCGTCTTCTTTTTGCAGAGTCTGAATCAGCGGTCGCAACACAAGACTGCCTTCCTCCAGGACCGGCTCCCGGTCCTTGACCGACTCGACCTACGGAAAGCCGAGTGGGACAAGCTGGCTGTGAGCCGGCAGGCGGCAGAGGATGTGGCCCGCAAGCGCGGGGCGGAAGTCACCGCTCTGCAGGCGGGCCTGTCGCAGCAGATCGCCCGCACCAAAGGTGAGGGATCCGAGTGGTGTTTGTTGTCCTTTATCGCCGTCTGCCTTACCTGATGTGCTGCCCTTTGTAACCGCCGAGGATGAGGCCTTGAAGCTTAAGGCGGAACTCGAGGTGGTGCAGGCCCGCACCCAGGAGCTCGACGCCACTAAGGACCAGGTCCGCAAGCTTGAGGAGATGCTCGCGGCGGAGAAAGTTCGTGTGGAGCAGCTCGAGCGTAAGGCCGCCGACTCGGCGGCGGCTGCCGAAGCGGTGAAGAGGGGAGCCGCCGAAGCTGAGACTGGTAAGTTTCTGACCCGGGCTTGGAGCCAGTCGGGGTTCGCCGGTCCTCGTTGCTTCACCATTTAAGTGTTATCTTTGTAGCTTTTAAGGCGCGCCTCGAAAAGGCCCATGGGATGACCAAGTCATTGCTGACTGCGGGACGGGTGGCGTGCGGCGCCATCTGGTTGGAGGAACCAGCCCCGGACTCCGTAGCGGGAGTCGCAGAGTGCCTGACGCAAGCGCCTGACCAGGTGGAGAAGATAGTCAGAAGCTGCGTGGACGGGGGCCACCATGGTTCTGGCGGTGGCTCGATCGCACTATCCACTGCTAGACATGCAGGCGATCGGGGAGGGGTACGCTGCCGACGTCCCGGACGAAGAGATTCCGGAGATGGTGGAGACCGTTGAGTCTACGACCGACTCTCTCATGGATCGCGTGGGCCTGTAAAAATAATGGTAGCAGTGAACAGCTCGGTGATGCCGAGTTATTTTTGTAAGGACTCGGGAGGCCCGAGTGATTTTTGGAAGGACTCGGGAGGCCCGAGTGATTTTTGTAAGGACTCAGGGAAGCCGAGTGGGTTTCTTTTGCATGCACTCGGGGATACCGAGTGACTTATGTATGCACTCGGGGATGCCGAGTGACTTGTATATAAACTGCTCAATTAGTAAGTAAGTTTATTTTATCTATGAAAAGACTTCGTTCCCATGTATGTTTGCTCGTTCGTTCTGTTCCTTGCCAATCCGTTGTAGCCTCCTTTGCGTAGGGATTGGCCGTGGGCGTGTGTCCCATGTAGCGTAACGTTGCGGCGTAAACCGGCGATTGGAGTCAAAGAGTTAACATCGGGCTTTATACACAGTACTAAAAGATTTCACGTGTGCGGGGAAAACCGCGTAGTTGCCGAGTGTCCGCTACGAGCGGGCGTAGCGGGTTAGTCGAGAAGAGGAACTTATTCTGAGGGAACAAAAATATGTCTTTTTATTCATGTTTTCATGTTTATCATATAAAGTATTTAAGCGTAGAAACGATGTAGCTGTTCGATGTTCCACGCGTTGGTGAAGATGTTGCCGTCGTCGTCCTTCAGTCGGTAAGCCCCCCGGCACAGCACCTCAGCGACTATGTACGGACCCTCCCATGGTGGTGAAAGTTTATGCTGCTCTTTGCTAGACTGGACTCAGCGTAGGACCAGGTCGCCGACGTTGAACGAGTGGCCGCGTACGTGCCGGCTGTGATAGCGTCGTAGACCTTGCTGGTACTTACCCGACCGAAGGAGTGCAACCTCGCGGGCTTCTTCGAGTTGGTCGAGAGCGTCTTGTCTTGCCTCCTCTGACTCGGCCTCGTTGAAGGCGCGGACGCGTGGGGACCCGTACTCTAGGTCAGTCGGGAGGATGGCCTCGGCTCCGAAGACCATGAAGAAAGGTGTATAACCGGTTGACCGGTTGGGCGTAGTCCGAAGGCTCCAAAGTACTGATGGTAACTCGGCTGCCCACTTGCCTGCGAATTTATTCAGTCGCTGGAAAATCCAAGGCTTGAGGCCTTGCAATATCAGACCATTGGACCGCTCGACTTGTCCGTTGGTGCGCGGGTGCGCCACGGCAAAGTCAAGGCTGATGTTGTAGTTGTCGCAGAATTGGAGGAAAGCTCGCCCCGTGAACTGGGTGCCGTTGTCTGTGATGATGCTATTGGGCACGCCGAAACGGAAGATGATGTCCCAAAAAATTCGACGGCCTTTTCTGCAGTTATCGTGGCAACCGGCTTGGCTTCGATCCACCTGGTGAACTTGTCGACCGCGACGAAAAGATGTGTGTAGCCCCCGGGAGCCTTCATGAGGGGACCAACCATGTCCAGACCCCAGACCGCGAAGGGCCAGGTGATCGGGATAGTTTGGAGAGCCTGAGCCGGCAAGTGTGTCTGCCGGGCGAAGTGCTGGCATCCCTCGCAGGTGCGGACGATGTGTTCAGCATCTGATACGGCAGTCGGCCAGTAGAAACCTTGTTAGAAGGCTTTCCCGACTAGTGACCTGGGCGCCGCGTGGTGTCCACACACTCCCGAGTGGATATCGTGCAGCAGTTGCTTTCCTTGATCTTGGGATATGCACCGCTGGAGGACCTCAAAGGTGCTCTTCTTGTAGAGTTCGCCATCGACGATGATGAAGGCCTTGGCGCGTCGCGCAATGCGGCGCGCCTCGGTTTGGTCCGGTGGGAGGATGTCCCTAGGAGGTGATCTAGGAAGGGCGTTGTCCAGTCGGGAGTGATGGCCAGTACCTCTGATGAGGGCTGCTGAGTAGCGTCACTTTCCGGGACTTGCTGTTTGTCGGTCTCGGGTGTTGTCTCTGCCTTGATAGAGGGGGTGTGCAACTCCTGGAGGAAAACTCCAGCCGGGACGACGTCCCGACTGGATCCCAGCTTGGCGAGTGCATCCGCAGCTTCGTTATCTTGGCGTAGGACATGGGTAATTTCAAGACCGTCGAATTTAGCTTCGAGCTTGCACACTTCTTGGCAGTAGGCTTCCATGGAGGGGTCTCTACACGACCAGTCCTTCATGACCTGCCGGACTACCAGTTCTGAGTCTCCCCGTGCCAGGAGGCGGCGGATCCCGAGTGAAACGGCAAGACGAAGACCATGGAGCAAAGCTTCGTACTCGGCAACATTGTTAGATGCCGGGAAGTGGATCTGCAACACGTACTTAAAGCGTTCGCCTTTGGAAGATATGAGCACGACACCAGCCCCCGCGCCCTGAAGCATCAGAGAGCCATCGAAATAGAGTGTCCAGTGCTCGAGATCGACGATGGAGGGTGGAGATTGGACTTCTGTCCACTCGGCCATGAAGTCGGCGAGAGCCTGGGACTTGATGGCTGTGCGCGGGGTGTAAACTATGCTGAAGGCCATGAGCTCCATTGCCCACTTGGCAATCCTGCCCGTGGCATCGCGGTTGTTGATGACTTCGGAGATTGGGAAGGAGCTGACCACCGTAATGGGGTGTCCTTGGAAGTAGTGGACTAGCTTCCGTGACGTTATGAACACCGCATAGATGATCTTCTGGATCTGAGGGTACCGCGCCTTGGACTCGGAGAGGACTTCACTGATGAAGTAGACCGGGCGCTGGACCTTCTGGATATGGCCGGGCTCGGAGCGTTCCACAACCAAGACCATGCTAACTACCTGAGTAGTTGCTGCAACATTGAGAAGCAGTGGCTCGTTGGGCATGGGGGACGCCAGCACCGGGGGGGTGGTTAAGAACTTCTTCAAGCCGTTGAGGGCGTCCTGGGCCTCGGATGTCCAGGTCAAGGTCTTCGACTTCTTCATGAGCTTGTAAAGGGGCATCGCTTTCTCGCCGAGTCGGGAGATGATCGGCTGAGAGCTGCAATGCACCCGGTCAGACTTTGGACGTCTTTGAGGTTCTTCGGTGGGCCCATCTTGATGATGGTGTCGATCTTCTCCGAGTTGGCTTCGATCCCTCGTTCGGAAACGATAAAACCGAGTAGCTTGCCTGAAGGGACCCCGAATACACACTTTTCAGGGTTGAGCTTCATGCTAAATCTCCTAAGGTTGGAGAAGGTTTCTCCCAAGTCACTCAGGAGGTCTTCTCTTTTTTGGGACTTGATCACCACATCGTCGATGTAGACTTGCACGTTCCGGCCGATCTGCGACTGAAGGCAACGCTGTATGCACCGTTGGTACGTAGCGCCTGCGTTCTTGAGGCCAAAGGGCATGGAGACGTAGCAGAAAGCGTCAAATGGAGTGATGAAAGATGTCTTGATCTCGTCATCCTCCTTCATCTTAATCTGGTGATAGCCCGAGTAAGCGTCAAAAAAACACAAAATTTCACAGCCGGCCATGGAATCAATCACTTGGTCGATGCGGGGGAGAGTGAAAGGATCTTTGGGATATGCATTGTTAAGGCTAGTATAATCAACACACATCCTCCACTTTCCATTCTTTTTGCGAACAAGAACTGGGTTCGCTAACCAGTCGGGATGATACACTTCTTTAATGAAACCAGCTGCTAGAAGCTTGGCTATTTCTTCTCCTATAGCCTGACGTCTATCCTCAGCGAAACGGTGCAAGCGCTGCTTGACCGGCTTAGCATCCGACCGAACGTTCAGATAGTGCTCGGCAGCCTCCCGTGGAACTCCGGGCATGTCGGAAGACGTCCATGCAAAGATGTCTCGGTTGTTCTGGAGGAAGCTGACAAGCGCGCTTTCCTATTTATCGTTGAGCGTAGTCCCGATATGCGTCGTCTTGGAGGGGTCTTCGGGGTCGAGCTGGATCGACTTGGTGTCCCGCGCCGGCTGGAAAGATGTCGATGTTGAAGCCTTCTTGGCCGGGGGGTGCTTCCTCAATCACAGCCGACTTGAGGTCTTTAAGCTCGGCCTCGCGATCTGGGCCGCGGCGAGGTTGCAATTTTCCAGGTCACACGTGTATGCATGCTAGAAACTGCTTTGCACCGTGATTATCCCGTGGGGGCCCGGCATCTTGAGCTTCAAATAGACATAGCTGGGGACAGCCATGAATTTGGCGTAGCAGGGACGCCCCAGGATGGCGTGGTACGACCCTGGGAAGTCGACAACCTCAAAGGTGAGGGTCTCGGTCCGGAAGTTGTCGAGAGTGCCAAAAGTAACGAGCAGGCTGACCTGCCCGAGTGGACTCGCCATCTTGCCGGGTACCACCCCGTGGAAGGGGGGCACCAGTCGGCTTGATCTCAGAGCGAGAGATCTTCATGTCGTCAAGGGTTTTGATGTAGAGGATGTTAAGACCACTCCCGCCGTCCATGAGGACCTTGGTAAGACGGACACCGCAAACGATCGGGTCCACCACCAAGGGGAATCGTCCCGGCTGGGGAATGTAGTCGGGGTGATCCGAGCGGCCGAAGAAAATTACGGACTCGGACCATCGCAGGTACTTGGGCACGGCCGGTTCCGCTGCGTTGACCTCTCGATCTGTGATCTTCTGGCGGCGCTTGGATTCGTAGCCGTTGGGTCCACCAAAGATCATTAGACAAGCGGTCTCTTTCGGGAATTCGTCGCCTTCATCCTGGGGGGGGCTCTTTTTTGCCCCGATTGGGGACGTAGGGTTTGTTCAAATTCTTCAAGAGATTGCAGTCATGTGTCAGGTGATTGGACTTGGGTCCATGGAAGTGACACGGCTGACTCATCATCTCCTCGAAGGTCGCGTTGGTGCGCTGAGGACGGCACGGCGGGGCGCGCTCAGCCGCAGCAATGAGATCTCCGCCTTTACGCTTCCGGTGCTTTTTCCTGAACGACTCGGGGTGGGCGTCCCGACTAGGGGACTCGGGCGCCTTGCCCTTACTTCTTCCCTTGTCATCTCGGGTAGCACTGCGGACAGCCTCTTCGCCGGTGGCGAAGTTATTGGCTATGTCGAAGAGCTCGTGCGTAGTCTGGGGATTCTTGTACGCTATCTTGTGGATGAGGTCAGTGCTTCGAACTCCCTTGGAGAAGGCGGTGATGACATCACCCTCTCGGACCTCAGGTAAGGAATTTTTCTTCTTGGAGAAGCGCTGGATGTATTCTCGGAGAGTCTCATCCTCCTCTTGGGTACAACTGTGGAGATCCCACGCATTCCCAGGCCTGTTGTAAGTGCCCTGGAAGTTATTCACAAAGAGGGTCTCAAGGTCGCTCCGTGTCTGGATACAACCTGGAGGTAAGCTAGTGAGCCAAGCTCGTGCTGAGTCGGCCAGAAACAGCGGCAAATAATGGATCGCGACGTAGTCGTTTTCACCATTGGTTCTGCACGCCATGTGATAGTCGGCCAGCCAAATGTCCGACCGAGTTTCATCCGTGTATTTGTCGATGCCGATGACTCGAATCGCGATGGGAAGATGATGCTGCGGATGCGGAAGCCGAATGCTTTCGGACCCGAATATCCCATGCCGGAGGAAGTCGGGGAACGACCCCGGCTGGTGGTGCCACTGTCGTCGCGGCGGCTGCCACAGTCATCCCTCTCGGGACCTCGATCGGCGCTTCTTCCAGCGTCTGCGGGGTTCCGCGGTCCGAGTCGACTACGGACCGGCGCGGCTTGACGAGCGTTTTTGTCCGCGTCCTGACAGGCGCGGTTTCATGCAGCTATGGTGCCTCGGGCATCACGATTGGGCCCGAGTCGCTCGTGAACTGCTCCATCCGGCTGACGCCGGTCGGGGCTTGCTTGTCGTCCACCCATGATGAGCGGACTTCTTGGAGGGGTAGAGCGCCGACTCCTCGCGCCTGCTGAGGAGCCTGTGCGATCGCCTGAAGCTTCGGCCTGTTGGAGGGCGGTTTCCTCCAGTAGAACACGGAGTCACCGAAGTTTGTCGTGTCCCGGGTTGCCCTCAGGGATTTCAATGGCACGTGCCGCCATCGTGGCCGCGACAATGTTGTGACTCGGGAGCAGGAATATTGGAACCCCATCCCTTTCACGCATGCGGAGCTCATTGTGGACTTGGCGCCCTCGAGCCCTCATGTCATCATTGCGCCGTTGTTCGTCATGCTGGCGAGCGAGCCTAGTCTATTGTTCGACCAACTCTTCCTCCTTGGCGAGGAGGCGGAGTCGGGTGGCTTCAAGCTCCGCCGGCATTTGTTTCACGATGGGGGACTGCTCGGCCATCACCATCGTCTGGCGAGTCGGCGTTGGCCATGAAGACTTCCCGGGATGGATGGTGACTGCCGGAGCTCTCACAATCGTCCGAGTTATACTCGAGGACGGGGAGGAGAGAGTCAATAGCACCCACCAGTCGGGATCCCTGTCCGACGAGTGCGAACTCACACGCGGACAACAGACCCAGTTTTGGCGTAACCTCTTCCCTGGGGAGAGGGGCCGAAGGCACGGACTCAGGGGTAAGCCCGTGCCGAGAAGCTGATGGAGCCTCTGCTGATCGAGACGTCGCCGAATAGCAGAGGTGAAGTCGGCCGACCTTGTCGGCGATGAAGTCCAACTTTCCAAATTGGAAAAGTTGTCCGGGGTCTGGGATAGCGTTCACGAAAGCGAGTCTCATGACACTTCCCGGGATGAAGACGTTGTTGTTGTTGACGAAACCCATCCCGATTCGTGTAGATGGATCTATGCGCACCTCCCCTACCTGGCGCGCCAACTGTCGGAGTATTATTCCGGCAATACTAACTGTGGGGCGGCGTGAGCACAGCAAATCAGGATGGGTGCATACGGGAGACAGGATTTAGACAGGTTCAGCCCTCACGGAGAGGTAATACCCTACATCCTGTGTTTAGTAGCTAGTATAGCTTGTATCCCGAGTGCCGCAAGCCCTGGAGATTCGATCTCGAGGTTGCTTGGTCTTGGAAACAATGGAGATTCTAAAGTACTTCCTGGCTTACCGATCGGAGGTCCCCTACCGGGCCTTATATAGGCGACCTAGGTAGGGTTACAAGGGTTTGAATCGGTTAACAGATTGATTTCCTAACTTGTTACAACTGATTCCGGGTATGCCGGATAGGTACTAGTCCATATCTTGTACTCCACGTTGATGAGGCGCCCCCGTGCAGAAGTCGGACTCCGAGCAGTCGGCCCGGCCCACCCTGTGGCCAGAGGGCCGGATTCGTCCTTCTTGATGATACCTAGGTGCCATGCCATCATCACATACGCTTCATACCATTCACGTAAGGTGTATGGAAGGACATGGTGAAACAACTTGGAATATCATTACACAACTTTATAAGAGAGTTAACAAGATAATAATACACATCCCTTACCTTCAAGTAGATACATATGTTACAAGAAAATGACCCAAAGGTCAGAAGTATTAAAGTAGTCAACAGCGGAAGAAAAACATAAGCTAGGCCAAGATACAAGCTAGTATCTTACAAACTTCAAAGTACACACATTAAGTTGTCCAAAAGACCGATACGCTAACGGGGTAACCAATTCAAGTGTCGGGCTGATAATATTCATCAAGAGAAGCATCATTTGTTCCTATGCATGCAAGACAACTAACCATGAGTATGACTACTTAGTACTGCTTGTGACATTACAAATCATAATCAGATAAAATTATCGTAAAGTAAAAGTAAAGCAATTTCCAATTAAAGTGTTTATACAAGTCCAAGTACCGTTAGGACTAATTGATTTCCGATATTGGGCTAACCACCCAATATCAATGATGAAGTTGCAACTCTTGTTCACAAGTATTCATTTTGGCCCAGTTCCCGTTAGGACCAGTATTAAATTCCGATAATGAGCTAACCACCAATTATCAATTCCAATTAAGTGAGATTCCATGACCAAACAATGTTTCACACAAAATGTCAATCGTTTAGCATCACCAACAAGAGTTCCGGTGGTTCTCCAAATGAGGGTTATTAAGCCTCAAGAGGATGATATCCAATCCGGATTCTCTTTTGATGTAGTCATGATTCACATGCTGCTGATAGGGGGTAATTGGGTGTCAATTAGTAATCACGACGAGTGATAAGAGCTAACCACCCATTATCTGATGAAATTGTGATGAGGACATCTCCTGCACTAAGGGTGTTTCCAATCCTCCAAGCTCACTTCCTCCAAGTCCACCCCGTGGTCCAATGACTAGAGCTCGCGCTAAGGCTATCCAACACGAGGTGTTTCTATTCCTTGACCCCTTTCCGCTTGATCTGAGGTCGAATAGTATACTACCTGATGCTTCAACTCTTTGCTTGCTTAGGTGTGAAGGATTGACCACGTGGAACGACGTCGAGGGGAGGGAAGACCCAGCCAAGGGGAGGAGCAGCTGCAACCCACCCGGAGTGTCCGGGAATTCTACCCCGGATACTCCGGGCAAGCCAGTCGAGAGCCGCTGCAACACACCCGGAGTGTCCGGGCAGTCTACCCCGGATACTCCGGGCGACCCAGCCCAGAAGCACCCCTCGGGCAGGTACCCGGACATTCCGGCCTCTGCCCCGGAGACTCCGGATGGGTGGCCGAAGCGCCCCTCGGGCAGGTACCCGGAGACTCCGGCTCCAGCCCTGGAGACTCTGGATGGGTGGCCGAGAGCAGCGCAGCCAAGCTCCACGCCCGGACCCTCCGGCCCCCAGACCCGGAGCCTCCGGATTCCCGCCCGGAGCACCGACTCCGACCCTCCGGACGTCCATTGAATAAGACGTCCGGACATTCCGGGCAACTTACCCCGGAATGTCCGGGCCCTACGGCCAGACATTCCGGACAAGCTACCCCGGAATGTCCGGGTGTACTGTCTGCGCACAGTAACGGGCCGAGGCCCATGTACCCTTTTGGATTAGTGCCCTAGGGTTACGGGGTTAGCCCTATAAATACCCGTCTTAAAACCCTAATTAGGGATAGACCTATTGTTAAGACTACAAGTAAAGCTTTGCTCCTTAATCTAGGGTTTCATCCCTCTAGATTTGGGAGTTCCACCCTAGGCCTTTCTTTCCTCTTGGATTGAACGGATCGGCGCGTGCCTCCGAGTGGTAAACGTGGCATTCAATTGAGAGTAAGGTTGACTTGGTTTCCTAGTTCCCCAAAGGCTTTCTCGTTTGGGGATTGTTGTTGGGGTGGGATTTCCTCGTAGGCTTTGCTAGTTATCTTGGTCCAAATCGTGAAGATCGGGAGCCCTCCGTATCAACTTGGCTAACCACCAATAGCACCCCCAATTGACATCATCACTAGTCTCCTCATCACTCCTACTCTCTTGTTCACGTTTGATTAGATATTATTTCCACGAGAGAAATAACGTCACATCCTACACATATTAGTGAATATCAGTCCATCGATAATCAACTAGTTCAACACATGAAAAAAGTAGTAAGTGAAGATAAACATATAAAACATGGTAATATCAATAAGCTCTGCTTGCTTGACACTATAGGTTCCTGCTCTGGTTGAGATTCAGAATAAGAGAGATCACAACCCTCGTCAACAGATTCTACCAATACAAGAAATCCAACGCCGAAACAAAACAACAAACATCAATAAGAGTTCAAGATGCAATAAAATGGATGAGCATGAAATGCATAGCAGGGGATGAAATTTAAATTAAAAGATTTTTGTCACTGGTTTCATGTCATTTGGAATTAGTGAATGAAAGTTATGGATTTTAAGGGTTGGAGTGGGATTTTATGCATTTATTGGATTAACTTTAAAATTTTAATGAACAGCAACAACTGTAGAATTATTTTTATTAAATACTACATGTTATACTGATGATTAATTTTGAATTAGTTATGAATTTTGCAAGATTAGAATTTGAATTCTAGAATTTGAAAGTGATTCGTGAATTTCAAAAATTTTGAGCACTGTAACATGAATTCAAAGCATACTAATAATTATATGGAGTATTAAAAAAATGAATTTTGCAAAATTAGTCAACTCATTTGGAGTTTATTTGAATTTTCTACCAAGTTTCAAAGTTTAAATCATTTTAGTCATTTTTCTATCTTTTCTCAGTAAAGAAATAATAAAAATATTTTTAGTACTTAACAACAGCTAGCTCTGGGCTATGAGATGTGGTTCCCAGTCAAAGTTGACTAGTCAACCTGGCAGGGAGGGCCCGTGTCATTGACTAATATTTTATTTATTTTCTTTAATTTCTTTTCCTTACATGTGGGGCCATGCTATCATACTCTCACATGAGCTCACAGTACGTTGATTTCACTCCTTAAATGCACTGATTTAGTACTAAACATGCTGGAAGTTGATTAACGGTGCATTAATGTGTCTAAAAATGATTAATTTAACTAGTTATTGCATTAACTAGTCATTAACTACGTCTAGAGTCAATCAAATGTACATCAATTGTCAAATATTAAATAACCAATGGTCACGATTATTTATGTATTAAGCATGTCCGAAAGCAAGCAACAGAGAAGTAAAATTTGGGGAGGGAGAAGGACAGCTGGATGCTTGGTCGGGCTTCGGTGGTTGACAAGGAAGCCCGACGAGGCGGCTTAGAGGAGAACAAGAGGTGCCAGCGTTATTGGGGAGTAGCTCACCCCGGTAGAATCGGTGGCGAGCTCCAGAGGAGGTGGTGTAGTGGCGTGCACCGGTGATGGTGGGAAGGCGGTGTCGGATGAGCTTCAATGCAGGCTCGCTAGATCTGGTCAGAGGTGGAGAAGGGACCCAAGGGAGCTTCACCTCAGGCATCAGTAGCAGTGGGGCTGTCCGAGAGCGTGGATAGTGGGGACAGCGATATCGAGCTCGTCGGCACGACGGTGCTTGGTTTCTTGAGGCTTGGATATGGGGTATACATTGAGAGGAGGAATGAGATGAGGTGAGGGGCTTCAGTGAGGATAGCAATGGGGAGCAAAAGAGAAGGAGATAGAGGATAAGGCAATTGTCGGGCGAGAAAACCAAGCAAGGGGATAAGGGGGAAAAGGGAGGCCTCGGCTCAGGAAGCTACTCGATGGCGGTTCATGATCCGTTGGCATTTGTGTGATGCTCAACATGTGTCTAGGAGCGGTAGTGTTGAAGCATCTACGTGGGGTGGTGGCGCCAGCAGCGAAGCTGCTGCGTGGGAGGCGGTGAGCTGTCTTCCTAGAGAGAGGATAAGGGTGATGACGTCATGCGGCTTGCGGGTGGGATCCGCATGGCGGTGAGAGAAGAAGGGGGAGGATTAGGGTAACCAGGGGCAACTGAGTGCGGTGAAGGGTTAGGCGGGCCTTGGCCCAGCGGGGTGAGGGAAAGAAATGGGCCAAGTGGCCCATGTGGTAGGGGAGGGTAGTTTAGAATTTTCTTTTATTCTTTTCTATTTTTCTATTTTATTTTTAAGGTTTGAACAAAAGGGATTCAAATGAGGATTTAAAATTTTATAAAGTTTACTAGGTAACCCATGAACATATATGAGGTATATAAGGTGTTCAATCAAGATTTTGGATGAGATTATTTTTAGGGTTTATTTTCAACTTGATCTTATTTCCAAAAGTTAGGGAATTAGAATTGAATCATAGTTGGGTGAATTGTATGCATGCATGAGATGATGGCAAGTTAGGGTTTTGTTTCCCTCATACTTTTATACAAGCATAATATAAGTTTACAAAACTGGGACGTTGCAAATGAAGAAACTTTGAAAGATTATGGAATTTACATGGAAAAGGTGCCTCTTTTGTGTGATAATGAAAGCTCAATAAGGTTTGCAAATATTCCCTACAACATTCCCAAACCAAGCATATAGACAACCATCATAATTTTCTTAGGGATCAATTGCTAAAGGAGATATAGAGGTAAGTCATGTAAGGACCGAAAGACAATTAGCTGATATCTTCATCAAATCCTTAGATGAGCATAGGTTTAGCGAGTTAAGGAATGAGCTTAATATCATTGATTCTAGAAACTTGGCTTGACCTCTTGTATACACACATATGCTTTGAATTGATGTTTTATTGCTCTAGATGTATATACACATATAGGGGGAGTGTTATATTTGTTAATATACCAACACAATCCTATAGATGTGACAAGTATGAAAATGTGAGGTTCTACATCATAGGATCCCGTGTTCTCAATACATAGAGGTCTTAGTGTACTTCTCATACAAGGTGGAAATTTCACAGTGAATCACCATCTTTAGTTTCTTAAGTTGTTTTTAACTCTTGATGGTCTTTGAGCTTTTGCTCTAGATTCGTTAAGGATTTAATTTGATCTTATCCAATTTCCATCCAGTTGTTGCTTCATTTGATTGATTCCCCATTGGCTGTGAAATGGATCCCTAAGGTTTCCTCTAGTCTCCATTTATCTAAACTCACCTGAAAATTCTTTCAAATCAGCATACGCAAGCTTTGAACTGAAACTCGGAGCCTTCGAGATTCAACCTTGGACCTCTAGTAGCAAAATCCAGAGACTCCAAATTTTGTCCAGTGTCCAAAATTTTTACTCTCAGATTCCCTCAAGCCTTCCGGAGACTCAGGTTTCAAATGAATTTCTAAGTCTTTCCAGTACACAATTCCAGAGACGCCGAGATTATTTCTAGAGATTCCAAGAGTTGGCACTGTACTCCCAAATTAGTCTCTCTGAGTTTTTGTATGGATCTCTGAAAATCTCGGAGACTCCTATATTTTCTTGGATACTCCGAGTTCTCTTCAGAATATATAAGGCTGGGGCCTATCCTCTATTCATCACTTCAGTCCTTCCAACTTCCTATCTCAGCGCCTCCGACTTTCTCACGAACTATCACCACCAGATCTTGATCTTCCTCATTCGTCGCCGCCAGTCATTGTTGCGTCCTCCCCGGGCCAGTGAGGACCTCCATTGACCTTCCACCACCGACACTGGGCATCCTCACCACCTGTCGCTACCATAGTAGCATCGGCACCACTGAATTAGGGCACAGCCACCGGGAACCGTGACGTCCTCGATCAAATCCTTGTCGCGTTCTCCCCACTTTGGGTAATCCTTCAATACTAACCTCTCCGCATTCCATTTGAATTGGATTCTTGTAGAAAACGCGCTAAGTTTATGTTCAAATTCATCGCGCGATTAGGTTTAGAAACCCTAGTTTTTCCTCATCTCAGAGCATCCAACAATTCCTGAAACCTCTAACTTTTCTTTTACTCTTGAGTAAATTGAAAGTCGAAGACTCTAAGAGGAACTCTGAGCCTCTGAAAATACTTTTTGTCCTCAAATTTTCAAATTCTGGAGTCTCCATGTTATTCCCGGAGCCTCTGACTTTGCCTTCTTTCTGACAGAAAATGAAAAATCAGAGACTCTGAGAAAATCTCGGCATCTCCGAGTTTGTTGAGAATCGAGGTCAGAATTGATTTCTGGAGTCGAGAAAATCTCGTCATCTCTGAGTTTATTGAGAATCGAGGTCAGAATTGATTTCTGGAGTCTCCGATTTATTCCCAGACACTTCGAGGTTTGCTAAAAAAACTTGAGTCTCTTATGCCCTCCTCAAAAGTTGTTCAAATTTTTTCAAAATCTCTACTCTTGCATATGTCCTCATCTATTGCGATTGACTCCTCCATCTCTTAGGTACAATGAGTTCCAGAAGCCATCAAAGCAATGATGTCTCCGAGGCTAGCCTCCCTCCCTCTCTAGTGGCTAGCAACTTCTCTAACGACAAGAGGTGCTTTGTGCGAAAGCCTCGCAAGACTCACAAGCAGATTGTTTGTCATCGAGCTAAGAAGCCAGCTAGTCTAGCTACATCCATCCACTCTCATGAGAAAGGATATGTTTGCAAAGAGCTGCTCCTAGCTAAAGAGAGGGCTAGGAAGAAAGAAGCTGCTAGTTGCTTAGTGGAAAGCAACCGTGAAAAGGAGGCCTAGGCAGCATCTAAGAAAGCAGCAGAAGGGAAACAACTAGTAGTGTCCTTAGAGAGCTCCAAGAAGACAACAGAAGATCAGTTGATTGCATCTCTAGAGATTGTCGAGGATGCTCCCCCTCTCATGGCCGCTAGGCTAGTTCCTCTTATAGCCACTGAAGACACTGTTTCTGTTGCTCACGCTCTTGTTGAGGCAGCTGCGCGAGAAAAGGAACATGTGGAATTAAAGGCAAAGGTAGTGATAGAAGCTCGAGCTGATTCTGCCAAGAAAGAAGCTAAAAAGAAAAGGTAGGAAGAGGAGGTTGCCTCTAAAGCTAAAATTAAAGTATTCCTAAAGACCAAAGCCGATGTGGAAGCAAGGGTGAAGAAGGCCACTCAATCTTTATCCAAGGCTGGATCTCTTCGTCTTCCTCGACATGAGCAATGGATGACGAGGACACTCACTTCGAGGAGCTCGCTGAGATTTCAGCAGAGAGGAAGCATTGACAAAACTGAGAATGGCGAGAGCACTAGAAGAAGGAAGAAGAGATAACCATTGCTAAAACACAGGCAGTTCAAGAGAAATCTACTAGAATAGCGGAAGAAGCTGCCGCTGACGAGGAGGGAACAACAGTTCAACCATCATCTCCTTCCCTTCGCCGAAACATCAGGAGAGGAAGCACTAAGGTACCTCCTTCATCACCAGCTCCTGCTCCCTCTCCAGCCAAGAAGTAGGCTACAGTCAGACCTTCAAAGGGCAATGGCATGGGCAAAGCCATGCAGCTTCCACCACAGCCACCCATGAAGACAGTGCCTGTGGTAAAGAAGCCTCGCATTCATGAAGATCCTAAAGATCATTCTCCGCTTCAAGTTCATGTAGCTCCAATACTTCACTTGCCAAAACAACCAAAGACACCTCGTGCTACAGTGGACTACAAGAAGTTCACCAATGAAGAACTTTGAGAGATACGTTGAAAGGTTAACCCATATGAGCATGCTAGAGATGCTTGGGATCCTAGGTTTTGGTCACTTGTGCAGCAAGACTATTATGAGATAGTGATTCATCACCGGAAGGATGCTATGATTCCTCAAAAGTATATTGACTTCGCCTACCTCCACAAGCACGCTTGCTTCACCGAAGTAGTTGACATATGTGAGGAACACAACATCTTCTTAGCTTTCTGCATGATTGGAATGAAGAATAAGTGATGCAATTCTATGCCACCCTATTCATCAACAAGGAATTAACATCCATTAGATGTCACACAACTATCATCTTCAATGCTCATTCAATGAGTTTGCCGAAGGTCTAGGGCTTGAGAGTGATGAGTCGACGAAGCCACCTCTCCATAACCATTCTTCAAGTCTTCCTGTATCATGCCTTGATCCACTTTATGAGGAAGACAAGCCTCATGTGCCAGACAACATTGTTGGTCTCACCTTTCTTGCCTCGACGCTCAACAAGATAATTCGCCACTCTATTGCTTCCAAAGTGGGAGATGCTAACTTCATTCGTGGAAGTGAGCGAGATCTTCTATTAGCACTGGTAGAAAAGGAATCATTCCATGTCTTTGATTACATGTGTCAGGTGATGAGGATGGTGAGCGCCAATCACACAAGGTCTTTGCCTTATGCTCCGTACATCCAAACCTTAATTGATCAGTGCTCCTCTCAAATCTTCCACTATGAGACAGAGCACAAGGCTTACCAACTGGCTTTGCTGAAACCTAAAGACAAGCGCAAGAAAGTGGTTGAAGAGTTTGGAAACCCCAAGAAGAGGCAACGAGATGAGATTGATAAGGACAGCAAGACTGAAAGCTTCAAGGCTTTCATGCGCCAAAAAGCTCAAGATGATGCCGCTCTGAAAGATATGATTGCTCAAGGGCCTCAAGTGATGAATCTTCAGCTATCCTCACATTCTTCACTGCCAAAGCAAAGAAATTGCATCCCTCAAGGAGAAATTCAAGGCGCTGAAGCGCCATCAAAAGAAGAGTATTCGCTATCAACACTTCATCCGTGAAAAGTTATATGATGGTGAAGACTTATCTCCTAGGGGATCGGAGTTCGATGATGATGAGTCCCCTCCTATATCGTCTCCAATCCTCTCCACTTCTCGAGGTCTTGGCTCTCCTCCTCGTCATCAAGCTATTTCTCCGTCAGCTCCACCTGCCGTGCCGACCTCTACACCGACCGTCGCCCCTTCGGCGTTCTCTTCTTCGGCCACGTAGGACCCTTAGTTTAGTCTTGTTTGTCCCTCCTTTCTCGATGTCTTGATGCCAAAGGGGGAGTTATAGACATGCTCATTTTTGGGAGTTCTTGTGTGGAGGGTAGCTAGGCTAGAGTTACAAGACTTGTTCTTCCTTCGTGATTTCTAATGTCTTGTAAACTCTTATATCATGTTGTGACATGGATGTCTTTGTGTCATGGTTGTTTGTTATCTCTTATCTTAAATATGCCATGCTTCATATGTCATGATCACGTCGTAGTGCATAATCTTTTTATTCCCTTAGTCTTAGTTGCACACTTTGCACACCCACGAATCCCATGTGATAGGGGGAGCTCTTCACTTAACCTCAAATGTGCATTTGCATTCAACGCAATTTATAATAATGCACATCTTTAAGGGGAGTTCATTCTATACCTTAGGATTCAAAATAAACCCTCTCTTTGTACCCAAAATTGAAGCTTTAATCGAGTTGTCATCAATCACCAAAAATGGGAAGATTAAAAGTGCATCTAGATCCCCCAAGTGGGTTTTGATGATTAAGGACAAACGATTAAGGGGACTAATATGTATATCTAGTGTGATTAGGTCATATGGTCCCAAAAGCAGTGGTATATCCAGCCAAGTTGACCTCGAAAAGATTCTAAAGAAGAACGGCTTGAAGAAAGGAAGATTAAGGATGGTTTTATGGCTCCTTTTGTGATTTCATGAATCACTTTGAGTCTTAGGATTGGTAAGAAGTGCACCTTGCAAAAATGCTCAGCTAGGATTTAAAATCCTGTTCACAAGGGTCTTGGAAAACCTTCTGTCCTCACTCTGTCTATAAAAGTCGAAGCTTCCGAGATTTTCTCAGAGTCTCTGAGAATCTTTTGAGTGTGTGGACTTAGGAAAATTGGCACCTCTGAGTTTCCCTTTCCTCCTCTTTTTCTGGATGTTGGAGCTTCCGAGATTTTCTCGGAGTCTCTGAGATTGCGTTCGGACCTCATCTGAAATCCCTTTGTCTCTGTGTCGGAGTGTCCGAGTTCTGAGTTAGAGTATTCGAGATTGGTTTTTTGTCCTCACTCGTTCAGCATCTTTGAAATCTTGGTTTGTTTGAGTTCTAAATTAGAGTCTCTGAGTTTATCTCAGAGTATCCGAGCATCTTTGAAACCTTGGTGCAGAAGTTCACGCGAAACAGTTTAATCGCCATAAAAAATGAAAAACATTTGACGTTTCAAGTGGGTCTAAGCAACACCTGTGGTGGGCTGTAAACTAGAAATACAAGCGGACAGCCTGCGAAGCCCATATCCTCGATATTGGGGGATCAGGTTCATGCATTAGAGACTGCTCACCATTAGATATCATTAAAATGTGTAAAAATATATTTTTTAAAATACATATTTTTTGTTCTTTGAAGGTTCAATAGTTCCATGTTATCTGTATTTCTGTGAATTTTTTTTCACTTTTTTATACAGTATGGTTAAAAGATAACTGTTAGACGTAGATTTAGCGTCCCCGTCCCACTAGATTGACTGACCTCTTTGAGAAAAACAAATGATTATGGTATAAGTGATCCCTTGTTTTTTACCATGTGCAGTCGAATAGGTGGCTTTAGTGATGTGGGAAGTAATCCTACTCTCACTGGCTCCCTGCTGGTGGGGTTGGGTGCACCTTGTCCCCTCCTCGTACGCTCAACAAGGCATCCCACGGAGGGATAGGCCGCTTGGGCCTTTGCATTTTCTCCCCGGAGGGGATGTGGTTTACATCGGCTAATCAGGTCAGGACTACAGAGAAAATACACCGCCAGACAGTTCAACAGAGGCCCTATCAGACACTAGGATAGCAAAATGGTTATTACTAGAGGCCTGTTGCAACGCAATGGGTTTAAAATAAAATTCAGTTACATTTGTATGTCTCTACTATTATAGTGCACCAAATTTGAACTTTGAATCACTAGACCAATAAGCAATCTGGACCGTTGATTAGTGTCAATCGGACGGCTGCAATAGCTAGGATTCGCGGCTACAGTACCATCTACAGTATGCTACAATATCATCTACAGTGACCGTGAACAGTGAACAACAGCCATAAACAGTTATGTCTACAGTACTTATAAACAGTACATGAACAGTGCTCAAACATGCGTAGCATGTACCAATTACTAGTATTTGTAAGTTGGGAGCAAATGATTTTCAAAGTACATTATTACTACGTCATGCTTGTTGTCAATATATTATGAGTGGTTCA
Source organism: Stipa capillata (assembly GCA_019208055.1). Taxonomy (NCBI): domain Eukaryota; kingdom Viridiplantae; phylum Streptophyta; class Magnoliopsida; order Poales; family Poaceae; genus Stipa; species Stipa capillata. The sequence goes on along the minus strand of JAGXJF010003680.1, from coordinate 40,459 downwards.
TGGACTTATACAACAGTCCATTATGTTGAGAATCAGATGTGTTCGTTCCCAAGTCAAGTCCAACATGCCTCCAAAAAAATAAGAAAATAAAAAAGTAAAGTCTAAAAAAACACGAAGCATTTCTGTTGTCTTACCAAGACAACTGTACCTAGTTGACCTCGTTCTCTGTAATTTACTTATGTTTGAAAGTTCCAACATGTTGATCTACAAAGAATCGCGAAAGGAAGAAAGAAAGATCGAGTTCCAAAGGGTTGTCGGATCTTTGTATCTCGTGCAAACTCACTGGTCTGGTCAGCGAGTACCAGCCAGCATTTCTCACTACTGCAGTATGGGCCTCTGCTGATGGGCGAGAAACCCCCTCTACTGACGGGCTGGGGGCCCGTCAGCCTGGGAATGTCAGTGGAGGGGTGCCCTCCACTGACGGGCCCAGGGCCCGTCAGCAGAGACTTGGTCACCACTGACGGGCCGGCCCTGGGCCCGTCAGTAGAGCCTTTGTCACCACTGACGGGCTTTATTTAGAGGCCCGTCAGTAGAGCCTTGGTCACCACTGACGGGCTTTATTTAGAGGCCCGTCGGTAGTAGGTTTTAAGGGATTAAAAAAATAAAATTCAGAAAATAATACATTATCACACATTATAACCATCAGTACAAAATTAAACCACATTTCATCCAATTTCATCCTACTGCCGCGCCGCCGTAATGATCTTGAATTCAAAAGTAGTACTACTTGATTTTGTGGCATTGAAAATATACAGCAAGTTTGTGAAAAAAATGTACGGCAATGTTAGTAGAGAATTTATCAACTAACTATATTGACATCCATGTCCTACCAATGTTCTATTTTTTTCAGATACGTAAGAAGCAAGAGAGAAACAAATATGTACACATTTTGCTCACAAAAAAATCACAATAAACAAAAAAAACATTGGTACGCACCTATAGCCTTTTGTTCCCATTTGCTACTCTCTTGCTATGGATCTGCAAAGGAAAAATGATAAGGTTTTAAACTCTGTGCCACAATAAACAAGGTATAGATAGGTGAATGCAAAAGAGGGAGGGAGAGAGAAAGAGAGGAGAAGAACCTAGAGGTTAGTATGAGAGGGATCGATGAATCTGTAAGCAGATTTTGCCACAATCGAACAAGATTTAGCTAGCCTGTGCAAGAGAAAGGAGGAAGACTAGAGCTCGGGGAGGAGGAGGGCGACGACCGGGCGGAGGGCTCGGGGAGGAGGGGGACGGCCAGGCGGCGGCGCGGAGGAGGGGGACGGCCAGGCGACGGCGTGGAGGAGGGGGCGGCCGGGCGGCGGCGCGGAGGAGGGGGACGGCCGGGCGACGGCGTGGAGGAGGGGGGCGGCGGCGCGGAGGAGGGGGGAGAGGACTGCTGGTTCGAAAGAACGCGCGGGACTTGGTGAATTTTTCGCCAAGTCCCGCCCGTTGCCTTATAGGCATGCGGAGTCTCCACCGACGGGCGCTTCGTAGCTGCCCGTCAGTGGTGGGGGGGTCTCCACCGACGGGCGCTTCGTAGCTGCCCGTCAGTGGTAGGGGGTCTCCACCGACGGGCGCTCCGTAGCTGCCCGTCAGTGCTAGAACTTAATGTGAGATGTGAGATTTGTAGTACCTTGCAAAAATATTTATTCAAAATGCTCCAAACTTGTTCTACATGGAAAATACTACATTACATTGTTTATGTCAAATTTTTGCATTTTTCTAAAATCATTTGCTATTATTTAGGCATTAAATGAATATCTAGCTATTTACTAGATATAATTCAAATTTGAACTACAAGTATCTTAAAAAAGGCCTATAAATGGAAAAAAAATTATATCTAAGTACCTATATATGTTTTTAGCTCCTACCCCAGAAAATATATAAAATTTTCAAACATTTCCTTGGGAAAATTCAAACCTTTAGTTGCATCATATTGGTTTTTCATTTTTTATAAAATCTAAATGTGGTCTAAAAAATATGAAAATTGGCATGAGGTTATTATATGACCTCATGAGGCTGTGTTTAAAATTTCAGACAAATTCACAAAAGTTGGACTATACATTTCTTTGTAACTCAAGCATCTCCAAGGAAGCATCATAGCACTCAAAGGGAAAGTATGAAGATTGAAGTACACATCACAGTTTCTTCATCATTTGAACTTGAGATTTGGACTACAACTTGATATTACACTATTATACGCTAATATTTGTTGATGTTCCATCTTGTTATGTAATAATTTGTATTTTCTATTTTTTGAAATACTAATTTGAGGTACCATGTGTAGTACCTTCCCGAAATATTTATCTAAAATGGTCCAAAATTTTTATACATGGAACATACTACATTTTTGGTAATGTCAAAATTAGGAATTTTTTTGAAATCATTTGCTATTTTTTAGGCATTAAATGAATATCTAGCTATTTATTGGATATATTTCAAATTTGAACTACAAGTATCTTAAAGAAGGCCTCTAAATGGAAACAAAATTCATATATAAGTACCTACGTATCTTTTTAGCTCCTATCCAGAATATATATAAAAAAATTCAAATATTTTCTTGGGAAAATTCAAACCTTTACTTGCATCTTAATGATTTTTTATTTTATATAAACTCTAAATATGGTCTAAAAAATATGAAAATTGGCATGGAGTCATGAGATGACCTCATGAGGCTGTGTTTAAAATATCAGACAGTTTCACAAAAGTTGGAATATACATTGCTCTGTAACGCAAGCATCTCCCAAGAAAAAATAAAAAATAAAATAAATACTATAAATTCCAGGAAACTCAGAAAATTATGAAACTTGATCTGCTGTCAAGATCTACTCATTTTACAAATTTTACAAAAAGAATCACTTTATTTGGACTTATAGATCAAAAGTTATTGATGTTTGTTGATGCAGTGCTTTTGGGCTGAAATACCAGTGACGGGCACGATAGACATGCCCGTCAGTGAAGATAACCTCTCCACTAACGCGCACTTAAGTAGCGCCCGTCAGTGAAAACAACACACCATCTCGGCACAATTTGTTCATCTCCACTGGCGGGCCGCGTTGTTGCCCGTCAGTGGAGACTTCCTCTCCGCTGACGGTCACTTAAGTACCGCCCGTCAGTGGAGATGATCCGTCATTTATGGCACCGGGGATGCGTCTCCACTGACGGGCAGCTTAAGGGTCCGTCAGTGAAGGTCTTCCACTGCAGCCAGTCAGACTCCTCTGCTGACGGGCCTCTGGGTGCCCGTCAGCGGTGAGACCCTCCAACGACGGGCAAGAGTGCGCCCGTCAGTGGAGGGGGTTCAGCAAAGGGTCATTCTGCAGTAGTGTCTCTAGGACTTCATCACTCGTTCCTTCCGCTAGTCAATGACTGGTTTTTATAAAACGCTGACTTGATTAAACTAACTGTAATACTAAAAAAAAGTTCTACTAAGAAAAGCAACTACAAGAGTCTGAGGGGTTGTGAAAGACTTGATAACCCCTTCCACTCTTTTGAGGTTGTATGTCAGGATCTTGTACCATTTCACATAAGCACCTTTAGAAAATAAGAAAAGTACATTTTAAGTTGTCTCTATAAGCACATCCAAAATGAATAAAAGAACTAATTGAGTCATCAGAACCATGCACTAGTACAGAATCGTTTATACGAGGCGCCTTATCCGAGGCGGTTAAGTAGAAGCGCCACGGATAAGAAACGTCGGAAGCGGTTAATACGAAATAACCGCCTCGGATAACGAGTCCGGGAACAACCGCCACGGATAACGACCATATCCGAGGCGGTTACTTATTTATGACCGCCTCCAATGTTATCCGAGGCGATTACTTATTTCTGACTGCCTCGGATGATGGCGATATCCGAGGCGGTTATATACCGTCAACCGCCTCGGATAAGTGAGTACATATCCGAGGCGATTTGCTGATATATAACCACCTCCATATAAGTGATATCCGAGGCAGTTATGTGGATTTAACCGCCTCTAATATGATTCACAGTATTAATTATGCTACGCGAGCAGACAGACGACCAGTAGGAAGATATGTCTTAAATGTGACGATTTGCTGGCAATTTTTTGAGCTATTTGTTGGCGATTTTTTCGGTGGAGAAGCTACATTTGGAAGAGTATGTTGGAGATAACACTTCCTTGACGATTAACAAAGGTTAGTGCTTTAGTTTTTGAGTCATTTCATCCAATAATTTGGTGATTTTGCTTTGTTTCTTGGACATTGAGAATATACAATTATATGATCATAATTAGATCGATGGAGATGTTTGAATTATCGTATGGTTGAAAGCATAGAAATTTAGTGTTAAGGTATGCAAATGTTTTGAAGGAATTTTGTGGGTAAAAAGGAAAAAATAATGACGGATTTATTTTTTGTGGTTATTTAATTTTTCATATGCAAGAAGTGCTAATTTGGTTAGTTATACATTAGTGATTGAAGAGAGTCGACGCATATAGGTTAGTTATATTAGTCAATTAGTACGGTTAGTTAATTATATTAGTTAGTATTAGGTCAGTAATTATTTTTGAGAATTCGGTTAGGTTAGTAATTGAAGTAATGTTAAACTCATGTCACGAAGTCGATGCACTTCATATTTTTAAACTAAAATTTCAACTTTCCATATGCATGGCTTAGATGGATCGATCGTGGATGTGCGGGAGCTCGCAACACAGAGGCGTATAGAGATGGAGTGAGAGCATTTATGGCAGCTGCCGAGCGGACATGTTGAAAGAGGGTAGAGCTGACACGTATTGTCCATGCGTAGACTATGGTAACGTAAGGACTTTCGAGCTCCATCATATTGAGTACCACATCTTCAAGAGAGGTTTTATGGGAAGGGTATTCAACTTGGACCAAGCACGGTGAAGATCAAGCCGTAGTATCAGATGATGATATTTGTGCCGATGAAGAAGCAACCGATATGCCATTTGATATCGGCTGTGATTCACACCATGAGAGGTCCGATGATCTCGACTCGATGCCTGAGTTGGAACAGATGCTGCGTGATTTCGAAGGGCACGAAACCGACGGGAGAGTACGAACAATTCCTAGGCTTGATGGGGGCCTCGAAGAAACTGCTATTCGTAGGATGCAAGGCTAAGTTCACTTTGTTATATGCCGTGCTTGAACTATTGAAACTGAAGGCGAGCAACAGCTGGTCCGACAAGAGCTTCAACGAGTTGGGGCTCCTAGGTGACATGCTTTCGGAGGGGAATGAGTTACCCATAAACACATACAGAGCGAAGAAGGTGCTTTGTCCCGTTGGGACTGGAAGTTGAAAAGATACATGCATGTCGGAACGACTGTATCCTATATCAAAAAGAGTTTGCGAAGCTACATTCATGCCCTGTGTGCAAGACTTCTCGGTACAAGGGTAAGATTGGAGTAGAAGGAGCTGAGAAATTTGTCGAGGTGATGAAGGGGACTCCTGCGAAGGTTACTTGGTACCTGCCTGTAATCCCGCGCCTGAAGCGTTTGTTTGCAAACCTGAAGGAAGACGGCTGGATGAGCAGAAGACACCTGATGGAAAGCTAAGACACCCTGCCGATGTTATCCAGTGGAGAAACATCGATAGGAAGTATCCCTCGATTCGCTGCAGAAACTAGGAACGTAAGGTTTGCGCTGAGTACGGATGGAATGAATCCATTTGGCAACATGAGCAGCCGACATAGCACATGGCCCTGTACTTCTCAGTATGTACAACCTACCTCCCTGGCTTTGTATGAAACAGAAGTACGTTATGATGTCCATACTTATCGAAGGGCCTAAGCAACCTGGTAACGACATCGACGTGTATTTCCAACTGTTGATGGATGATCTACAAACACTATGGAACACAGGAGTGCAGGTATGGGATGCGGACAAAAGAGAATACTTCACTCTGCGGGCCACGCTGTTCTGCACAATCCAAGACTTTCCCGCTCTCAGCAACACCTCCGGTCAGACAGTGAAAGGACACAAAGGTTGTGTCATATGTATAGAGAATACCGTGAGCTTAAGTCTCAAGATTTACGGGAAAGTCATGTACATGGGAAACCGGCGGTTCCTGCCTATATAGCACCGTTACCCGAGGTGGAAGTCACAGTTCAATGAGAGAATGGAGAATGGAGAATGGAGGTGTGAAACCAAGGCCATTAAGCGATGCAAAGATATTCGAGAAGGTTAACGATGTCAATGTCGTGCTTGGAAAGGGTCAAAAAAGGCGGCAAATGAGTCCGCATAATAGAAGAAGCGATCGGTGTTCTGGGACCTACCATACTGGAAGGATCTAGACGTCTGACATTGCATCGATGTGATGCACATAGAGAAGAATGTTTGTGACAGCGTGCTGGGTCTACTGGTAAACATGAAGGACAAGACGAAGGACGGCGTTAAGGCCCGACTTGACATGGTTGATATGGGAATCAGGCCCGAGGTGGCGCCTGTACTTCTACCTAACGGGAAGACATACATCCCCCTGCCTGTTACACTTTATCCAAGTCTGAGAGAACTGAGTTTTGCAAGTTCTTGCATGGCGTGAGGTTCCGTCGGGCTACTCCACCAACATCAAGAGGCTCGTCTCGATGCAGGACTTGAAACTAATCGGTATGAAGTCTCATGACTGCCATGTTATGATGACATAGATGCTCCCAGTTGCAATCAGGAATATTCTGCCGCCTAACGTCCGAGAAGCAATCACCAACCTGTGCTTCTTCTTCAATAAGATTTCATAGAAGGTGATGGACATATTCAAACTAGATGATCTAGAGTTAGCGGCGGCGGAGACTGTTTGTCAGCTAGAGATGTATTTCCCTTGTCTTTTTTCGATATAATGGTGCATCTCGTCGTCCACATTGTGCATGAAATCAAGATGTGCGGGCCCATCTTCCTTCGGAGCATGTACCCGTTCGAAAGATTCATGGGAATCTTGAAGCACTACGTGTGAAACAGGTATCGACTGGAGGGAAATATTGTTGAAGGTTACGCTGCAGAAGAGGTTGTTGAGTTCTGTGTTGACTACATGGAATCGAACCAACCGATTAGCCTGCACGCTCTCGGCACGAAGGCAGGCTTGATGGTGTTGGGACCATCAAAAAGAAATCAATAACGGCTGATCAAGCTGGACACGCTCTTGCCCATTTCAAGGTGTTGCAACACACGACCGCCGTTGCCCCAAACATGGACGAGCACAGGGCAAAGTTAAGGCAAGAGCATCCAAATAGAATCGATGCGTGGAGGACGAGAGAGCATAACAAAGAATTCAACAAGTGGTTCAAGGAGCGTCTTCGTTTAGGTGCCTCTAGTGACATGCTAACCTGGTATGCGAAGGGCCCAACATTCGAAGTCGTCACTTGGTAAGGATATGACATTAACGGATACACATTCTACATGAGAGATCAAGATAAGAAAAACACATTTCAAAATAGTGGGGTCCGCACAGAGGCTTCTTACATGAGCGGGAAACGGAGCTGGTACTATGGGTTCATCGAGGATATTTGGGAGTTGGACTATGTGTACTTCAAATTTTCATTATTCCGGTGCCGTTGGGTCAATCTACAATCTACGAAGGTCGAGAAGTACGGCTTCACAATAGTAGACCTTGAACATGTTGGATTCAAAGATGACCCATTCATTCTAGCCAATCAAGCTCACCAGGTGTTTTATGTGACCGACCCGACGAAGAAGAATCTTCATATTGCCCTACAGGGTAAAAGGAAGATTATCGGAGTTCAGGGTGTGGTGGATGAGGACGAATACAAGATCGTTGAAGATGCACCTCCGATGCAACATAGCATAAGAGACGCTATGTCCGATGAACCTAGCGAAGCATGGTACGTATGGGAAGATCATCAAGAAGGACTAGAGTTCGAAGCGGAAATGCCTTGCAAAAAGAAAAGGACGAGGAAGCGGCGGCAATGAAATAATTTGAGATGTCTAAGTCAAATTTGTTGTCATTTTGAGAAGTGCTTATTTTGTCGGTTCAAACATGTAAGAAATGTTTAATTACTTGCAAATGGTGATATATTATCGATGCCTACGTGCTGATCATGGTCATATATCCTGCATGCTTGAGTACATATGACAGTTGAGATGTTCATGGTAATAGTTATGAAATTGTGAAGAGGTATTTTGTATCGTGCAATGTATTTTTGTTATTTGGAAGTTATCGATTTGAGATGGTCATGTGTGTTTGATAATATCCCTTTGTATGTGCTTGTGTTAATGGTATTAATATGTTGGAGATGGTCATGGTGTAATGTCAGAACTGAATTGCTTGTCTTCTAATTGTCTGCTAAAGTTCAGAGATCTAAAATGAACTAATATGTGCAGACAGTTATCGGAGGCGGTTGGAAAGAACTAACCGCCTCCTTTGTAGATTATCCGAGGCGGTTGGAACAAACAAACCGCCTCCTTATTTTCCTAATCGGAGGCGATTAGATTCTGTTAACCACCTCAGATATCTTCATAATTGGAGGCGGTTAGATCAACAAAACCGCCTCCTTCGTAGATTATCCGAGGCAGTTGGAACAAACTAACCGCCCCCTTATTTTCCTAATCAGAGGCGGTTAGATCATGTTAACCGCCTCAGATATCTTCGTAATTGGAGGCGGTTAGATCAGCAAAACTATCTCTTTTATCCTTATCCGAGGCAGTTAGATCAATTTAACCGCCTCCGATATCTCCCATATATCAAGTCAAACTGCCAAGCCCCGCGCGCATCAACTCAAACTGCCTCACCCCGACTAGCACCGCCGCACCCGACCAGCGCCGGCTCCTCCCCCCAGCGCCCTCTTCGATCGGCGGCGGCCTCCTTCCCCGAGCGGTGGCCTCATCCCCCAAGCGGCGGCCTCCTCCCCCGAGCGGCGGCCTCCTTCCCCGAGCGGCGGTCTCCTCCCCGAGCAGCGCCACATTGCCAGGTAACTTGAGGGAAAAAGGATTAGCAACATCAATCATGTATATATATCATAATTTCTTTTGAATAAAGTATCCCATGAAAGTAGATTTCTAGCAGCCTTGAAATACCTCAGAGGCACGATTTGCTCCTAACCGCTGATGAGGATCTTCTGTCAAAAATCTAGAGGAAGTTGTCATAAGATCACACTAGTTTTACTTAAACCATATCTGAAATTAACTTGCTCAAAGATTTAGAAATTGAGCATGAAGTAGCTTTGTAATTGAAATTTGCACCGTTGATGGCATGCCTATACTTAAAAATGTACAAAGATCCAAAATATATATTCCAGTGAATTATACCTTCATCAAACTAACGACAACAATTTTAAACCACAGAACACAAGTGACAAACATACCATATAGGGAACATGCTACTATTATCCTATACATAGAAACTGCATATGCTAAATTGCTAATCATATAATACTCCATTCATGTGCACATAATTGATAATATTTTAGCTATTTATCATGTTTCTTTTTTCATATGTTGCATGTTTCCTTTTTCATATATTGAATTGTTTATGCTGATGCTAGTAGAATGGAGACGAACTCCCTACGGCCCTCCCCTACGATATCGCCGTCGGGGTCACCAAGAACCAAGGAAGCCATTGGGGAGGCCGAAGGGCAGATGGGTAGTTGAGAGATTGGATCCAGTGATCGGAGTTCTTGAGCCAGAAGAAATCTGGAAGAAGTGGCAGACGTTATGTGGGGTGGTTGCCCGTTCTAGGGTTAGGATCACCCTCACCGATTGGGGTCAGCTGACACGGGAGGAACGGAGGTCCCTGTTTCATGAAGTGAAGGGCTCATTCATGTACCCGGAAGAGGTCGAAACCGATTTCTTCTGAGCTACTATATTGAGGGCTGGGAAATGTTGAAGGAATTTCAAGCACAGACTGGTGAGGAACTATCTCAAGCATGAGAAGTCGCCTTGCCAGGCATACCCGGATGTCTCCGAAGAAGATTGGGCAGAATTCTGCGCCTTGAAATCATCCAAAGAGTTCTAGGCAGATAGCCAGAAGGGGCAAAAGCTAGCTAGGAGGAACAAGCACCCGCATTATCTCGGCAACTTAGGGTACGTCGGTGCTAAGAAGAAATGGGCAAAGGAGGACGAGAAAGCGGAGAACCACGGACAGCAGCCGGTGTTCTCGGATTTCAGCGATAGCCACATCCGGGACTAGTGCAGGGCAAGGACGAAGGTGGATCCTCGTGGTCAACGCGTACGGCGAAACTCAGAAGACGAGGAGGTCTATCAGAGAATGGTGGGGCTGAATGAGCAGGCATCTCAAGGCTCGTTTGTGCCAAGTCAGGAGAAAGACATATTCTCTAAGGCCATCGGCACCAGGGAGCCCTATGGACGCACCAGGGGTTTCGGAAATCTGGCAACATGGGGCAAAGCCTTCACTGGCGATACGCAGGAGGCACGTCGGCAGAGGAAGAAAGCAAGAGCCGAGCAGATGAAAGCGGAGATATAGTCGTCCCTTGAGGCGCAATTTGAGGAAAGAATGAGAGCCATGGAGGAGAGGCTTTCAGCACAGTACCTGCAAGACAGGGTGCCAGTCGCAAGCTCGGTGCCCGCCGCAGTAGCTGCGTCTTGAGTGCAGATGATTGTTCTCCCATCGACCAAATTTGTGATCCGACACGGTGCAAGATGCAGATACAGTTCGCTATGACGAACTTCACAATGGACGCCGCGTACGGTCAGGTGTGGCCATCTACTCCTGGAACGGTGTTACACAGTGTCCCGTTAACACCAGGTTTCGCGCGAGTGCAAGTCAAGTCAATCAACCCGACCTTTGCTAACTTTCCCTTGACAAACACGCGAGAATCTGATGAGATGCAGTTGCTAAGCGACACGGTCGGGTTGTTCGTCCAGTTGCCAAAGAAGGATATAGTCTTCGAATTAGCACCGAATGCACCGTCCGATCCTCCTTGTTCGCCGGATCTTGGGATGATGAGGTTTTCACCGGTGGTTGCTCGATCTCCACCGGAGGTTTCGAAGCAGCTCACCCTTCCTTAGCCAATGCGGATAGTACCACATGTGGAGGTTTCTCATCGTTCACTACCCCCTCAACTCTCGGCAGTACCACAAGTGGAGAGCTCATGGACAAGTCATGTTCGAACGAAGAGTCAAGGGGCCATATCCAAGCTGAAAGTATACAGAGCCAAGAAGTCTGCTTCGAAACTGGCGACTGATGTTGAATATCCTATGGCGGAGCTAGCTTGCCAACACGTGCCGGGACAACCTATGGTGGACGCTAACGTGAACCTGGGCATAGCCTGCCGGACACTTCATGATCATTACCTCGAGATGTCGAACAGGCCGTTCCCAGATACAGCAGTCGGCATCGTAGTCTGCTTCAAGGAGGAGCATTTCAAGCACCGTCAAGGAAATATGTTTCCCGTGGATTTCTCTAGCATCTTCAACATGTTCCACTTCCGTGAGCTGGATGCCGGGCTCATGGAGATGCTTCACGCTGTAAGTCCTTACAACACAGCACCGTTTTGTTTTATCACCGCTAAGTGCCTGCAATATAACTCATTCTTCTCCTATACTCAGATACATGGTTGATATGAGCGACAGAAGAAAGATCCACAACTCTGTGGGGTTCGGGGACCCATATTTGATCTCGGCCCAAAGCATCGCGGCAAATAGGAAGCTAGTGCGGGATTATGTCGTGCATTTACTCCATGAGTACTCCGTACGAGATCACATCCAGGTTGCCTATAACATTGGGTAAGCCACATCCTTTGCAAATTCTCATCATTCGACGGCTAAACATGTAATAACTTCGCATCGTATAACCAGAGGCCATTGGATCCTCCTCGTGATCATGCCAAAAGCGAATAAGGTATATTACCTTGATTCCATGAGGCGTAGCATTGACGGGCACAAGCAAGCATACTTGGACATCATGCGTCTACTCGACAAGTGAGTACCAAAACTTTTGACTTCGTCCATGCCTATTCTTTCTTCTTCCCAAAGGAAAAGACAATTCGATGCTAATTGTTTTGAATCACCTAGAGCGTTTGACACGTACGTCAAACAAGGAGGGAGGTACAAGGAAGGACTACCCCTCGAGTTACGCCATGACTCCAAGGTTAAGGTATTCCATAATGTCCTTGACTCCTCGAACTAATGCCATCATACTTCTGCTCTCTATACCTAATCGATATCCCTTTTGTAGTGCTGGCAACAACCCGAAGGGTCCGACCTCTATGGGTATTACGTGTGTTTCCACATGCTAGCCCTTTGCAGCAACCCAAAGTATCATGATCTAGCGGTACGAAACCATCGCCACTACTAATGTCTAGTGTTTAATCATGCTATTCGCCCTGAGTGTAAGCTTCATGTTTTCAGGAAGGGGCGAAAACTGTGGCAATCAAACAGTTGGAAGATATGGACATCGCCCAGATCCGGTCGCACATTGCTAGCTTCCTAAACAATGAAGTCATTAGTGCCGAAGGACGCTTCAATTTCTCGGCGGTAAGCTAGGAACTTAGGATTGCGATTAGTTAGATTATTACTTAGGTTTCTAATTAGGTCATTAGTTATGTCATTAGTTCGAAAGCATCAAACTTTGTAGTTATCTATCCAACTTGTAGTTTGACACTAGTGCAGAACCCCCTTATTAGTGGCATACTAAAATGCCTATTAGAGGTGTGTGGCAGCACGCCACTAGTATCACGCCGGTGATAAGTGGTTACTAGTGGCGTGTCACACGCACGCCACTAGTAACCCACATACTAGTGGCGTGCTCATTCCTCCACGCCACTAGTAATGAATATACTAGTGGCATGCCACACCTAGAGAACGCCACTAATAATATTCCTCATTAGTGGCGTGTACATTACCTCACACACCACTAATATGTCTTTTTCTTCTTAAAAAAAATTATTATATGTTATTACTGGTGGCGTGCCGTTAAGCCTACACGCCACTAGTACTTGGCACATTAGTGGCGTGCCCTCAAGCCCACACGCCACTAGTATATTTTCCAGGCCCAAAAAAAATTTGTGGATTTTAAAAAAATACACCATATTTAATTTATACGGATCATCCATTTGTCCAAAATACATGCCTAGTAAGTTGGATTACAAAAGAATATTACAAAGGAGAAAAAGAAAGAAGAAAGGAAAATAAACCTAAGCTAAACCTATCTAGTTCATCCTAAGTTAAGCAACAGTAAGCATCATGCAACCTATGTCCAAGTTCTTGAGCAAGTGAGAAAGCCAACACTGTTCAGCCAATAGGGATCTTTGATCCTGATCAAGCAATAACCACAACCAGCCAAAGTAATCAACCATCAAAGCCAACATAAACCAACCAATAGATAAACCCTAAGCTAGCACTAGCTCCTTATTAAGAAAAGCCCACAATTTTAGATGGATTAGCTTTCAGATTAAATCCAGCTAATCGTATGTCTAAAATGCTAATTCTCAATGCCACTTGTCAATGACAAGTCAGCATGGACCATTTCTGGTCAAAATAAAAGCCCACTTATTACTTTAGCCAACAGGGACAAAAGGACACCATTCCTAAGCCACCATCAGATAAGATCAAAGAGAGTAAAGGAAAGAAAAGAGAGGATCAGGCAGTATCTGTTCTTTGCTGCCGTGGCAGCGTTTGCACATTACATTGATATATCAATATAGACACTATGCATCTTAAAAAAAGAAGTAAGACGGTTACAAGGAAACTCTCAATATACAAACTATGCATCTTAAAAACAAAATAGTCAAGTTTGGAAAAACGTTAACACAACGACAATGCACGTATACACAACAACCCCATCATCGTCACTCTCGTTTAACTTAGCTAACACTCGCTTCGGTTGTATTCGGAACTAGCGGGGCGAGCGTCTGCTATCGACTTGTACAAGGGCAGTATGTCGTTAGCCTGTCCCTTTAAGTGAGCCTCTCGCTCCTCCGGAGTTGCTGCGCCGCCGTTGAAGATCCCGGTGGCGTCGATGACATCCTGGTTGATGATACTCGCAAACTTCTCCTGGATGCGTCAGAACTCGTCTTTGCAATCTCTTGAGAGTTGCTGCAAGCTTCCCCCCCTACTTGGTGACGTCAGCGTGGTCTGTGAAGGTTTTTCGTACCCGTACGTACTGCTCCATGTGGTGGATGACGTAGTAACCGCATGTCACACTGTTTTTCGACTGCTGCATGCAACAGAAGTCGATGTTGTGGCCAAAGCGTGGCAGGCCAAGTTTGCTCTTTTTTCTGTATTTCTCCATGGTGTGTCCTCCCCTGTAATTATACTCGAACAGAGCTTCATCTAGAAGCTGCTTCACGGAGGTGTAGTCTTTCTTCTCGCTTCCCATCGAATCCAAGAAATAAGTATGGGAATACTTCGGGGATACAACGATGAGGATGCAATGGTTGCTGCGCAAACAGTTGAACAGACCAATATTGTCAAACCTTGGTACGTGCAAGCATAATGGAAATCTATGAAAGCATATTGGGGCTAGCGAACGACTTACAGGGGAAGGTAGGGCACGAGAAGGCAGTCCTTCTCCTTATTCGCAACCATGAAGTCTGAAATGTACCTCTTCGCAGTTTCAAACCCCTGAGGGTTGCGAAGGTTGTTCTTGTGCATGTGGTAAGGGTCCGCTACCGCCACATCCTGCACCTTCTCGAGTCTGGCCACTCTGGCTTCATGGAGCGCCCACAGGTGGAGTAAGGATACGTTGAGGCGGAAGAGGTTGAACATGTTGAAGATCTCCTCGAAACGCAAATAGAACTTGTCAGCGGGGAAATCTTCGACGAAGTCGAAACCCGGTGGCACCTGCACCGTGAAAACCGGGAGATCTTGATCTCCAAGCGAACGAGCTTGCCTCTCCCTAGTGAGAATGTCGTCATGCAGAATCCTCATTTCTAACGGGAGGATGTTATACATATCCGTCGGTACGATGGGTTCACCAGGGATATGGAACGCCCACCATTCAGGACGACGACCCTCTGCTTGGCTACATCCCGAGGATTTCTTAGCCTGGACCGGGATCTTCTCAACCGGCTGGCTGGCAGCGCCCTTGTAATCTTTCTTAGCAAGCCGCTTTCTCTTCTTTTTGGTTTCTAGGACCGGGGGATCACCGCCCATCGCGTCTTTGGTCGCCTTAATGATTGTGTTCGGAGTCAGCTTCAGTTTTTTGGGTAGTTGCTCCTCAGTGTCGGCTAGCGGCATTTCAGTAAATAGACTCTTCTGGCAAGGAACGGCACGTTCTGTTTCGGGAGGAGGCATGACATAGTTTTTGAGTCTTTCTCCAGTTTCACAAACTTGGCAGCCTCTCTAAGAGCAGCTCTTTCGTTAGTCATCTTTTTCACAATCAACTCTTGGACATGAGGGTCCTGCACCATTGTGGCCAACGTGTCCTAGGTGTCCGCCACTTCAGCATCTTCATCATGTCCGGCATCGTCATCATGTCCAGCCTCTTCATCATGTCCGGGTGCCTCTTGGTGCTCCATCCCTTCATCTTCCGGGTCTTCGTCCGCTTCTTCATCTGTCGCCCCTTCGACGTTGGCAACATCCTCATCCTCCTCACCGTGACTTGTCCACTGTGTATAACCATCCATGAAACCCCGTTGGAGCAAGTGCGCCTTCACAGAGCCAGAACGGGGCGTGAACATATGCATGTTTTTGCATTCACGACACGGACAACATATCTCTTTGCCACCCCTTCGCTCCATATCTTCCACGGCGAACTATAAGAACCCATTCATACTTCGATCCATGATATCGTTTGATCGATCCCTATAAGATATAAGAAAAAGAATTAAAACCAACAAGGTCATAGAAAATTTCGACATGACTTTTGCTAAAAATGACACAAATCGAGTGTGCCAGAAATTTGACAAAACATTGATGAATCAACATTTTGTCAAAACATTGGCAACTCATATATATTCCCTAAAAAAACACATGGAGCAACTACAATGAGTTGTTGCCTCGGCTCGATGACCGGTATCACAAGCAATACATGCATTAACAAAGTCGATCGTCGACATAACGATATATATGGCTCGATACACAAATTTAATTTCATCATCTCACATATGCGCATATCGACAACAATGTACATTTCATTTCATTCAAATAGACGACGATGCATGCCCTCGAAGTTAATTCTCACCTAGGGATGAAGAGGACCGAGATGTCATCGACAACGAGTGAGGCCGGCTATAGGTGGTGGTGGTGGTGGTGGTGAGAGGGAGAGAGAGGATTTGGGGGAAAGGGATTTAGGTGAGACAGATTTGGGGAGAGAGGTAGGTAACCATGCATTAATGGAGGAGAGAGAGAGGAATTTAATGCATGTGAGGGGGTGGAGGGGAGAGAGTAGATCTAGCTATATATAGGGCTTAATTAATTAGCTAGATCTGCCTATAGGCCTAATTAGCTAGATTTAAAAATGTGCCATGTGTATGGGGAAGTTGGAGGAACGAACAAGGGGAGAGGAGGAAGAAGTGAAGGAGAGGAGGAAGAAGAAGGAGAGAGAGGGCCTCGTATGTGAACAGTGAGGTTCGCTCAATTATTGAGCGTAGCTATTAGTGGCATGCCCTACAGGCCACACGCCACAAATAACCAACTTACTAGTGGCGTGTAGGACCAAGGGCACGCCACTAGTATGTGGGACCCAGGCATAAGTTACTAGTGGCGTGTGGCATTTAGGAACACGCCACTAGTACCAGCCTTACTAGTGGCGTGCTGCTTAATAGGAACGCCACTAGTAAGTGGGGCCCAGAAGCGGGCCCGGCTCAGGTTACTAGTGGCGTGTGGCATTTAGGAACATGCCACTAGTACCAGCCTTACTAGTGGCGTGCTGTTTAAATGGAACGCCACTAGTAAGTGGGGCCCAGAAGCGGGCCCGCCTCAGGTTACTCGTGGCGTGCTGGCTGGAAGCCCACGCCACTAGTAGCACATATACTAGTGGCGTGCATGTAGCTCCCCACGCCACTAGTAATTTATGCCGAGTCTGACTGCTGGGTCCCACATACTAGTGGCGTGCTTTTTGGAGGACACACCACTAGTTGTCTGTTATTAGTGGCGTGGGGTAATATTGGCACGCCATTGGTATTTTATGCAGATACCAGTGACGTTGTACTTTGGGGGCACCACTAGTAAGTTTCTCCTATAAGGGTTTCTGCACTAGTGTGAAATAATAAGTGCACTTGATGTTTTTAAATGTCTTGTTCATTTTTCCTCTCAGTGCTAACGTATAAGTGGGTATGACATAACTATAAATTTTTCTTGTGAATGTCACTGTTTTACAAATGAGACTTCTTTATCAACAGATATCGTGTATGGAGGCTACGGTGAGTGGTTCTATTCATGTGAAGAACTTAAGAGAGGTTTATTTTTTTTGAATTTGATCAATATCTTCGCTGTGAATTGAGTATATGTCACAAGTGAAAGAGTTTTGTAATATTATTTATATGTGTATGTATGTGAATGTTTGAAGTTTATGTCTTGTGATCGATGCGAGAATGAATGATTGAATAGTGTGCTATATAAATCTGTTGTATACGTGCTATGCTTTGGATATTTCATATGAACTGTTTGCTTTTTCAGGGAGGCTAGTAAATCAGGCAAAATAATGCCTGCTTAAAAACATATCCGAGGCGGTTGGAATTTAACAACCGCCTCGGATATCTCACTTCTGCAAGCGGTTACAATTATGCAACCGCCTCGGATAGAACTTATCCGAGGCAGTTGAAATGCGTAAACCGCCTCGGATAAGCACTTATCGGAGCCAGTTAAGTTATCTTGACCACCTCGGATAGTCAATTCGTTCGGAATGAGACAAAGAAAAGAGTTTAGAGACGACTCAAAAAATTTCAAAAGGATTTTGCCTTTGAAGTCTATCAGTCAAAATTAGTCAACTTGAGTCATGAGTATAAATGAAATTAGTTTTTTCTGTAAGGAAATTAATGCAAGTCATAGTCTAATTTCTATTATTATAGATAGAAATTCGAATCATTTTCTCGAGCCGTATGAGGAGAAAACCTCCTATACGTTTCTAGGGGAGGGCGTTGTTTATCTACATCTATCCCAATAAGCTGTCTGTCGAATCGTTGCAATTGATATTCGATCTCGAAGAGAAGGAAGAGATCTGTGAAAAGTAGGTTTTTATGATCCGATAAAGAATCAAACTTCTTTAAATGTTCCAGCTATTCTCTATTTCCTTAAAAAGGGTGCTCAACCTACAAGAACTATTTATGCTAATTTAAGGAAGGCGGAATTCTTGTCAAGATAACTTAACCGCCTCTGATAAGTGCTTATCCGAGGCGGTTTACGCATTTCAACCGCCTCGGATAAGTTCTATCCGAGGCGGTTGCGTAACCGCCTCCGATACATGCCCCCATATCCGCAACCACTCTGTGGAGGCGGCTGCTATAACCACCTCGGATGTGCTATTTGAACCACCTTGGATATCGATTTCTGTACTAGTGGTTACTAGCGAAGTCTCGTTATGGAGAAGCTGGCAGATATTTTATTTTATTTTGTTTTTGTTTCCTTTTGTCATGAAGATGTTCGCACACGAACACGTCACCGTGTACCCCCGGCGCCGAGTGCGATATGCAAGACGACGTCGCCGGAGGAGGCTCGCCGGGAGCACGATACGCAAGACACGCTGGCAAGGTCGTTTGAAGACCCGAAACCCCACACGCCCGGGAGGGACCGCGTCAGGGAGTGCGGCGGCTATGGGTTGCCCTAGGTCGGCCCGACCGCCCCTAGAGCCTCAAGGTTCGTTGGCGTCTAACACGAAGAACAACGAAGAATGAGAAGCAGAAAAAACAAGAACAAGAGAAAAATAGTAGATGAAAGGATAGTAGATTGATTTGTTCGATTGTGTGTTGTTAATCGGCCATCATCCTTCACATATTTATATAGGGCGGCTGGTCTTTTCGTAGGAGAGCAGGACTCCTGATCCTAACTGAATACGTACATGTGACTTTCCTTTTTCTCTTTTCTTGTCCTCCAAGTCTTGTGCGGTAAATTTGGTAATCAACATATCCTTGGCCCACCCACAGGGCAACTTCGGCAAGAACTCAGCTTGGACTACTCGGCGCACTGAACGACTTGGTGGCACTATGAGCAACTCGGTATTTTGGATACCTTCGAGAACGCTGCAAGCTACTCGGCGCGCTGCACGACTTTGTAGTACTCTGAGCAACTCAGCATGTTGGACAATTGGGGAATGCCGCGGGTCACCGGCCTGAGCTACTCGGCACGCTGAATGACTTGATAGTACTGTGAGCATGTTGGACGTTGGACCACTCGGGAGCGCTGCGAGCCACTCAGCTTGAGCCACCCGTCATGTCAGACCTGTCGGGAGTACTGCGGACTACTCAGTATGCTGGATTCGCCAAGCCTTCGCTGCAAGTCAACACCAATTCTAAATAATTATCGGCCGGCCGACTCAGCCATTAGCAATTAGATTAACTCGGCCAAATCTTGCTATCAACAGAAGATATCTTGGGTTGCAATTGTGGCAGTCGCTATCGTTCAGCACTTGTACTGCTTAGCAACCGAATACAAGTATAGAGTATTGCTTAGTGCATAATAGATTTGGACTACTTTACCGATAGGCAATAGGCGCCTGCTCCTATGTATAATTAGGGCCCTACTCCAAACACTCTTCTCACCAATCCGCACAACAACACCTGAATCAAGACCTCCAAGCAATCCGCTAGCAAGAGAAATCAAATTACTAAAATTAGCATCCATGGCTAAGCCATAGGCATCGGCTGCAGTAGTGCTACTTGTCCTGGTTGTGTGCCTCGCCACGAGGGAGAGCGTGCACGCCATCTGCGACATATCGAACGACGACTTCAAGCTGTGCCAGCCCGCGGCGGCCGTCAACAACCCGACGGACAGCCCCTCGGCTGAGTGCTGTGCCGCGCTCGGCAGGGGCGACCTGGCGTGTATATGCCGCTACAAGGGGATCGCCGGCATATGGTTGAGGATATACCACATCGATGCCAGCCGCGCCATGGCGCTGCCCGGCAAGTGCGCATGCGGCCTCACCATGCCAGGCAACTGCTCGTGATGATCCAACGTGTACTGTCGGTATGCACTTCGGTGTCTATCTACGTATGTATGAAAAAAGCTACGGCTAAATAAGTAGAGGAGCACGTGGAAGGCATTGTGCTACTTGATCTTATTGTTGTGTGAGTCGAACGTGTGTATTTATCCAAGCGTGCTAAATAGTATGCGTGTACTGAACTGTAATGTTGGCAAAAGTGGCCACATGCTAGGTCAGTGAATTTAATATTGATCATAGTGACTTTGTTATTGCCAAAAAGTTTCTTTTTCTAGCTAGTATTCATGATGGTTTCCGGTAACCCGCCACTATTTTTCAAAATCGACCGGTTACTGAACCTACCGATATTCAATTTATGCAATTTAAAAAAATATAGTCAAAGATCATCAAATTGCTTTTGAATTTTCAAAGCTATGGGCGGCCAGCGTTTTACGGTCACTGGTCCTACCGATCAAACCCTTCCCGAATTTTTTTATTATCCAGAATCTTGGTGTGGATTTGGACGTACGTATTATTTTTCATGGTTTTAGAAGCATATATGCTTGTCCTACCTCTACGTCACGTACATATCGTCTATAATTTTAAAATTTGATCATTAATATAAAAAATTAATAATATCTAGAACACCAAATTGAAAGTACTAAGTCCATCACGAAATTTAGTTTCATAAGACATACTTAATTTTATTTGATAATACATAGTTCCGTACAACTAATGATCAAAGTGTAACTTTGAAGACTATGTCAATATTCAAAATAACATGTATTCTGATATGGAGGGAGCATCTGCTAAATAGCATGGAGGGATGCTGGAGATGTACATCTAGATGTAATTTGCAATGCTACAAAGGCAGAACTGGAAGCTGATTTAGCAGATGCTCCCTCCGTATCAGAATACATGTTATAACTCATATAGTGCTTTCCGCTATGCTTCAAAATACTCAATTCAATTATACCTAAGTCAGTTCACTATTACAGAAAAGATCATCACACACGGTTAAAAAAGCTCATCGCATACCGTTGTTTAGCCTGTATGTACCGACCGGTCACCGATGTGGGGAGCACATCGCACACGTTTTGTCAGTTTGGCCCGTGTGCGATGTGCTGCATATAGACGGGTTATTTAGGGTGGGAAAAAAGCTGAAAAATATTTTTAGCCATCTAGAACCCACCCTATAATACAATATACAAGTCTTCGCACGTCATAAGTCACAAGTCATGCTATCATCACACGAAATACGCGCGTGTGGGTTTTGGAAACCCAAACACATGACCTCCTGCCCTCACACAAGCACACCTAACCATCTCACCTGAACACAATCTTATGACTAGATAGGATATCTATTCATTTTGACCCTTTCAACTTGAATCTTCCAGCTAATATTTGGATATTTAGATAGCTCCAAACGAGAAAGTTGTCAACTGCAAAGGTATACATCTCATCGAGAGCTACAATTTTTATATAGACTTTATCTCCATCGACGAAAAATTTATAAATTTCTGAACACGAGACGTCGCACACGGTCACGCGGAAAAAACCGTGTGCAATGTGCCCTTTCAACCTGAATCTTCCAGCTAATATTTAGATATTTAGATGGCTCGCAACGAGAAACTTGTCAACTGCAAAGTTGTAGATCTCATCGAGAGCTATAATTTTCATATAGACTTTGTCTCCATCCGATTCCATATGAAAAGGTTACAAATTTCTAAAAATGAGACATCGCACACGGTGGCCCGAAAAAACCGTGTACGATGTGCCCTTTCAACCTAAATCTTCCGGTTAATATTTGGACATTTAGATGGCTTCAAATGAGAAACTTTTTAACTGTAAAGTTGTAGATCTCGTCGAGAACTACAATTTTTATATAGACTTTGTCTCCATCCGACTCCATATGAAAAAGTTATGAATTTCTGAAAATGAGACATCGCACACGACCGCCCGGAAAAAACCATGTGCGATGTTCACATTGATGACGGTTTAGACCAAACTGTGAGCGAGGGTTTTAGCGTTATTCATAACTCCTCTAGATATAAGTAACTCACCAACTTCTAGCAGATTTCTCTCTTTAGTTCTTGTACTGTGCTTGCTTGATGAATGTTATCCTAGATGAGCCACATTGGAGAGAGAACTCAGTATTGATTGTATTCAACAGAAAAATAAAGGCCCTAAATGCACGCGTGCGGTTTTAGAGAACATTCATCCCAAACAATTTGCATGAGAACTAAACTTGATCATCTTGAGATCGCTGGACGAACATCAATAACATCAAGAAATTATCTAAAAAAAGCATTTAATCCCAAATTAGTTGTACTCAATATCTTACCGCAATTTCTAAATCTTCAGATGTTTCCAACAGAAGTGTTTGGGAGCAAACCAACAAATACTCAAAAAAAAATCACCCGAGATTCCTACCACATCGTAATCCCACTCGCAAAGAACTTCCATAAATTCGCTAGAACGGAATAAGAGAAACTGGCCAAGAAATTGTTTTAACCGAGGGCTTCAGCTTGTCAGGCGCCACTCATATTCCGCTGGGCGCTGGCTACCTCGAAAGAAAGGTAGGTATTTCTTACTCAAGCCAAACCATGTTCGGGACCCGGTCTTGACGACTGCACCTCACTGGGAGCCGTCCGTCCGCTCGCCCGGTGAATCTATGACCTACTATATTGAAAAAGAATCATTACGAAGTAAAAATAAATTTGTATTTATTAGTATAATGTGTGTTTAGATAAGTTGAGCAACATGATGCATGAGTAGCGTATGTAGAGTTCAAGGAAGAGATAATATTCCATATTTAAATAACATTCCTCTCCAACAACACTTCATTGAGAGCTCTAGTCTTGCTCGTGCAGCGAATCCATGGCCTAGCAATGTCGAAAAAGCAATCATTACATGGTAAGAATTAATTTATGTTCATTAGTATAATGAACATATGTAGAAAAGGTGTCCAATATGATTCGTGAATATCATAAGTAGAGTATGTGGAAAATGTAACCTCACATAGTTTAAATGGCACACCTCTCTAACTATAACTTGCTAAGAGCTCTAGCAGCGAATCCATGGCCTACTATGTCGAAAAAGAGATCATTGCACATTAAAAATTAATTTATGTCATTAGTACAATGAATGTATGTAGAAAAGGTGACCAAATATGATTAGTCAATATCACACGCAGAGTATATGAAAAATGTAACCTCACATAGTTTAAATGACATACATCTTTAACTTCACCTTGCTAAGAGCTCTGGCATGTTGAAAGCACCTGGTATTATGTATACCGTGTGACCGCATCTCAAATTCATGAGAATGCCCTTCGCATCATCATACATTTCCTTCTGTATAATAGACGGCTCGGCATGGCAGATGGTGCGAGGGACAGAAGCGCTACTATCTCATACCAAACATATGAAAAAAATGACATTAGCAGTACCAAATATTT
Organism: Stipa capillata; assembly: GCA_019208055.1. Classification (NCBI taxonomy): domain Eukaryota; kingdom Viridiplantae; phylum Streptophyta; class Magnoliopsida; order Poales; family Poaceae; genus Stipa; species Stipa capillata. The sequence goes on along the minus strand of JAGXJF010003680.1, from coordinate 17,055 downwards.
GAAAAATACAACAAGTTCAATATTACATAAATGAAGCTAGTTCCACACAGAAATATTACAACCTAGATGAAATATTACAAATAAAATAACAAGTTCCACGTATTTCGACTGAACTTTATTGTTACAGAGAAAACACCAACAATAAACACTAGCTACACGTTGACATGCTCGACTTGTTGGGGTAATCCTTCCAGCTATGGCCTGTTGTCGGCTCTTGTCCATGTTATTCCAAAAACGACGACTATGTTAGTGTCCCCTCTTGTTTTGCTCCAAAGTTGCATTGGACATTCAACGCGACTAGGCCAAACACCATTGTAACTCATATCAAGACTGTACGAGCTAAAATCACTACTCCCTGTCCCCATCCCCGTAAGATGATGGATGTCAATGTATCTGGAGACATGCTGCTGCAATGACTATTTTCACGTGTGTGAGCAAGGGTAGTGAGCAGCTTCGGCTTGTTGCACGTACATGCACAAACAGAAGCATCAAGCTTGCATTCGTGCTTCCTGTCACCTCTAACATGAATGTTGACATGCCTCTGCTATAGCCAAATCGAATACTTCCTCCTCAAGCTATCAATAACTTGAACATCATGACTCTGAGATTTCTTAATTTTCTTATCCATGTGGCTCTGCATGACTTTAGACTATTGTTTTTCTTTGTCCATGTTTTCCTTAGCCACTTTTGATCTATTATAAAAGTAACCAGTAGTCTGGATCCAGCTTTCATCAACGATGACAATAATTGGAAGGGACCGAACTCTTCTAAGCACGATGTTGTAAACTTCTGACATGTTGGTTATCATTATGTCATACTTTTGACCTTCTACATGAGCTAGCAACGATTTCCCCACCTCTGGAGCATGTCGGTTGATCAACTCCAATGTATTAACTCTCCTAGTTGCTCCAGCATTTGGATGTACTGAGACTGACCACTATATTTGGCTGTTGCAATCTCTAATGCTATCCAAATGGCCTAAAATTTTCACAGCTGATTTTGCATGCAGGTCCTCTTAAAATTATTCATTATATCCTTGCTTTTGAACCAAGTGAAGAATATTAGCTGCCAAATGCCTCATGCACCACCTGGTTTCAAGATCCCTCCATCTATACGGAGTAGGAGCCATGTCAAGTCCATTCAGCCGCCCCACATTATGATCAGTAATAATGCAAACATTAGGCCTATCTCTGACAATAGACATCTACAGATATAGAAGGAACCATAGTCAGCTATACCATGAGGAAGGTACCATCTATCGAGAGCATCGAGTGGCTGAACTTGAATGCCTGGATAGTTTGACTAAAGGCCCACAATACATGGTCAAGTACGAAACGATTAGGTACTATGTTTGGATGTGGCCTGTCAAGCTTGTTTATGTAAGTGCCTGGGTTTGCTTCTTCTATCTGATGAAGCTTTCTTGGAAAAAAGTTATACCCCTCCTCGTACGTCTCGATCACCTTCTGTTTTGCTCATCTGACTTTGCTATAGCTCACCGGGAAACCAACTGTATCAGACATGCCCTACATTAGTGCCTTTATCCCCACAGACATATCCGTTGATACTAGGTGGTATACTTTCTTTGCCACATATGCAGCACTCACGTTGCGGTGCCGCGTCAACAGCTCTGATAGCTCACATGTATGGTCTACCAAAATGGTTATGTCAAAATCTTAAAAATCCCCTGATCTTGGCTTGCACACACTCTTCCTGAACAATCGAATGTATGCGTACAACCTTCAAACATGTTGGGTTAGACCTTTTTGCCCTATACTGACGGCTAATTGCGATTGAATTCTTCCTAATGGCTGTTTGTGTAGGATGCTTGCTTGGGAAATGCTGTCCAACCATAAGAGTGTTGTCTTCAAAGCCCCCGTGCGAGTTATCCTCCTATGAGATGACTAAGCATCATACACACAGTTCGTCCATTTCTTCCACAACCGTAGTCTGAGACGGACCACCGCCTACAAAGCCTCACCCCTACCCTCTTCACTATCATCATATTCTTCACCATACTTGGTATGAGTTCATAGCAATCGACATGAGTGGACTGAAAGGGACCAACATTTTGTTTGTGATAGGGTAATCGTTAACCTGCATGGCATTGTCCTCCATCTAAAGCCATTTCCTTAGTTACTCCTTCTATGGCACCAACTTGTACCTCTCCAACTGCACTGTAGCCTTCACCACCAGTCAACAAATGCGTGCTTTCCATAAACGGAACATACACCATTGGTTGGCCATACATCATGGCCCAGTGCTTACAAGACGCATGTACCCAGCCCATGATACATTGCCGGTCACCTTGTATAGCTCCTAGAAAGGGGTTAGATGACCATCCGTCCCTACTCCTACATGCTACTACCTCAACTACAAGCTTTTTGCGCATTGTCTCTCAATTGAACCCATGGTGTATACTCCTCAGATCCAATAAGCCAATCTCCTCAAGCTCTTCTATCTATGCCACCTTGTATTGGCATTGCCGCAGATCAAGCCCACAAGACCCATCCGTAGTACTTCCCACCATAGAAAACTAACAAATTGTTCATCGTACCTACGTACATGGGGAACAGATTTTTTAAAAAACCTCATGCAAATCTTTTTTCTATCCTTACTACACAATATTTTTTTCTACATTATCCTTACACAATACTTATGTAAATAATTTTTATATCCATACACGATATTTACTTTATGCAATATCCTTAAAAAATTTCATAACATCGTGGCTATATATATTATGCTAATTATTAATTAACGGGCCGCTACTGTTGCGTGGTTTGACCACAGAGGGTCACCTGGCCTGACATGCACACGCCCCTACTTTGTCGCGCAGTGTGTAGGCCTATCACGCTCGGCCTGATGCAGCCCTTTTGCGCTATCCGAGCACAAAGGGCCGCTATCATGGCTGGATAGCGCAATAGCACGCCTGTCATGGCCAGACGAGCGAGACCCATCATTGTTGCGGGGTGCAGGCACGATTGGGCTATGTTTCACATGTTTGGCTCGTCACGATGTCAAATTTGGCAATGATTTTTTGATTAGGGGCTAGATGGGGCCAAATGAGCAAAAGTTTCCACTCTAGGATGGCCTGTGCGCACTTCGTGCACTATGTCGATCCTGGTTGTGTTGCAACAAAGGGAGAAGGAGGATGCTAGGTGGGCCATGGGGGCCATTGGTAGTGAGAAGAAAGCAAGACAAAGGGAAGGATTGTGTTGCTGAAGCGTTTGATTGGGATAGTGACCAAACAACAAACAACAGCTGAGGTTTATATGAATTTTGGTCAAGAATTAGCAAGCGCAGATGAGAATTAACGTCAAAAACGGGTCCAGGGGAATATATGTTGCATGAATTTTGGGGACTTTTCAGATGATCTAAACAGATGGAAACATCTAAGTCCAAATTTGGCTAAAATTTGAATCTGCTAGCACATAAAATTTTGAACTATAGAGTATGAGATTATTTAGAACTGGCACTACTACAAAATAGGGTTTCCTGGACCCCAGATCTCAACCGGTGCAAGCAAAACCGACAGTCAGAGCTCAAGTCTCAGTCGGTTGGTGCAAAACAACCGACTGAAAAGAATGAACCGGCTGGGATAATATCTAACCTCAGTCGGTTCAGAGTGGAAAACCGACTGGTTGGACCAGTAAAACCAGCTGAGGTAAGTGAACTTTTACAGCTGGTTCCCTTTTCTCAGCCGGCTGAGATAACTTTGAGACAGTTGTTTCACTGGAACCGACTCAGATGATGCTGTTCGACATCCATAAATGCTGTCCGAAGTTGCTAGCTGAGCCTTAAATGCAATTGTCCATGGTTTGGTACACTTGATATAGGTTCGTTGGGGTGGTGTTGCCAAATTTTATGGTAATTTTCATAGAATTTTGTGGCACATAATATTTTGATAGTTCTTGCTCAATTTAATAAAATTTACATGTTGTTATAGATGGATCGACTGTGGAAGTACACTGAGAATCATGCTAGCAATGACTACATCGAAGGCGTCTTAGCATTCTTACAAGTAGTCGAACAGTATAGTTTGAATACAGGGGAGACGTGGATAAGCTGTCCATGCTGTCATTGTGAAAATTTGAGGAGCTTCACAAACCTTGCACAGATCCAAGCACATTTGATCAGGACAGGATTCATGAAGGGGTATGTATGTTGGACCAGCCACGATGAAGATTAGATTGTAGAGGAAGGTCCGGCAAAAATGGATGAAGGCAACGACATGGCTGATACTGTCAATAGCACACCTCTTGAGCAGACGCGTGATGCCGTATGTGCGTCATAAGAGGACGCGTCGCAAGACGACACGTCATCGCATGAAGACAACGAGTTAGATCAGATGATCCGAGATGTCGAAGAAAACTGTGAGAATGATCGGGAGTACAGAAAATTTGTCTACTTATTGGAAGACTTGGAGAAACCAATGTACTTTGGTTGCAAGTTCACAAAGTTGTCGGGCGTTCTAGAACTGCTAAAACTGAAGGCTAGTAGCGGATGGACCGATAAGAGCTTCTCGTCGCTCCTAACATTGTTAGGGGACATGCTTCCAAAAGGAAACCAGATGCCGAAAACTACATACAGAGCTAAGAAGGTTCTTTGCCCTTTGGGAATGGAGGTAGAGAAAATACATGCCTGTAGAAATGATTGTGTCCTGTACCGTAAAGAGTACGTGAATTTGCGGGCATGTCCGGTGTGCAAACTTTGAGATATAAGCGCAAGATCGACGGTGATGATGTCGGGGAGAGCATAGAGGTGAGAAAGGGGACTCCTGTTAAGGTTGCCTGGTACTTGCTCATAATTTCCCGTTTGAAGTGCTTATTTGCGAACCCGAAGGAGGCCAAACTGATGCGTTGGCACGCAGATGAGCGTACAGATGATGGAATGTTGAGACACCCAGCCGATTCTTAACAGTGAATAAATATTGACAGGAGGTATGCTATGTTCGGCAAAGAGGCGAGGAATGTAAGATTCAGGCTGAGCACTGATGGAATGTTGGCCCGTGAATCTATGCATGTATAGCCTTCCACCTTGGTTGTGTATGAAGACGAAGTACATCATGATGGCAATACTTATCCAAGGTCTGAAACAACCCGGTAACGACATTGATGTGTACTTTGCCCTATTAATGGATGATTTCAAACTTCTTTGGGATGAAAGCGTAAGGGTATGGGACGCACACCTTAAAGAAAACTTCACGTTACGTTGCATGTTGTTCATTACCGTCAACGATTATCCAGCCAACGGTACTTGTTCGGGGCAAACTATTAAAGGGAGCAATGCATGTGTTCAATGCCTTGTTGATATAGCAAACAGGTGGCTAAAACACTCTAAGAAAATGGTGTACATGCGTCATCATAGGTTCCTTACAAGGGATCACCATTACCGCAGGATAAGACATGAATTCGATGGAACCGTCGAGAAAGGCTCAGCTCCACATATTTTTAGCGACACCGAGATCCACGATCAGGTTAAAGACTTGAAAGTCGTGCTTGGAAAGGGGATGTTTAAAAGGCGAGGTACAACGAAGAAAATGAAGCCCGTTGAGAAGCTCATCTGGAAGAAGAGGTCAATATTCTGGGACCTCCCGTACTAGAAGCATCTAGAAGTCCATCACAGCATCGATGTGATGCACGTAGAGAAGAATGTGTGCGATAGCATAATGGGTCTCTTATTGAACATGCCTGACAAAACAAAAGATGGTCTGAATGCACGCCTAGACATGGAAGATATTGGAATCCGACCAGAGTTAAGACCGTAGAAAACAGCAAACAGAAAGACGTTCCTTTCGCCTGCTTGTTATACCCTTTCCAAACCAGAGAAGACTGAGTTATGTGATTGCTTGCATTGTATCAAGGTTCCATCCGGCTACTCCGCCAACATTAAGAGACTTGTTTCCATGGAAGATCTAAAATTAATTGGCATAAAATCACATGATTGCCATGTGCCTATGACACAGATGCTCCCGGTTGCAATTAGAAATATTCTTCCACCAAACGTGCGGCGGACTCTCACAAAGCTGTGTGGTTTCTTTAACACACTTTGGAAGAAGGTCGTTAGCCTTGAAGAACTAGATGGTCTGCAAGATGGGGTGGTGAAGACTCTATGCGAGCTCGAGATGTTTTTCCCTCCGTCGTTCTTTGATGTCATGGTTCATCTCATAGTCCACCTAGTGCACGAAGTAAGGATGTGCAGCCCTGTGTTTCTTCGCAGCATGTACCCATTTGAACGCTATATGGGAATTCTGAAGCACTATGTTTGGAATCGATCTCACCTTGAGGGCAGTATCATCAAAGGTTACGCAACAGAAGAGGTCATTGAGTTCTGTGTTAATTACATGTCCCATCTTCAGCCAGTAGGCGTGCCTCGATCCCGCCATGTGGGCAAGCTGCTCGGTGTAGGGACCATTGGAAGGAAAGTGATCGATCCTGTTCAATGCTCAAGCCCATTTAACTATTTTCCAGCACATGGGCATTATGTCACCATAAATGAATGAACACAAGGACATTCTACGTCAACAAAATCCGACTCGTGCAAATGACTGGATCATAAAACATCACAATGTAGAGTTCAATGAATGGTTCAAAGAGCAATTCTGTGTACTCCCATCAAGTGGTGCACTGTCATATTTAGCTAGAGGCCCAGCATGGTCGGTCATCACATGGAAAGGGTACGAAATCAATGGATACACCTTTTACACAAAAGAACAAGATATGAAAAGCACGGTGCAGAATAGCGATGTCTGTGTAGAAGCTCTCAAAACAGATGGCAAGAAACAACTGTACTACGGGTACATAGATGAGATTTGGGAGCTTGACTACGGCGAAAATTTTAAAATCTCGTTGTTTCGTTGCTGCTGGGTCAATAAGAAACAAGTGATACCTGACGACAAAGGCCGTACCACTGTGAACCTTGAACGTGTCGCATACAAAAATGAGCCTTTCATTCTCGCTGAACTAGTTCATCAAGTCTTCTACATTATCGATCCATCCAACAAGAAGCGGCACATAGTAATGCCTACAAAAAGGAGTATTGTGGGAGTTGAACATGTGGTGGATGAGGAATATTACAACAAAATCGATGAGTTCCCAACCCCCGATGATGGAACAAGGGTCGAAGATGAACTGCGGCATGATCTTGCTCCCTATAAACGAAGTGATCATCAAGAAGGAATTATTTTGTAACATAACTTCCGATATTAATGATATATGGTACTACTTCCTATGATTTAGAATAATCGTATATGTTCTATGATGGTAATACAAAGAAAATAACTTTTGTACACAGAAAACAACTTGAATACGACGAAAATACCTTAAATACAAAGAAAATAACTTAAATAAAAAGAAAATAAATTAAAAAATAACTCATCTACAAAGAAAATAACTTATCTACAAATAAAATAACTTAACTACAAATAAAATAACTTAACTAAAAAATAAAACAACTAGAATTCCAAAAAAATAACTTTAGGGTTTTAGTCGACCAAACCGACTGAGATAGTATATTATCCCAATCGGTTCTATCGACCGAACCGACTGAGATAGTATATTATCTCAATCGGTTCCATTACTCGAACCGACTGAGATAGTATATTATCCTAGTCGGTTCTGTCGACCGAACTGACTGAGATAGTATATTATCTCAGTTGGTTTCATTACCTGAATCGACTATAGTATGTTATCTCAGTCGGTTTCTCTGAGTTAACCGGCTGCGATGACTTGGGTTAATATAAAACGATTCGTCTCCCTGTGGAACTTCTCCCAGTTTTCGACTCCGTGTTTTTTGCAGGACCCATCGCTGCCTCGAACCGCCGCTGCTCGAGCCGCCTCAACCGTGAACTGTCCTCCGAGATGGCCTCTCCGACATGCCGCCGAGCTGCAACTGCCTCCGTCGCCCGGGCCGCCGCCACCGACACCAGGTAAGATGCCCTAGTACCCTGGCCGGCTGCTTACTCTTCCACAAGTAGATTTGTTGCAAATCTAATGTCTAGTTCCACCATGATGGAAGCGAGGAGCGATTCCATTGTAATGTGATGTGAACTTAATTAAAATGTGATCGATATACTTGTTTAAATTTTTGAATTTCTATCTATTTGGTAAGTTATCTGTGAATAGAAATATAATATGAATATGATGTGTATGTGCATATGTATATGTATGATATCTTGATGCTGCAATGATTTGGGAAATTTGAGATATATATACCCCGGCCGAGCATCCCTAGCACCCCTAGCATACAATGTAGATGATTAGGGTTCGATTAAGATGATCATCCCTTTGCTAGCTTTTGAGCATCCCTTGATCAAGACTATGCAAGAATTAATGTGTATGTACATATGGCTTTTGAGTATACTGGTTGCTTTGTAGGGTACTAGTAGTAAGTTCTAGAGAATAATAGTGAAAGGATTGTAGGTGCCGACTAGAGGGGGCTGAATAGGAGGCTAACCAATTTTAAACAATTACTTCAATTTATCAAGTTTAAGGCTTAACAGGTTGAAGGGTTTAGCTAACTGTGTGACAGGTTAACTACTCAGGCAGTATTTGATATGTTAATTACCACACAGCTGTCACACAGGTGGCTAACACAGGTAATCTAAAAACCCTAAGCAGATGTATAAGACAGATAGCTGTGTAATAGGTAACTGGCACAGATATGAGACAAGCAGTAAGGCAACTGTGACACAGCTAAACTAACACAGGCAAAGAGTAAAGATCACAGCTAGATTATATATATATATTAGTGAATCACACAAGCATGCAACCAGATGAGCAAGTAAGTGCAGAATGAAAAATACTCAGAGAGACAAGGGATTTTTCACCGAAGTTCCCACTCTTTTCAGAGAGGTACGTCTCCGTTGGAGAGGCTACTCCGAAGAGATAGCCAACATTGAAACACGCCTGTTCTCCGAGTACCTGAGTTTTTAGGTCTCTTTCTTTTGCTTGTGGAAGTCTTTTCGCCTTGCAGCAGGTAGACTTCAAATCACCTTCTCAAACTACTGAACCAGTCCACACAAGCTTGGGTGGTCACAGCAACTTCTACACCTGTCTAGTAGTAGACACTCCAAGAAAGAATCTGCAACAACAACTCTTGGAGGAACCAGTGCTCTCTGCTCAAAGCTCTAACTCTCTTGAACTAAGACTGAGGAAGTTTTACTTCTATTCAGGAGAAAAGAGGTTAACAACGGTCGAAAAGGATTGCAGAGGTTTGGCAAAGGTTGAGGTCTAAGACCTCCCCTGGTCCCTTATATATAGGGCCCATAGGCACCTGACCATTACACTCATGCCACATAGGATTAATTGGGTCACCAGTGACAGACACGGGTGACACAGCTAATCACAACGCACAACGGTAACTGGCTCAGGCAGACCGACACCTGTGTCACTGGAGGCTGTCATAGGTGAAACCCTAACTGATGTAGCCTCACTACTCAGCCCGGTCTTGGCACATTACATGCCCTGAGCGCACACAACTAACTGATGCCTACTCAGGAGAGGACCTCCAGCAGTCTTCTGACTCGGCAGACAAACTATTGCAGTGCAGTTCCCTTAGCATTTTCAAGCTCTCCCCTGGCACAGAGTTGTACCTGAGTCATAGAGCGGTTGTTCTCCTGTGACACAGCTATGCCACACAGGTAACTTTGGCTCTAGGGTTTTAGGAAGCTAGCACAGTAGTGTGCTAGCACAACCCAGTTTCACACTTGTGCAAAACTGTTGTTACAGGGCCACTGACCTCAAGGCATCAGTGCCACTGTCCAACAATCTGAGCATTGAGCATTAGCACTTCCAAAAAGTCATTGCTACTTCATCCCTCTTGATAGTACAGGTGTTTCATAAGGACTCAAGAAAACTAGCAAACCTAGGCTTCAGCTTCCACCAACTGTAGTCACGGCCCTTGATACATCAAGCCACCATCACCTTGCTTGCAACTCCTTGCATGACATCGGCTTCTTCACAACTGTGGCACAGCTGCCTAGCACAGCTATCTCCTTGCCCTGGGAAACCACCTTTGTACTTTTGGGTGGTCATCCTTTCATGGATGAATCCTCTTCCTGGAACCTATTCATCCTGCTTACACTCATTGTAAACATTAGATTCCAGTCTGGGTTGCCATTAACCATCAAAACCATTTAGGGGCCTAGATGCTCTTTCAAATAGTACTAGTAATGAGTATGTATATGCATGTAGCACTGACAACTAGCACTAATTAATCCTCTACTTGATTAATTGGGGGGAATAGAGAGGATACAGGGGATGGGACAAAAGAAAAGGTCGAACCCCAAAAGGAAAAATGGTACCAATAGATATGTTGTGAAAAATAACATCAAGAAGAAATAATTTTATAAGCTTTTGCTTATAGATAAGCATTAAACATATCAGTCAAAGGCACACCTTGCAATTTCTATTAATGTCGTGTTTAGAGTGATCTAGATGATTTAGAACAATTTAGAATGATTTAAATGATTTAGATGATTACAAAGATTTAGAATGATTAAAACTTTATACTTTTCCTATATTATCCGAAGATCGCCGGACAATGGTGACTCTCGATCACTGTCGCCACCTAGGCCGTCCAGCGACACAACCAGCACCTCCGAGCCTAAGAAAAAGGCCCGTCGAGGAGAAGGAAGGAAATGGTCGAAGAGACCGGATGTGAAGTACACGGTCACACACTTGCACGACTCAAGGGCACCAAACGAGCCTGAGAACGTAAGGAGGAAGTTCAGCACGGTCAGCGGGATCGTAGCAAGTGAGTGGGTCCCAATCACTTTAGAAAGTTGGAAGAGAGTAGGAACAGACCAGCTCACTGCGATTTCAGGGGAAATCTTGGGATATTTCATCCTCCCCGAAGAATGGAAAGCTCGTATTGAGCGAGCTCTAAGATGACAGCGTGCAAGGCTTGAAAGAACTAGAAGACTGTCCTCGTCAACGAGTACGTGTATGCCGAGGTGGAGCCTTTCGGGAAGTGGCCGATAATTACTCCTGAGGTTTGGAACGAGTTCGTCAGGATGAAGACGCCGGAAGAATTCAAGCTGAAGAGTGAACAAAATCGGGAGCTCTCTAAGAGAAACAAGCACCCGCACCGTCTAGGGACTGCCGACTACGCGGGAATGAAGAAGAGATGGGAAAGGGAGGATGAGCAAGCATCGCAATCAGATGCCCCTCCCAGATTTGCGAACATCGCGGATGCGAGGACCAAAGCTTGGGTTAGAGCCAGGGCATCTGCATCGATATCAGCATCAGGCGACCCAGCATTTGAGAACCCAGCTGACGCACAAGTGTACAGACGTTTGGTGAAATATAAATCCCGCCTTAGTCGTACTAACAGCCTGTCAATCATACCAATTGTAGTAACAAATAATTCTAACTTTTGCAGCTGGAGTTCGATGCGTCATCCCAGGCTGGCACCTTCGTAGGAGATGTACTCGAAGAGGGCTTGGGAAACCCCGAGTACCTAGGTCGCACGAGGGGTGTAGGTTCTCTCATTCCCCACAAGTATGGACTCTCCCAGGCTTGGGGCTTGACGCAGTAGCTGCGCGTCGATCGTCCTCCTGACTCGACAGAAAGATACAACTTCTACCTTCTCCTGTGATGAGATTGAGGTATTCTTGATATACCTTGAAAAATTGTTCCACATAAGATTGTTTGTGGCCTATTGGCTGAAAGACATTCTTTGATGTAGGCTCCCACGAGATGCATGATTCAAGTTAGGTTGGTGAGCATGGATGATCTCGTGGATGCCGCTTGGGGCTAGTATTCCCAGCAACGGGACAGCAGAGGATACATAACGTCCCCCTAGACCCTATGAACGCAAATGTGAGCATCGATGGGGTTAATGACACTTTCAGCAAGCTGAAGCTCCCGATTCCACCGAACAACGAGATCTTAACTCTAAGTCAAGCCAAGGGGACATTCATCCAGTGGCCTAGGAGAGACATCTCTCCAGACGAACTAGTGGAGCCTTTGACGTTCTCGCCTCTTGTGGTAGCAGCGCTGTCACCGAGACAGCTTGAGCTGACAACACAAGAATCGCCGAAGAGGTCTCCCAAGGTGGCATCGCCGAAGCATGGCAAGGAAAAGGACTTGATAAAGGTAGCTGCTAGCCGAGAAATGACCATCGAAGAAATACAGGCGATATATGAAGCTGGAGGGAGTCTCCCTAGTGCTCCAACTGTCCCGACATACAAGGCCAGGAAGCCGATGGTCAAGAATCACAAAAAGATGATGTCTGAACTTGGTCGAGCTTGCGATGCGTTGCACATTTGTTACTTGGCCAATTTTAAGAAACCCAAGCATCAGCGGAGCGATAGCATCATTGGCAGGTTCGGACGTGAGCACTTCCTCCATGATAAGGGTCGATTGTTCATCGTGACTTGGGAGGACTTGTTCCTTATGTACAAACTAAGTGCCTTGGACACGGGCCTCGTGAGATGCTTCACACTATAAGTGCTTATAATCATGCTCTATTTAATTTACTATAATACCTACACATGTCACAAATACGGAACTCTTCCCTCTGTGTATATGTAGGTTCTCTTATATCAAGGCGAGAGAAGCAAATGAACCGATAGGATTCATCGACCCGCACCTTGCCTCTGAGCAATCCATGGAGTACGCTGAAAGGGTTGTCGAGGATTATCTCGTTGATATCATGGAGGCCAGCCAGCATAAAAAATTCATCCTCTATCCCTTCAACAAAAGGTAAGCACTATAAACTTGTTAATGTCTCCCACTTGTTCATTTCGCACCTTCAGCATATCATCAACTAACTTGGGATTAATAACCATTTAGCTCCCATTGGATCCTTATTGTTACCATACTCCCTATCAAGAAGGTGTATTATAAGGATTCATACCTCAAAAACATGACCGACTTCAAGAGGGTCAGCAAAGTGATCGATAGGTAAACAAATTACCTCATGAAATTCGATGGTAATAGGTCATTGGTATAATTACAGCTTTTCTTCCATGATTCAGAGTGTACCAAATATTTTGTAATCGTGTGGGGAAAAAGGATGATGCAGGGGGCAGGTTACTTTTCTTTTTATCTTCTCGTCAACCATCGAGGGGGCATGAGAGCCCAAGAGAGAAAGGGGCTATTTGAAATCAAGACAAATCCTTTCTCGAGCACGGCCTTTCACATCTAAGACCGTATTTCCCTTAACTCCTAGGCAATCAGCTTAGGTTCATCCCGAATCCATTCCATGTTTCTTATTAAAGTCCTTCAAACCATCGTGCTAACAAGCCATTCTCCTCCGAAAGTCCCAGAGCTTTTTCTGGTCCATATGCAGCCTGAACTATGTTGCTCTCTGATTTGATTCACTTCCTTTCCATCTCCTCTCCTCGCTTTAGTAGGTTGGGCGCGCGGCTTAATACTTCTCTGCTCAGAGTCAAAGAGGCAAAGTGCTAACTAAACTACTAAGGAAAGAAATTCCATTCCCTAGGGTAGATCTTCCTCTCTCTACAGGGATTGACTCGCTTAGAAGTCGAGGGGGTCCTATTTCCATTCCTTTGCCAAAGACCCTAACGACAGCTTGAACTACCTCCTTGTCTCATTGATCCGAAAAGAACGGAAGAAGTCCCACATCAGATTCACTTGTGCCATCCCCACTTCCTCCTTGAAGGCGTAAGGAAGAGCCTATGAATGTGCAGTTGATTCTCGAACGAAGCGAAGCGATCAAACATGAAAGGCAATGAATATTGTTCCCTATCTTTTTTGCTGGTAAGAGGGCCTCGCCTTCCTTCTTCGTTTTTGATACCTGGGCATAAAATGTATTTATGAATGAATGTCTGGAATGACTAACCAATACATGTCGTGGAAGTGAATGAGTTGCACCATAGGTAAGTCAAAGCGTAGTCTGTTAAAACTGCATCTAGTTCCATCTTTTTTTCGTTAGTTCCTTTTTTAGTCACAACCCATTGTGCTTCCGTTTGACTCAACTTCTCATCTTTGTTCAAGTCCTTCTCCTTGTTAAGGCAGTAAAAAAAGGCTCTTAGTTCCACTCCACTGGGCCTGCAGTATTTAAAAGAATGGAAGACTAGGAGTCCCTTTTTCAGCAGTGCTGTTACTACTTAGATTACTTTTTTGAATCTTGACCAGGACATGATAGAAAGAAAGTAGGCACAGCACTTAAATGAAAATGAAACAAACTAACCCAAGAATAACACTTGCTAGTGACTCTTGTTGGTTCAAGGGTACCCTTGCTGGCTTAGCAGAGTTCATGAGGACGAAGCCTCCAACATTTGAAGGTTCAGCGGATCCGTTGGACGCTGATGATTGGTCGAAGGATATAGAGCAGAAGGACGCTGATGATTGGTTGAAGGATATAGAGCGGAAGCTCAATTTGGCCAACAGCAATGGGCTTGATCGAGTCAAGTTTGCAGCACATCAGCTCAAGGGTGTGGCTGCAGATTGGTGGGAGAATTATTGCGCAGCTCATGAAGACCCGCAAGGCATCTCGTGGGATCAGTTCGTTGAAGCTTTTCGCATTGCTCATATTCCCTCCGGAGTGATGGAGATGAAGAGAAAGGAGTTCTTGGAGTTGAAGCAAGGAAAGATGACGGTGCCAAAATATCTGAGTCGCTTCACTCAGTTGGCCCGTTATGGAAAGGCCGATGTTGCAACAACGGTGGATAAAGTCTCAAGGTTCTTGAATGGGATGAACCCATGGCTGAAGGACAGACTGGTTGCTCATGACTTCCCAACATTCCAACAGCTTGTCAACAAGGCTATTATTCAGGAGAATTCAAAGAAAGAGCTTGAAGAACATCGCAAGCGCAAGGCACCTTATCAGGGCCATTCCGGTGCAGGCAATTCCCACCAGAGGCCAAATCAGAATCAGGGTTTCAAAGTGCAGAATCCAAGACTGCCAAGGCCGAACAATTTTGTTTCCCGCACCTCATACCAAACTCCCAGAGCTGAAGTGGGAGGATTCCGAGCCAACACCGTAGGAAAGCCATGTTTCAACTGCGGGCAAGATGGGCACTTTGCCAATGTGTGCACCACTCGAAGGAATGCAGGACCATCACCAGTGAAGTTCAACTTGGGGTCAGCCGCCAAGACGCCGCAAGCAGGTCAAGGACGTGGTATGCTTCCAACCCCAGGAGCAGTTGGCTGCGGAAGGGTCAACCATGTCACTGCAGAGCAAGCCCAGGAAGCTTTAGATGTTGTTCTGGGTATGTTTCCAATCAACTCATGTTATGTTCAGTTCTATTTGATTCTGGAGCTTCGCATTCGTTCATTGCAAAGTCTTTTGCTGAAAAACATCATTTTGAAGTTGGAGTTTTGAATTTGCCTATGGTTGTGCAATCACCTGGGGGTGTGCTAAGAACCGGACTCAAATGTCCTAAAGTGATCATAATGATCGAATGAGTAGAGTTTCTAGCAAACCTTATCTTGTTAGATTCTCAAGGCTTGGATGTCATCCTAGGGATGAATTGGTTGAGTAAGCACCAAGGAAAGATAGATTGTGCCAGTAGATCCATAGTTTTGACCAATGCTGAAGGGATCATCGTGCAGTTCAAGTCGAAGTTTTCATCTCATCTTGAGGAGGCTTCCATGCTGAATAGTTTGAAAGAGTTGTCTGTTGAAGATGTAAGAGTGGTGAATGAATACCCGGATGTGTTTCCAGAAGAGCTACCAGGTCTGCCGCCAGACCGTGAGATAGAGTTTGCTATCGAGCTAGTGCCAGGCACTGCTCCTATTGCAAAGAGGCCGTATCGGATGCCGGCTAATGAGTTAGCCGAGATGAAGAAGCAAATTCAAGAGCTAGAAGAGAAAGGTTATGTCAGACCGAGTACCTCACCATGGGGAGCGCCGGTTCTGTTCGTGAAGAAGAAGGATGGTAGCATGCACATGTGCGTGGACTACCGAGCTCTTAATGAAGTAATGATCAAGAACAAGTACCCTTTGCCAAGAATTGTCGATTTGTTTGATCAGTTGAGGGGAGCAACAGTGTTCTCAAAGATAGATCTCAGATCAGGGTATCACCAGTTGAAGATCCGACCAGAAGATGTGCCCAAGACAGCTTTTGTGACCAGATATGGGCTATATGAGTTCCTTGTGATGTCGTTTGGACTCACGAATGCGCCGGCATATTTGATAAATTTGATGAACAAAGTGTTCATGGATTGCTTCGACAAGTTTGTTGTGGTGTTTATCGACGATGTGTTGGTATACTCCCGAAGCGAAGAAGAGCATGAGCAGCATCTTCGAGTGGTTTTGGAAAGATTAAGAGCGCATGAGCTCTATGCCAAGTTTAGTAAGTGTAAATTTTGGCTAAAACAAGTGGATTTCCTTGGTCATATCATATCGGCCGAAGGAGTGGCAGTGGATCCAGCGAAAGTGGAATCTGTGATTAATTGGAAGCAACTGAAGAATGTGTCAGAGATTCGCAGTTTTCTTGGACTAGCGGGATATTACCGCCGGTTCATAGAAGATTTCTCCAGGATTGCAAGACCAATGACCCAGCTGATCAAGAAGGAGAACAAGTTCGTGTGGACAGAAACTTGTGTGGCAAGTTTTCAAGAGCTCAAGAAGAGGTTGACATCTGCACCAGTGCTAATCTTGCCCGATATTCAGAAAGATTTTGAAGTTGATTGTGATGCTTCCAAACAAGGTTTGGGATGTGTGCTAATGCAACAAGGCAAGGTTGTTGCTTATGCGTCAAGGCAGTTACGCGCACACGAGGAGAATTATCCTACTCATGATTTGGAGTTAGCTGCCGTAGTGCATGCTTTGAAGATCTGGCGACATTACCTCATCGGTAATCGCTGTGAGGTATACATGGATCATAAGAGTTTGAAGTATATCTTCACTCAGGCAGAATTGAATCTCAGACAGAGAAGATGGTTGGAGTTGATAAAGGATTATGATGTTGAGATTAATTACCATCCTGGTAAAGCCAATATCGTGGCCGACGCCTTGAGTCAAAAAGCCTACAGCAATAATTTGATGATTCAAGAAAGCCAACCAGAGCTATATGAAGAGTTCAGGAAGCTGAATCTGAATGTGAGTATCGCCGAGAATGACGATATGCTAGAAGTGAAGT
>JAGXJF010003679.1:0-24218 GCA_019208055.1 Stipa capillata | reverse complement strand
AAAGGGGGAGATTGAAAGTGCATCCACTCCCATGGAGCTTGGAAGGATGGCTATCTTGCCCCAGAGTTTGGTTTTGATGGTTATTGGCAATCCTCACCTGTGTCTAATGTTTTGCAATGAGTGTGAACAGGGATTAGATGGACAGGTGAAAGCTGATGTGAGACAACTGTTGATGATGAGCCCTAAAAAGAGCAAGGAACTGGGAAGGTCAGAAGGACCAGCCGAGCTAGGTTCCTGAGGCACAGTTGCGAGGAAGCCGAGGCTGTGCTCGAGGGCAAGCGAGGTGATGGTTGCTTGATGGAGTTCAAGGGCCGTGAATGCAAGCTGGATAAGTCCTGGAGGAGCTAGGAAGCTGGTGGATCAGGACCAAGGGTTCTCTGTGCGTCTACAAGGGCAGTCGTCTTCGGTGAAGAAGCTTGGAACCAGTGCCAAGGGTCTAAGCGAGCTGGTCAGGGACTTTGGCGAGGTCATTGCTCTCTGGTCAGTTGTAGGCTTGTAGTGAGCCGGCCAGAGTTGTGCTCAGGTGCTGCCTGAGGCAACCGAGTCCACCTGAGTTTGGCATCTGAGACTCAGGTGGGTAGCTCAGCCGTGGCTAGTAGGTTACCAGAGGTGCTCGTTAGCTGAGTCTCAGATAGGTTAGGTCTGGTGGCTCTTTGTCTGACGTGGCATGAGGGTAACGGCTAGCTGCCAGGGACCCTATAAATAGGGAACCTGGGGAGGTTTTCAACCTCGAACCTTTACCCAACCTTTGCCTCTAACCCGAAAGCAACCTGTTGAGAAAGAAAGAGCTCTAGGTCTCCAAGTGAGTGTTGCCTGCGTGCATCCATCGTGAGAGTGAGTTACTTAGTCCTTCAGGTGTAATCTTCGAGGTACTGGTTCCTCCAAGAGTGGGAGTGCTCTTGGAGTTGGTGAGCAAGCCAAGTCTTGTGTGGCTGCCACCAAGAGTCTGTGAGGGCGATTCGGGTCTGCCTGTCTTGCAGCAGCAAGATAAAAGGATTCCACACAAGAAAGGTACTCGAGGAAAGAGCACGTTTTGGTGCCGGCTGTGAGAACAGCTTCCTCAACGGAGACGTACTGCTTCGCAAGAAGTAGGAACTTCGGTAAAACAAATCATTGTGTGCTTTACTTTCTGTCTTGTGATCTGTTCTTACTTATTCTGATGTCTATGTATGCTTAGATCACTAGAGCACCTTTATTTGTTGCACACTAACTGAGTTTCCTCACCTGAGACTCAGTTAGCTCCTGCTAAAGCTAGTACCTTTCTTGTTCACGTCATCTGATGCACTCACCTGACTCTCACACCTGAGACTCAGTTAGCTCTGAATTTAACTTGTTCTACATCAGCTGAGTTTGCTATCTGAGTGTCTGGTGTTTATCTGATATATCTTGCTGAGTCTCAGTTACCTGCATCAGTTGCATATATTTTCTCTAGGATTGACCTATCTCCAGAAGAGAAACCCATTAGGCATTTTAATTTCTAGAGCCGACCTATTCACCCCCCCTCTAGTCGACTCCTGAGATCCCTTTCAACCCCCCTCCAGGACCCCTGCAGTACACAGGGGCTGGAGAGCGCCACAGTTCACGCGATCCTGCCGCGGCAGCAAAAATGGCTGCCGCGACAGCGAAATTGCCTGTTTTTGCTGCCGCGGCAGCGAAAATGGCTGCCGCGGCAGCCAAAAGGGCTGTTTTTGCTGCCGTGGCAGCCAAAATGGCTGCTGCGGCAGCCAAAATGGCTGCCGCGGCAGCACAAACAGCCCTTTTGGCTGCTGCAGCAGTCAAAACGGCTGTGTTTCCTGCCGCGGCAGCCATTTTGGCTGCCGCGGCACCCAAGCACGTTGCTGCCGCGGCAGCAACGTGCTTGGGCCTCTCATAACAGCAGTGACGTGCCGACTGGATGGCTCGTCACTGCTGTATATATTACCAGTGACGGGCGGGAAACACAGCACGTCACTGGTAATATAATTACCAGTGACGGGCTCTCATGCTCGCCCGTCACTGGTAACTAGATTACCAGTGACGAGCTGGTAGCCCGCCACTGATAACCACTTACCAGTGGCGGGTCACCAGTGACGGGCCGGCCCGCTCGTCACTACTGGGCTTTTTAGGCCCGTCACTGGTGTCCCTTTCTGCAGTAGTGCTCCCAGGAGGGAAGTACTTGGCGAGGAAGACATCAGAGCACTTTTCCTTGGTTTCAACTTCACAAGCGGGAAGTGAGTGAAGCCATTGCTTGGCTTTTCCGAGAAGAAATTGGAAAAATCTTGAGATGAATGGTGCCGGCAGCAACATTTGTCAGGTTGAACATTTGGAGGTGCATGTTAACGTCCTCCGAGGCTTGCCACAGAAAGCAGAGTTGCTAACCATATGGGTGTGGGCTGGCTTGAGCTCAAAGTTCTCAGGTCCAACAGTTGGCAATGACATAATGGGTACATTGTTGCTACTTGGTACAGAGTACTACTGGAGGGTTACTTGATGAGGACATCCCTCCTACAGTTATGTCCACAGCCCCTACTCCCATAAAAGATGTTACTCCTCAAGTACTAGAATTACAAGGACCAGTGACTAGAGCTCGTGCATGATATATCAATTATCAGGTACTTTCATTTCTTGGTACTTCACCTAATCCACACATGAATATGATGTTGCCTAAGTTCGACCTTCTTTCGCTATTAAGGAACTAGGGACCAAGCCTGAAAATGAAGAATGGAGATGATGCTACAAGTGAGCATTTCCAGACAATGAACCACCATAACTTCTTGATGATGGAAGCCGAAGAAGGACCAATGGAAATATCAATTCAAGCTTCAGCCAAGTCCAAGTCTGGACCTTCACCTGGACGGTCTAGATAATAGTTTGGATCATCTCTAGAAGTCCAGACCCTCAATCTAAAGGGCCTAGCTTACAGTCCCGATTGCTACTACAGAGCCCGAACCCTCACTTGGACCTCAGCCTGGAGGGTAAGGATTTTCCTTGGAACCTCACCCGGACCTCAGGCCGAAGGGTCTGGATTTTCACGAACTGACTTAGATTTGGCAATTCGAGTCTGTTTCGGCTAGGGGGCTTCTTTCCACCTATAAATACCCCATAGGGACCCTATAATCCATGGGATTTGTTTAGATTAGGATCTGCTACTTGCAACTTTGCATCTGTCAAATGTGTTGAACAACCAATTGTTAAGATAGCTTTCCGGATCCCCATGTTAGCAATATACTTCATCCATGCCCGCAATTTCATATTGCTTTTTCAAATTTCTTGCTTATTCTTTGATTGCTTGCAGGGAATTGAACCTTGTGTTCAGGTTGGCTGTACTTCCCGCATCATCAGCTACCTACTGGAGTTAGTTTAGCGATTGCTAAGGTGCATTGTTGTCGTACGGTGTAGTCGGTTCGTCAAAGTCGTCTCCACAAAGCTATTCATGTTCTCTTCGAAAGATCGGGACAGCTGCTCATCACTTCTCGGCCATTGTCACTGGTGGAATAACACGAGATTTAGATTATGAGGTTGGATGAGGACTCCTCCAGACCTGGAGAAGATATGAAGAAAGTGCTAGATCACCAAGTGGTTTCAATGCAAGAAACTTCTTAGACTGGTCCGGGGTTTTCTTGCGTTTGGAATGGGATTCTCTCAATATTGCCTAGGGGTCGGGTCAGAAGTTTTTAGGAAGGGAAAAACCAGACATGCACTGCCATGTTCAGATAGAAGGGAAGAGAAAAGAAAATGACAGGGTCAGGGGGTTAAGGGAATTGGATAATATATAGATATAGAAATAATTGATATTTCTAGCTCAAAGTTGCTTCCCTGTCTAGCTCAAAGTTGCTTCCTGACAACGTGCTAGAAATGCTTGTTAGTTATTTTTATGTTCTATAGATATTTACATCTGCAAGTGCACAGAAAAGCGGTTGTAGCATTTCACCTCATAAGTATTCCTAGGTTATCAATCAGTGGGAAGGAGATAGGTTTGAGCAGAGATATCAGATTACCAATATATCATATATATGTATCCAACCTCCTGCCCTTTGGACGGGATGTTTATAGGTAATAAGATAATAGAATAGGGGAATGATCACTAGATAAAGGGGTTGCCGATCAACACAAGTAACGACTAATAGGTAGCTAGCTAACCGGAGTCTATAGCAGGTAGGTAAGAGTTCTCGTTCCTAGTTTTTAGAAGCAAGGTCAAAACTCTACAAGAAAGGTAGAGGTCTTCGGAGAAAGGTAAAATCAATAAGAAAGCTTTTCCTCCTTACATTTCTTTGTAAACTATTATACCCTTTGCAAATACTTTAAACCTATGAAGAGTAGCTCTTTGATGATTTCTTGGGCTTTGTGCACTTGATACTACATAGAGTACCAAAGCAAAGTTGTAAAGCACTATTTGATGATGTAGACCTCGGCACAAAGAAAGAAGAGGAAGGAAAAGTGTAAAAAATAATTTAAAAAGAGAAAAAAGAAAAATATGCAAAAGTGTCTTATATTTTGTAGGAGAGCATGAACCGCGAAAACACTTGTAATAGGTGAGTGCTACAAGTGTGCAACTTCTTGACCCACTAATACTTTGTAATCAAGCTAGCGTCTTTCCTTGAACTTGTGCAACACGAGCTCATAATATTCATTAGGAGCATTTTTCATTCTAGCTAAATTTATTGGTTGCACAAATCCCATTATCCCTTTGTATGAGTTATCTTGTGCTTCGCCTATATCCTTTGAGATCAATTTTTATTGATTTGTTCTATTGTGGTTCACTACATAGCATTGCAACATCTCAATTTTCATTTGCTTAGTGTGTTGTGCTAACCCTCTCCAAGATCCACATAAGCTTTGGTTGTGCTAGTGCTTTGGAGATTGAACTCTTTCCAACAACACCCTTGAGGCCCTCGATTTCCCTCATTGTTCCGTTGATCAGTGGTAAGGAGAGTGAGGTTGAGAGTTTCTTTTTCCACATATCCATAAATAACCATGTTTAGGATATACCAAGAAGGAGAAAAAAGGACAAGAGGATGCATGACACTCTACAATGTCACTTTGAGCCTCGTGGGCTTCAACACATGAGACGAGTACTCCCTGTGCATCTTCTCAAATGGACTTCACTGCCATCGAAGCTCCAATGGATTTGAGAAGAAGCCTACACCTATGGACGGATGAAGATGAAGAAAGACACGCAAGCACCCACTACCAAGATGCTCCTCGACGACAAGGTCGTCATGAATATGAAGATGTGAAGCTCGGCAAGCCCAAGGATACCATGCCAAAGTCCCCAATGGTCATAGCCCCAAACAAAACATAGAGATTCCATTCTACAGAACTCGTCATCCAGAGGATTACCTTGAATGGGAATGGCAGATGAAGATTTTCTCAAGCTTCAACAAGACCCACAAATCATGAAGTCAAGCGTGCCACAATGTAACTACAACGACTATGCTTCAACATAGTGGTGTCTACTCTCTATGAAGGAACTCATCATAGATTGATCAAGATTGGAGTTGGTCATGCGAGAAGAGTTTGTGCCATATAAGTATTAGAGAGAGCTACTTCACCAAGTGGAGCGCGTCAAGCAAGAGAACAAGTTGGTCAAAGTCTACTTCAATGAGATGAAACAAGCAATGCAACGAGTTGGTAGTTTTAGTACAAACATGGAGAATAAGTATTTTGAGGACGGATTGAACTTTGACATCGCATCTACACTTCCTCTCAAGAACTTCAAGAGTTTGCTCAATCTCTTGGATGGTGCTCTTGAGACAGAAAACCGTGTCAAGATGACCAAGGCCCGAGAAGATGAAGAGCATGAAAAGAAAGTCATCAAGGTGTCCAAGTGCACGAGAAACTTTCCAAAGAAATGTGTTGGAGCCACTCGAGAAGCAAAGTCAGAGTAGCGTAGTGAAGCCACTAAAGGCTCGACCTTTGGAGGCAAGTATGGAAATGGTCGAGCATGGGATTTTCCCTTCAACTAAGGTGGCGAGCTACAAAAACCAAAATGGTGCTTGCATCTTTGGAGGCGAGGCAGGTGAGAAGGTGAGCATGGGATTTTCCCTTCGACCAAGGAGGTGGATGGACATGAAAGTGCCAAGTCTACCCCTCTATGCATTAGAGGGGAGATGCAAACAATCCTATGCGAGGATGAGAGCCACATAGCCAACTTGAGACAGAGTGATAAAAAGCAAGAGTTGTGTGACTCCAACAAATATGAGATTGTGTGCTTCAACATTGAGAGTGAGAGAGAAATACGACAAAAGTTGAGGGATAGTTGATAGGTCAAATGAGTCTATTTCTAAATCTAACTACTTAATATTTAATTGTAGTGTTGTTTCTGACTTGGTGCAAGATTTCAAGGCTAAGAAGATGCACATTCTCAATAAGTCGAAGAGAAGAAAGAATTAGCCACTGTGGAAGATGGAGAACTTGCCACCCCGTGGTTATAACATGAAGAAGAATGTGGCTCCAAGGAAGCAATGCCACCTCTAACACCTACTTCAACTTAGGAGGACATCAAAGGTAACAACAAATGTGTTGATGTGATTGTCTCACAAGAGCATGTATGAAATTTTGATTGCTTGCATGATGTAGATGAGGCCAATGTTTCTTCTCATGCTATGTTGACTTTCCCATGTGATAATTTGATTGCAAACCATTCTTTTCATGTGGAATTAGTTAGTCTAAAAGCACACTTGCTACTATATAATGTTTGATAAACCATTGACTTTGTCATGTGCTATGGTTAAGATTTCCAAAATCACATCTTTGACATTTTTTAATAGTACCTGTGACACCATGTAAGTTCAATTTGATTTGTGAATATGGCATAGATGACAAGTTTATGGTGTGTGGCATGTGTATCACCAATAATGAAATTGCCTGAAGTTGAATATTTTGCACTATCCATCTTCTATCCATGCCATGAATAATTTAACATGCAAAATGATGGTAATGTCACATGTGTTGCAAGAAATGTGATTACTACTCATTCTTTCCATAAGAGTGATTGCAACCATGTTAGTGTTTTAGATGTGCTAGGTAATGAACATCATAAAATTTCTTATTTTTTTGCAACAAATATGTCGTCCACTTGTTCTTTCCATAGATTTGCTTGCAGCAATGGTTGTATACTTGAAAATGGCAGTGTTCCTAGAACTTTCTCATACACCTTAGGAGAATTGGTTTAAGGAATGTGAAACATGTTCATATGAATTGCATGCATAATATGGATAACATGATTAGAACTTCCATGGACATCAAATTGGATGCATCATATCCACCATGCACTTTTAGTTCCAATAGTGTTGTGCACAATAAAGGTCATGTCATGATGGATGACATGTACATTTACCATGCCATTAAATTATACTTGCTATACATGTTTTGTGCTAATGGTGATGTGTTAAAGAAGGGGCACATCATGATGGATGACGTGCTCATCTACCACGCATACACGTTTTTTTCTTTGTCTACTATTGGTGCAGGAAACAAGGTCTACATATCAACTTCTGAACAACATGACTTGACCAAAAGAGCTCAGGAGAGCTATTTAAGCTTAAGCATCCATGAAATGTTTATGCCAAGCACCTCTACGCATCAAGAGATATCGAGGAGAACATGAAGGAACTTCACCAAGGTAAATTTCTTCTCTTTACACAACAGTAACATGAACTTAAAGAATTGACTACTCTTTGAGTGTTGTTTCTTCATTGTTGTCAGTTTGGTGTACCTCGTGGAAGGAGGAACGACATGGAGTACAATGGAGGGAAGCTTGGAGACCAACCCTCTTTGGATTTGAAGGAGCGGAGTCGAGGTCAACTCCTTTTCAATAAGTTGGGGATGATGCAGACATCACCATGGACACCACTAGCCCAAGGCTTCCAACAAGTCTCACAAGCTCAAGTGCACCTCCTCCACTTGTTGGTGCTATGACAAGAGCTAGAGCCAAGCTTTGCAACAAGAGGTATGAAGGACCATCCAAGGTAGAGAGCAAAGGAGCAAAGGAAGAAGCTCCTACTACCAAGTCAAGTCCTAGCTGGAGACTCTGGGTGGCCCACTGGACACTCCGGGCCACTACCATTGCTGCTTCGAACCCTTTGAATGTCCAATAAAGAAGATGGCTAGACACTCCAGGTTAAATCCGGATACTTCTGACCCCCGAATCAAGAGCATGTTTTGGACGCATATTCTCTGGAGTATCACCGAATACTCTGGGCCCCCGAAGTATCCGGCTTATCCCCCAAGTATGTGGCAGACTATCTACGCAAAATAATAGGGCCATGACCCATATAAGGATTTCGATCCAATTACTTAAGTGGTGGGATTGGACTATAAATACCCTTCCACCTCTCTCGCTTTTGGGAGATTTGAGTTTAGAACTAAAAGTAGAGCTTAGCTCCTTAATGTAGGGGTTCATCCCTCTAGATTGGAGAATCCACATTAGACATTTTTTCCTTTGGATTTGTAAGGATCGACGTGTGCCTTCGAGTGGAATTCGTGGCATTTATCACAAGGGTTATTGATTTGGTTTCATGTTCCCCACAGACTATCATGGTGGCGTGTGTTGTTGGAGTTGGGTCCATCTAGGATCCGCTAGTTATGGTTCACACTGTGAAGATCGAAAGCACTCCGTATCATCCGAGTTAGCCCTTTTACACAAGCAATGATGAAAGTGTAAGAGAGATGATATGTATACGTAAGCTCATCCCACAAATGTGTTAATGTTAGCAAACGGGCAAGGAGCCAAGGGAGCAATATAAAAGTCGAATGTGTCACTAGTACAGAATCAATCATATAAGACCCCTTATCACATACGATTCGTGAAATCCATCAAGGATACCAAATACCCTGGCAGTTCGATAGAGGAAACCGTATGGGATTAGAGTTCCCTAAAGCAACCATCATGGATAAGGGACACATCTGCAATGTTAAGTGAAGCAACCATCCAGGAAGATATCTGTAATGGCTGACAAAACATACCTGTCATGATGTGGCCTTTATCTGTAACGGGTTTTTTCTAGTTAACTGTATGCAATGTTCCGTAATGGTTGGTAGAATAGAGCCATGTGGGATATGCCCTCATTCTCGACAGCTCCTCATACTGCCATTTGGGATATGCTTCCCTTCATATCCCCTTTAAGTTTTCACCTCGCGCCCACATACTCAAGTTACACACTCGCGCTTGTTCTCCTCCCCAAGCCCACCGCGTGCAACCACCTCGCCCCCAACTGACATTGTAGGCCTCCTCCATGCCCTTCTCCACCACATGCCCTCCTCGATCGTTGCCAACATGCTACTCACATCAACTGACATCGCGGCCTCCTCCTCAACCGACCACTTCACCTTCTCCCCAGCATCCTCTACCTCGATGTCGATGTCCTCCCCCCAGTGCGCTCCACCCTGACGCCTTCCACCTCGATGATGCACCCTCCTTCCCAGTGCCCTACTCCCCGATGCCCTCCACCCCAACGCCTTCCACCCTGACATTGGACTCCTCTTAGCGCGCCACACCAACGATGGCACCGTCCTCCCGATGCCATATGGACGGTGGTGCCACCCCAAGCCACCGCAACCCTAGTTGCCTCGTCCCAAGCACACTACCACCAAGCCGGTTGCCTCCTTCCTGTGCTCTTGCCACTTCTCTACCTCAATGTTGGTACCAGTAGGCTGCACATGACCTATAGTTCAGTCCCATGGTGTTAGTTTTCCAAATTTGTTGGCTAGGTCCAAATTAGGTTAAAAAAGATCCAAATTCAGGTGAATTTGGTTCAAATTTGAATTATATTTGAAGGTCATTTTGATCCTAGCGACCTATAGAACTGTTTTGTGCATTCTTCACATGCTTAGCTAGTATGAAACTATCTAGATGGCTAGATAGGCTTGGTTTAGTTAATTTATTACTGTTACTATTTCCTGTTTTTATATTCTTTTGTTCATGTATAGCTAGTTGTTCATATCAAGGTTTCAGATATGATGTCTGAACATATTAGACCAAGGTTAGATGTATATTATTCTTGTAAAGGTTTCATTGATTAATAAGGGTGATTGCTATTGCATGTCATAGTGTACTTGTTTGCTTTTAGGATTTAATTCTGTCATAGATTAAAACACAAACTATTGGATGTAGCATACATGTTTGTTATTTATTATTTAAAGTATTCCATGATCTTTTGCGTAGGTAGGATGTGAAATAAAGCCTAATATATAGATCATTGTGGTTATTATATTAATTCTTTGTGATGCATTCTATGATTAAGCTGTATAAACTTGCTAATTAAAATGCTCATCAACTTGCTAATTAAGATTTCTAATATACTTTGATTAATTATAATGATTTTTCTTAATAGATCTCATCTGATAGCACCTCTTCGAGAGGATTCAATGAAGAGATGTTGATGAGAATGGAGTTTGCCGAAAGGGATGACTAACTCCTCGACCGTATAACAGTGCTGTCCTAGGAAACCCTCATGAAGCTAAAAGAATGATTTAAAGTGGAGGCGATCGATGAGAATTATGGGGCTCCTACAAAACTAGAAAAAACTGATAAGAAATTTAGGACCATATGCGGGGTAGTCGCAAGGGAATATATCAATATCCTCTTAGAGGACTTGAAGCAAGTTACAAGGTGCAAGCACACCAATTTAATGGACAAGATAATGGGATCATCCTTGGTGCCTAAACATTGGATGGAGGTGGTGCGACGAGCTGCGTTGATGAAGGCCCGGGATGCGTGGAAGAACTAGAAATATTACTTGAACAAAAATTATGTGCAGAAAAGGAAGGAGCCCTTTGGGTACTACCTGATGATTACCCTAGAGGATTGGGAAAAATTTGTGGAGATGAAGACAACACTCGAATTTCATCGTAAAAATGAAGAACACAAGGCTCTAGTTGCAACAAACAAATACGCCCACAAAATGGGTGCCAAAGGACACTACCGTAAGAAGAGATAATGGGACAAGGATGAACTAGCACGTCTATGGAGCGTTGACCCGCCATTTGCTGATGTCAGACGGATCCCACAAAATCCTAGTTGAGAGAAAGGTCAACTGCAAACTCTACAGGTCAAAGGTGTTCAGAAACCCCGCAAACCAAGAGGTATACCAACAGCTGGTAAGATAACAATCGACGACCAGATTTAGTGTTAGTCCATAAATAACTTAATGCTTACTAACATAACCAACTCTAGCTTTTTGTAGAAAGTGTTAAGTGTTCAAGTTTCCAAGGCTCTTTTTAGTCTAGTAGGGTTAATGACCTTCTCACTGCTAGTTTGGGAACCAAGGAACACACGGGTCGTGCTTTGGGGAAAAGGATCCAAGTCACACATAAAATGCATTCCCACTCGACAAGGAGTCGAACCATGAGCGGAAAAGATGCAAAGCGGAACATAAAAAACAACATATCAAAGTTGAGCTACACGATGAGCTAATGTCCAAGTTTGAAGAGATGATTGAGGCTCGGTTGGCAAGTGAAATAGCCACAATGGATGAAAAGTATAGAGCACAACAAGAAGTATTGGACACCCCAGCCCCCAGTTCTAGTTGGAGTAGCTGCGCGTCAGCTGGCCTTGATTGTCTTGATGATACCAATGCCATGTATCGTGAGCCCAAGAGGTGCAAGCTCCCACTGATTGTTGCTCATTTGGGTTTTTCCTCAGAGGTTGCTTCTGGCTTGGTGTATCCGCCCATTGAAGGGGCTATAGTGCACGGTGTTCTGATAGCGCAAGTTTTTGCCAGGTGCATCATGGATTGTGTTGATCCCAAATTCATGCTAGTCCTACTATATCACGTATGCGAGGATGATGAACACCGGACTTCAGGAGATGCAATTGGGTCATTCATCTAGTGGCCCAAGAAGTCTTGGAGAACACGCTACCAGCACTGTCGACTTCCCCAACATTTTCTCTTGCATCATCTCTGGTCATCTCACCGGGGTCATTAGTCCTGCTAGTCTACATGTTGAGCCACCTTTCAAGCTCAATGATCAGCTCCTACTACCGGCATCACCATTGCTAACTTCTAAGTTCCCTGCTCAGCTTGATCTACCGACACCACAAAGTGACGAACAAAACAAAGGTGCTAACCTGACGATGGATAGTACAGTATCCCGTATATTAGGAAGTATCCGTGTTGATAGGCAAGAACCCCACGTTCTCCTGTGCACCGACGCTGGCCCGTCGGGAAGCAGGAGTTGGGCGTGCGGGTCGGTGGAGATATAGCACCACTGGTTGCACCAGTCGTCCCACTTATTCCGCATCTCCTGCAGAATGTAGTGGTCGCCAGTCTTCTCCCGGAGGCGAAAATTGCAGCTCCCCGCGGCCTCCACCCGGTCGGAGCCCCTGCTCTTCCCCGTCGACCGGAGCACAAAGTAATGGCGGAAGAGCATCACCGAAGGCATCACGCCCACGAACATCTCGCAGAGATGGGCGAAGATCGCCAGCATCAACACGGAGTTGGGAGAGAGATGGATGAGATGGATCCCGTACTCCGACAGCACCTCGAGGAAGAAGGGGGAGAATGGCAGCACCAGGCCAGCCGCAATGAAGCTGATGAAGACCACCGTCTCCTTCGGCCTTGGATCCAGCGGATGCGTGGCCGGCCTCACCGTCACCGCCCCCTATGGCCCTGTGGGACTAGCATCTTCCACACCCTGTCCATGCTCTCCTCGTTAAGGAAGCAGGACTTGCAGAGGATGGCATCGGTAGCGGCGGGCGGCGGAGGAGCGCGGCGCCTTTCGCGTCTCGGCATGGCGGCGGTACGGCATGGAAGATGAGGAGGCGAATGGGCACGGAAGCGAAGAAGGCAAGGAGGCGAAAGGGCGTGGTGAAAAGAAAGAGGGCGAAGGAGATGAGGAGGCACGAGAATGGCAAGGCTTCTAGTAGAAACAATCAAGAATTCAAACCGTTGCGTGACATGGGCGGTGGTGTCAGTTCTGTTTCTCTGATAGGGCGCACCCCCTGCGCCGTGTGGGAATCAAGGCGTTTTTTCCTTGTTCGGCAGAGCTGCGCGTCACCCCACGTCGCACAAAAATCAGAGCGGTTCCCCCATTCAGCTCTCTGGTTGGGCCGGCGTCCTCGTTGGCCCACGGAGTGAAGGCCCCGCCCCCAGCCTCGTCCTTTCCTGGGCTGTCATTTGGTGGCTGGGCCGGGGACTACTGTCGGTGATACGGGGACTAAGGTCCCCTAAACCGCTGGCAAAGGCCCAACTTGACACCACGTCGCCAAGGACGTGGGAGTTAAGAGGAGGTGCTTGAGGGCCCACCCCGAGTACTATTCCACTCGGCTAGTCGGGGGGTGCCCCGAGTCGTCCTTTCAGGGTGCTTCCCGAAGCACCCAAGGCGACTTGGTCCCCACTCGGGACAAGCCAAGCAGAAGTGCTCGGGGGCTCGCCCCGAGCAACCGAGAAGAGGTGCTCGGGGGCTCACCCCGAGCACTCGAGGTGACTTGGCCCCCGCTCGGGGCGCCGAGTGCCTCGTCCGGATGGTGGAGTGGCCTAGGGGACGTGCTCGGGGGCCTCCAATCCCGGGAGCCCCGAGCACCCCTCGTGGGCCCCTCCTCAATCCACATGGCCCGATAGGCGCATTTAATGCATGTGTCGGGCGCATTAATTGCTGTCTATCAAGCATTCCTACTCCAAGTCCTTATGGACCAGAGGCGGAGTCCTGACCGGTTCCCATCCCCCTAAGTGATAAGCCCTGTCAGTTATCAGTCTTGGAGGGGATGGAGAGGTCTGACACCTTTTTGACTTTGAGGACGTGCCGCCGCGCGCCCATATACATGCCCTCTGCACCTGGTCCGTGGGACCCGGGTAGTTGCAGCATAGCCCGTGTCAGGAGACGTCCCAGGAAGTCTTCATCTCCTGACACCACCACATCATGATGACCAGATTTCCAACCGCGGCGTGACAGGTGCTTTCCCTCTACAGCGAATCTTCAACCACCAGCGTGGCTTGCCCACGCTCTATTCGTCAGCAACAAGCATTA
This sequence comes from Stipa capillata, assembly GCA_019208055.1. NCBI lineage: Eukaryota > Viridiplantae > Streptophyta > Magnoliopsida > Poales > Poaceae > Stipa > Stipa capillata. The sequence goes on along the minus strand of JAGXJF010003679.1, from coordinate 10,271 downwards.
TTACATTGTATTGACCTTTCTGCCATTGTGGCGACCCCCGAATATATAAGGGGAGAACCGCGGCCATGCAGAGGAGGTTGGATCCATTAGACAACACAACCCTAAACATCCGAATCCTAGAGGAAGAAGAACAGGAACACCTGTGCTGCTAGTTCATTGTAATCACTCCACATATTCTCCAATACACAAAAAGCAAGACTTAGGGTTTTACACCTAGAAGGTGGCCTGAACCTAGGTAAATCATCGTGCAATCTCTAGTTTCCCATCCTGCCAAGCTCTAGCTCCGGTTTAGCTCCATAGATCTACGCCTCCCCGGCCGAATCCCAAAGGGGTCCATTCGGACCACTGATACCGGCGTTTGTACGTCGATAGATGTGCGGGGCACATGCATCTTTCCGAACCCTGGTCGGAAAGGCATTTAGACAAGGATTATATTGGCCGACAGCTCTCCATGATGCGAGTGACTTGGTGAAGTGATGCCGTCAGTACCAATTTCACGATAGATGCATTCACCAGCTTGCCCAAGCATTGCAGATGATTCCCTTGTCGTGGCCCTCCACGACATGGGGCCTGGATATTCTAGGTCTTGCCCGGGGCTACAATTTCCTGTTCATCACAATTGACAAAGCGCGCTGTGTTTTTGCTAACGTCAGTGGTACAAGTGGCGCAGAAAAAGGAAAGATACTTCATCACCAAGCGAAAATTCTGCCACGACGGTTCGGTTTCCCAGAAATCTACCAGGCGAACACGTGTCTGTGATCAGCGGATCAGATTAAACCAGAAAGAGTTTCTCGGGCAAGCGAACCCAGAAGATACTTTGGATTACTCGAAAGTCTACTCCGACCAGAGCCTCCCAACTACTCGGTACGAATAGTGCCTACTCGGGAAAGTTGTCGAGAGGTACTCGTTTTCGCCTACTCGGAGTTGTTCCCCGACAAGAGGAGATTTCTCACAGAACAGTCATAACCTCACTTCACGTACTGATGGGGGGCTTCACGATGGATAGTACAGTATCCCGTATATTAGGAAGTATCCGTATACGATTCCCTGGATTACCGGAGTATATCACGTACCCGGTAAGGATCCCAGGACGATATGGTAACCCCTCGTAAGGAGGGAAGACAACCTTTAAACTAGGAAGGCGATCCCGATGTTTAAGGAAGCTAGAGTCTTACCCCGGCCAAAGTCCATGACCGGTACGACTAGATGAACCCCCTATAAAAGGATGATCAACCCCATAGGGGAGGACAGGTTCTACAAGGTCAAGTTAGATCCAAGGGAGGTTAGATCCAAGAAAGATCCAAAAGCCCTAGCTTATTCCTAGGAGAAGACCTGCCACCTCGAAGGAGTCGAGCTTAGAAGAATTAGTGGGATTAGTCTACGATTAGGCATAGGATAGCCACTAACCTTCATATCCCTTGTAAGACATTCTCCATTTAATATATACGAATAGGACGTAGGGTTGTTATCTTGAGGGAGGCCTGAACCTATATAAAAAGGGTGTTTTCCTTGCCATTATACCTCTGGCCTTGTGCCCTAGTGGTCCCTACCCCTCATACATACACATTCCACGAATACCGTAAGATCGGCGGTTTACCGATCGTCGACATAACCGATGACGAGATCGACAAATTGTACCCCAAGATGGAGGTAGCCTGCCAGTATACGCATGGAGAGTCATTTCCCCACCAAATGAATTGGTGCATGCAAATTTGTTGTGCTAGAGATGACTATCTTCAATAGGCATGGTGCAGAAAGACAAGCTAGTATAGCTATGTATTTCATGTCGAAGCATTTCCTCAACAAGGCGGGTGATTGCATGGTAGGCTTCGAGGACTTTTTCCTCTTCTTCAACCTTCGAGAACTCGATGTCTCCAGTATGAGATGTTTTATATTGTAAGTATTTCACAATCATTGTATACATTCAAGTAATTTTTTGTTAAATGCATACATATTAACTCTTTTGCTCTTTACTTAGGCACATGATCAGTGAACACAAAGTAAGGAAAGAACCAGTAGGTTTTGTTTACCCAAATTTGGTCTCAAAGCAAAGCAGCTCTGAATCAGAGATTGTCTACAATTACTTGGTAGAAGTTTTGTGGATTCAATAGAGCAATGAATTCATATTTCTTCCATATAACTAAAAGTTATACACTATACTTATGTTATTTATATTTTACAAAATATGAACTATATGAGTTGTAACCTTAAAGATAAACTTTTACAGCTACCATTGGGTCTTAATCATCATCATACATAAATCAATCAAGGTAGTATACCTTGATTCCTATAAGCCTCACGACTTCACAACTATCACCCAGTTCATTGACAGGTGATAGAGCACATTTCATTTTCTTTGTAATTTTTTGGTATCCTTTCTCCACGTTGGAATTGGCTTAAATTTCAGAATCACATAGGGCATTTGCCTCATACATTGCTCGTGGAGGGACATCAAAGATAGGAAAAACCATGAGTTTGCACCACGATTTCAGCTTTAAGATATTTCCTAATTAATGACAAAATTCTCCTACATCAGTGATGAGGACATGACCCCCATGGATACACCTGCTACCACCTCTACTTCCACTACTTCAACTACTTCAACTACGTCCGCTATGGAAGCTACAAAGAACAAAAGGAGGTTCGTGAAGATCTTCAAGAACATGCGAGGATTCAAGTTCAATCTCTCGGGAGGAGAAAGAAATGAAGTTCTTGTGACTATGACCATTTCCTACATGAAGTGGTGCAGTATAAGGAGTTCTCCCAAATCACCTTTGGTCCAAGAAGAGCTAGAGAGCAAGTCCCACGGGTTCTGGACTCTAATTCAGATTGCTGAGACAGCCCTGACTTCAGACGTCTTTATCTCAGGAATACGAACTCCGATTTGGGTGATCTTAGACTCTATGGAAAGCTTATCTCGTGCTCTTTCAAACCTGTCCAACTCCACCTCCAGATTCCTCACGAGCACGCCGCAATCACCAAAACAGTTTGGAACTGTTTCTGGAAAACAGACCACCTCATGTCTTTATATACCCCCTAGGATGATCTCTTTTGTTTGGAGTTTTGTTTAGTTAAGAGTTTGCTACCTTTGCGTCTTCGTGTATCTTTGTTTGTGTCCAATGACTAGATCAAGACCACTTTCTAGAACCCCACTCTATCTTGTTCTTCATCCATACTTGCAATTCCAGATTGCTTTATCTTAATTCTTGCTAGTTCTTCGATTGCTCGCAGGGATTACAAACCTCGTGTTCAGGTTGATTGTGCTTCCGGCATCATCAATAACCTAGTGGAGTTGGTTTAGCGATTGCTAAGGCAAATCGTTGTCGTATGGTGTAGTCGAATCATCAAAGTCGTCTCCACAAATTGATAGTTACATTCTCATTGAAAGATCAGGACACCCATTGTTCCATCAAGTGGTATCAGAACTCAGGTTCCTCGGTGCGAAATTTACCATTTTCATAGATTAGATCTGTTCTACCAATCGTCCAAAAAAAGCCTACAAAAAATAGTTGATTAGCTTACCCACTGTCCAAAGATAGGAGAGCACCCCTTCTCCTGAAGTTACGGGGTCATTTTGCCGAGTTCCTTTGACATGGTTCTCTCGACGTGCCACTAGTGGAAGACCTTTCAAAGGAAAAGGTTGGTTGGGAGCAGGAGGGAGTCAATTGCAGAAAGAGTAGAGACAGATATGGGGTCTGTAGCTCTGACCATGTCAACTATGATGCTCTCGCTGCTGCCAGTCCTTTCACCAGTGAATGTTGTCATGCGCTACTTCCCGAACCTCCATGTCCAGGTCCTGCCAAAAAAACTGTGTGACTTCTGCGTGATAGTTCTTGCATTTCATTTGTTGCTTTGCATGAACATTTAGAAATTGGAAAGCGAACTCCCTTAATTAGGTATTTCATAGATAGAGAAGGACAGGCAAAAAGAGAGAGACTGACTAATTACCCGGATCAATGCTGAGCCTCACAGTTTTCATCGTAGTTCTTGCATTGTTGAACTTTTGCTGCATTAATTGTGTCGAGTTGCTGGATTAGATTGGTTCGTAGTTGAAATTTTCTACTAGATCAAACCTTGTTTTTTTTTGCTTCTAGTTCTCCCTGGAGAAAATCAGAAAAAGAGAAGAGAAGAGTTGCTGCCACGGCAAGGGTTTGGTTGCCAATTTCAGCCGTGGCAGCCTGTGCCACCTCCCACCGCTGCCGGTAATCCACCTCCTTGCGTCGCCACATGCTGCCACGCACTGCCCATGCTGCCACGCCATTGCCACCACTTGCCACACGCCTCTAGCTACTACCAGGGCACCATCTTGCTACTGTCACAAAGTTTGCTGCCACCATCAAGCTCCTTGCTGCTATGGGCCGAGGAGAAGAGCTAGTTGAAAGAGCACCTAGGCCCTTAAGTGGTTTTGATGGTTAATGGCAACTCAATCTGGGATCTAATGTTTACAATGAGTGTAAGCAGGTTAAATAGGTTCCAGGAAGAAGGGTCATCAAGGGAATGATGACCACCCAAAAAGTTCAAAGGTGGTTTCCAGGACAAGAGAATGGCTGTGCTAGGCAGCTGTGTCACAGCTATGAAGAAGCCAGTGCTATGCAAGGAGTTGCAAGTAAGGTGATGGTGGCTTGATGCGTCAAGGGCCGTGAATACAGTTGGTGGCAGGTATGTTGGGGAACGTGCTACGCAAAACAAAAATTTACCGCGCACAATCCACCCCAAGATCACTATCGAGGTGCAGGCAATGAGATCATACCTTCGACGATCACGTCAATGCAGCAGAGAACTTGACCGATGTCAATGAAGTCTGTAGACTCCCGCAGCTAGGTTATACCTCCCAGCCGTGAGAGCGATCTCCTCGTGAATAGTTCGCCCGATCGAACGCCGAAATATACGACGTCTCCGAGGTATCCACGCGTACCGGATCAGCGACACCGCGGTAATGTGTGGACTAGCACACAAGAACAGCGGGGATCTATGAGAAGGAGAAGCAGCAGCGCGCCGGCAGCTGTACTAGATCCAATCTAGAAGAGAGAGACAAAGAAGGCTGTGGCCAATCTAGAGATGGCCGGCCTAGGGTTTAGGGCTGCTTCTGGGGCTGCCTCTGGGGCTGCTCGGGATACCCTTTGAGGTGCTCTGCCCCTCTATTTATAGGGGTTAGGGCAGCTCTCCCTAGGCAGGTGGAGTCCTACTCCAGCAGGGACACCCTGTTGGAGTTGGAGTCCAACTCCACCGGAACCTTCTAGAACCTTCTAAAACTTCTGGAACCTTCTAGAACCTTCTAGAACTTTCCGGAACACTTTCGGACATCATCGGAACCATCCGGGACCTCCCGGAACACTTTCGAGATCATCTGAAACACTTTCGAAACTCTTCTTCTCTTTCTCCATAAATCGTAGCATTCCTAAATGTCACTAAAACGTTAAGCGTGTGACCCTATAGGTTCGAGTATATGTGGACATGTCCGGAACACCTTCTGGTCAATAATCGTCAGCGGGATCTGGACACCCATAACGATTCCCACATATCATCGAAGATCTTTATCGAGCGAACCTCGTATTACCGCATATCATCCTTTTGCCTCACGATACATTACACAACCCGAGGCGAGACTTTGACGGTATCCCTATGATCAACTCCTTGATCACCATACCTAGTTATCCTCGTTACCGATTTGTACTCTTTTCTCGTTTCCGTATTCCGGTATCCCCGTGACTAACCTTTTAGTCACAATACCTGGCTAGGCGATGCTAGACACCGTAATACTGAGTGGGCCCAGAGTGTATCTCTCCATCTCCGGATGGGCAAATCTCAGCCTTGAGATATCTAGAACCACGATATACTTTCTGGTGTACCTGAAAGTCACCTTTATAATTACCCAGTTACGGAGTAACGTTTGATGACCCCAAAGCAACCATCCGGTATCCGGGTCTACGATATTCTCATGATCTAAGGACGCAAGTAAACGTTAACACATAATGAGAAGATACTGACAACATATTGACGAAGTGATCTCGCAGTATCTCATAAGGGGGTCTATCCAACACCATTGTTACCCTAACAATGTGTTCCCATTATTGTCGGCATCCTTGTTACATTAACAATGCCCATGATCAGGAAAACAAGACCATCAACAATACATGAGCTAGTCTAGAGGCCTGACTAGGGATCTGAATGGTGTTTATTATTCCACACATGCAATTAGGTTTTCCTCTGAATCTCATATTCAAGAACCAATGCAATTCTAGCATAGAACATAAACTTAATCATGAACATGAAAGTAGAATAATAACAACTTTATTATTGCCTCTAGGGCATATTTTCAACAAGGTAAAGCCTAGATTTGCTAGTTTCTTTGAGTCCATAGGAAACACCCGTACTATCAAGAGGGATGAAGTAGTAATAATCTGTGGAGGATCTTTTGCTCAAATGCTCAGGGTGTTGGACAGTGGCACAGATGCTTTGAGGTCAGTAGTCCTGTGTCAACAGTTTTGCACAAGTGTGAAACTGGTTTTTGTTAACACTCTACAGTGCTAGCAGTAGAAAACCCTAGGGGTTAGAGTCACCGGTGTGACACAGCTGTGTCACAGGTGGTCTAGCGCTCTATGACTCAGGTACATCTCTGTACCAGGGCAGAGCTTGTAAATGCTAAGGGACCTACACTGCGATGGTTTGTCTGCTGAGTCAGAAGACTGTCGGAGGTTCTCTCCTTATTAGGGATCAGAGTAGTTGTATGCTGAGGGCATGTCATATGCCAAAACCGGGCTGAGTAGTGCTACTACGTCAGTTAAGGGTTCACCTGTGTCAGCCTCCGGTGACACAGGTGTCGGTCTGCCCGAGCCGGTTATAGGTTGGGCGTAGTGAGTAGCTGTGTCACCGGTGCCTGTCACCGGTGGCTCACTTAATCCTACGTGGTAACAGTGTAACGGTCGGGTTCCTGCGAACCGTATATATAAGGGGACCTGGGGAGGTCTTCAATCTTAACCAACCATTCAAGCTAGCTCAAACCAGAAAAGCATATTCGACTTGCAACCTCTTTTACTCGGAACAAAAGCAAACCTTCTCAAGAGAGTTAGAGTCCTTGAGCAGAAGAGCATTTGGTTCCTCCAAGATTCGTTGCTGCTGAATCTATTACTCTTGGAGTGTCTACTCCTAGACAAGCGTAGGAGTTGCTCGTATCACCCAAGCTTGTGTGGGCTAAACCAGTAGTTTGTGAAGGTGATCTGAAGTCTACCTGCTGCAAGGCAAAAAGACTTCCACAAGCAAAGCAAGAGGCCTGATCGTCAGGTACTCAGAGAACAAGCACGATTCAGTGCTGGCTATCTCTTCGGAGTAGTCTCTCCAACGGAGACGTACCTCTCTGAGAAGAGCAGGGAACTACGGTGGAAAACACCTTGTCTCTGAGTACTCACTGCATTACTTATAGTACTTGCTATTCTTGCATGCTTGTGTGATCTTAAACTTATTCTGTTCATCTATTGTAGATCATCTTTTTACCTGTGCTATCTTAGCTGTGTCTCAGTTGCTATTGATCATATCTCTTACCTGTGTTAGCTACCTGTTACACAGCCAGTTAGGTTGCACATTATTTCTAAGTCTTTAGCTCACCTGTGTTAGCCACCTGTGTGACAGCTACTTGTTAAATCATACATAATATCTTGCCTGTGCTGTTCACCTGTTACACAGTTAGCTCACCCTGCAACCAGCTAAGTCTTAATCTATTCAACAAAGTTAAAAGAAGTAATTTAATTAGCCACCCCCCTCTAGTCGGCACCTTCGGTCCTTTCAATTGGTATCAGAGCAGGTTGCTCTTTGATTTGGCCTAACAGCTAGAGTTAAATGATGTCGGGCTATGAGGGTAAAATACCTGTCTTTAATGGGACTAATTATGCATTCTAGAAAAGAAAGATGCAAATGCATCTTATTGCCATTGACCCAGATGTATGGGAAGTTGTCTGTACAGGCTACAGGTTAGAAGACAACATCATGCCTACCACAAACGACAAGAGGAACATTTAGAACAATGCTAGAGCTGCCACAGCAATCTTCATGGCCCTACAGGAGCATGATTTCAACAGAGTCAGCAATATGGATTCTGCCAAGAATATCTGGGATACTCTGGAGCAGATCTATGAGGGCAATGATACTCTAAAGAAGTCAAATAGAAGCCTTCTGGAATCAACATTGGAGAGATTCGAGTATGAGCATGGTGAGGACATCAACTCCCTGTTCTCAAGACTCACAATCATCACCAACCAGTTGAAGGCCCTAGGCTCCAATCGGGTAGATGATGAAGATGTGGTGAAGAAGTTCTTGTCAGTGCTTCCCAGAGCCTACAGAACTCTTGTTCTCATGCTGAAGGAGAAAGATGGGTTCGACAAGATGAAGCCCACAGAAGTGCTAGGAAGGATCCTTACACATGAGATGGAACTCAAGCAAGAAGGCAAGCAAAGCTCTTCCCCAGCTATTAAGAAGAACATTGCCTTGAAAACCACTGTCTCAACGTCACAACCTAAAAGCGACAGCAGTGAGGAACTCAATGAGGAGATGACTAGTGGAGAAGAGAGTGAACTCATCCTCCTCACAAGAAATTTCAGAAAGTTATATAAGAAGAAGAAGCAGTTCGAGTCCAGTGACAGATTCAAAGGGAAGAGGCTGTCCAAAGACAACAAGTGCTTCGAGTGTGGCAAGGAAGGCCACTTTTTGTTACTGATTGTCCAAGCAAGAAGAAGGACAATAGTCAGTACTGGAAGAAGAAGAAGGATTTCCATGGAAAGAAGAAGACCTTCAACAACAAGCATCCAACCTACTACAAAAACAAAGCCACTGCCAGAGCTTATGTTGGACAAGTTTGGGTGTCTGAGGATTTAGGCTCAGAAGAAGAGTCTGAAGATAAACATCAAGTCGCTGAGATTGCCATCAGCATAGCTGATATACCCAGCTGTGACACAGCCAGGTCACACAGCTCTGAGATTAATGCTGAAGCTGATCAACTGCCATCTACTTCTGCCCCTTTGTGTCTCATGGCCAAAGGATCAAAGGTACTTACTGAAGATGACTTTCCTGATTATGCTGAACTAACGGGCATTCTTGAAAGAACAGATAAGGCCTATGGCAAGGAGAGGAAGGAGAATATATCCTTAAGGGATAAACTCAGGGAGCTAAGTGAATCATATGATGAGGTTACAGATGACAGGAAAAATCTCAGGCTAGACCAGGAAAACCTAGAAATAGCTCATGAAAAGCTCAAGGTAGCTCATGAGCTTCTCATTAAGGAGCATGAGGAGCTTAAGACAAAGCATTCCATGTGCACTGATATTCCTTCTATATGTACTAATGCATCTTTGCCTGCTCCTGCTATCATTGAGACGTGCTTAAACTGTGCTAGTCATATAAATGTTCTAACATCCACAGGTTGTGCTATTGATAACTCTAAAGAGGCTTCAACCTCTACTGCTACTAACTCTGTGGATGCAGCTGAACATAACAAGCTCAAGGAGGAGCTTGAAGAGCTTAAGAGGCTCATGAGAAAAGGCTTATGCACTACCAATATTGGCATGCAAAATTATCAGCTGATTAGAGCTGAGATGCTGAGAAAGAATGATGGCCAAAAAGGCCTGGGTTATGATTCCTCTGCAAATAAAGATAAACTGCCTGCTGTCACTAACTCTTATCTTGCAGCTAAATTTGTGAGACAGGCAGGTACTAGTGACAACAAATTTGTTGGTCACATGCAGAGAGATAGGAATGCTGTAAACATTCCATCTAACCCATCCTTTGTCCTGCAGAAGGATAGAAAAGGGAAAATTGTGGCCAAGTATGTTGGTCGTAAACACCTGACAAAGTGGTTACCTGCTATCTGGGTTCCAAAGGTAACAGTTGCCTGTGTCACAGGTATACTACACAGCTGTGTACCCACCGGTGTCATCGGCAACTCACACAGCCAGCTAACCTCTTTGTCTAAGGTTGCAGGTGACAGACAACCTAAGAGGATTCATGTTATATCATCTGTTGCTAAGGTTGTAAATGTTAGAAACAGATATGCTAACCCATTAACTGATGTTTCTACACATGGTAAATCTGCTATGGGAGCCAAACATGTTTCGATCCCTAAATCCCATAACTAATCTTGCAGGATACTGCCTCCAGTGGATCTGACTAGGTTGTGGACAGTGGATGTACACAACATATGACAGGAGGCAGAGAGGAGTTTGTAGAGATCACAAGTGAAAATCTTCCAAGCAAGTATGTGATCTATGCAGATAACTCAAAGGAAA